>BSBM01000631.1:600000-1072732 GCA_027924585.1 Larix kaempferi
ACAGTACAGACCAATCACAAGGTGACATGTGGCATGATGACATGGCATGCTAAATGGCATGATGATGCGGTATGATGACATGGCATGCTGATGTGGCATGATGACATGGCATGATAATGTGTCATGATGATGTGGCATTCTGACATGGCATGATGATGTGGCATGGTGACATGGCATGATGAAGTGGCATGATGACTAGCATGCATGCATTTGTGCTTGAAATGAGTTTTAGGAAATTCATGCATTTACTCATGAGAAATTGTAAAATGATTAATATTTGAAGTGAGTGGAAAAATTACTCACATATTACTCATTTATTTTATTCCTTGAGTTGTTATGAAGTTAATGCATGGTTGTAACCAAAAACAAACATGCCATATTTGTAAAGAAGTTGTAACAAGTTGGTTTATGGTTGAAAAAACCAACATGCTATTTAAAAGAAGGATTTTGGTATGTAATGGATTATTGTTGGATTTTGTAAATGTCATTATGGGGAAGTAACTAAATGTGAAAACCCATGGACATGTGGGCATGAACCATATTTTTGGTTTATGTTCTTAAAAGCCCAACCACATGGAAACCAACTTAGGGAAGTTGTAACCAAGGCCAAGATAGGCAAATTAGTTGCAACCAAAGGAATCCATGAGAGTCATGTGAAGAAGGGAAAGCCAACCTATATAAACCCATTCATTTGCCATTTCCCACTCATGCTTTGGAGTAGAGACTTTGTAGCTAAAGGAGAGAAGGGAGATTGTGTAGCTCTGCAGGAGGAAGGTACGAGTGTTTATACTCGTTTTACACCGTCTTCAGGCTTCGGAGTTGCTGGAAGCAGTCTTGTTGTGTTTCGGGCAGCAGTTCTCTTCCTGGCCATTGTCGCCAAGGTATCATTGTATCATTGCCATGTATTTTTCCTTTATGCTGAGATTATAGATCGGCCCTCCTATTGAGAAGCAGGCCCGGAGACGTAGTCCATCCTGGACGAACTCCGTTATCAACTTGTTGTCTTTATGTGTGTATTGTCTATGTTGTTTGGTTCTCTTCTTATGGATTTGTGAGCTTCATTCATGCTCTTTATGCAATTCATGTTAACGTCATAGAGTAGCAAAGATCTTGTTTTCGGATCATGATCAGACTATTGCAGAGATCGCAGATACCTTACATGAGTATCAGGAACTATTTCCAACAAAATTTACAGAGATGAAAGGAATTTTGGGAGACCTAGGGGTCATGAAAATACCTTTAAAACTAGGTGCTAAGCCTGTCAAGCAGAGACCATACAGATTGAATCTGCGTTATAAGGAAAAAGTCTGTGCAGAGCTAGATAGGATGCTAGAAGCAAGAATCATTGAACCAGTTGAAGAATCCGAATGGATTAGCCCCATGGTTGTCCAAGATAAGAAAGCAAAAGGAAAAATCAGGATTTGTGTGGATCTCAGAAAGCTGAACGATGCTTCTATGCATGACCCATTTCCTACTCCATTCACCGACAAAGTGCTTGATAACGTTGGAGGAAATGAGGCATATTCTTTCACTGATGGTTTCTCTAGTTATCATCAGATCAGGATTGATCCTGAAGATAGGCATAAGACGACATTTGCTATAGAATGGGGGTCATTCTAGTACACTGTCATGCCTTTTAGGCTGAAGAATGCACCTGCCATATTCTCTAGAGTTGTCGTCGCAGCATTTAAAGATTTTATGCACAAGTTTTTAGAAGCGTATTTTGATGATTGGACTGTATTTGGTCTATTGAAAAATCATTGTGCGAATCTCCACATGATGCTCGAGAAGTGTCGACAGCATCAAATATCCTTGAATTTGAAAAAGTATATTTTCTGTGTGCCTTATGGAATTTTACTTGGCCACATTGTCTGTAAGCAAGAATTGATGGTAGACCCTGCAAAGATTGTAGTTATTGCGAACTTACCAACACCAAATTCAGTCAAGATGTTGCGATCTACATTAGGCCATACTGGATATTACAGGAAATTTATAAAGGGTTATGCACAGATAACTGCAGCAATGGAAAAACTGCTAAAGAAAGATGCACCGTTCATTTGGAATGCAGAATGCGAACAAGGTTTTGACACATTAAAAGAAAAGATGGTCACTGTGCCGATTCTAGTCTTTCCAGACTGGACAAATCCATTCCATGTCCATGTTGATGCATCATGTATTGCCCTGGGGATCATGTTAGCTCAGCCAGGAGAGGGAGGTATTGACCACCCTATTGCATTTTCTAGCAGAAAGCTTTCGACAACAAAAAATAACTATACTACTACTAAGAGGGAAGGCCTTGCGATGGTATATGCCCTATAGAAATTTAGACACTACTTGCTGGGATTGCACTTCCTTATGTTTACTAACCACTCTACATTGAAATATTTGGTCAACAAGCCATTGTTAGGGGGACCCATATGCCGATGGCTATTGCTGTTCCAGGAATATGACTTTGAAATTATTGTCAAGCCAGGTAGACTAAACTTGGGACCTGATCATCTGTCAAGGATCGAATCAGGAGAGGAGCTGATGAATATTGAAGACAGTATGCATGATGCGCAGTTATTTAGTATACAGGTTGCCGATGACTATTACAAGGATATCATTGATTTCCTAACCACAGGGCTGGCACCCCAGGAATTCTCGGTCCAGCAGAAAAAAATAGTTAGTGGTGCGCGCCGCGGGCTTCACTATAATTGCAGGTTAGTTATACAAACTTGGGCCGGATGAAGTCCTGTGCAGGTGCATACTCGATCATGAGAATCCTATCCGACTCACACTCAGGAATCGCAGGAGGTCACTATGCAGGAAGGGCTACTGCGCAGAAGATATTGCACCCAAGGCTATGGTGGCCTACGATCCATAAAGATGCCAAAGAACATTGTAGGAACTGTGATGTCTGTCAGAGGATAGGAAAGCCATCATGTTGAGATGATATGCCATTGAATCCACAATTGACACTGCAGCCATTTGAAAAAGGGAAATAGACTTTGTGGGTCCTATAAACCCACCATGAAAAATAACGGGTGCAAGGTATATTATTACTGCTACGGATTACCTCACCAGATGGGAAGAAGCAAAACCAGTTAGGGACTACAACACCAGTACTGCTGCGCAGTTTATTTTTGAAGAAATACTCACCAGATTTGGCTATTCGAATATTTTGATGAGTGACCAAGGTACTCACTTTTTGAACAAGACGATTGAAGCGCTTACAGAGGAATTCCACATTTGTCATCAGCGCAGTACTCCATACCATCCACAGGCGAATGGTACTGTAGAGGCTTTCAATAAAATATTGGAGAACACACTCACTAAGGTGTGCAATGTGAATAGAGACGATTGGGACCTGTGCATCTCATCTGTGCTATGGCCATACAAGACCACATGTAAGAAATTGACAGGACAGACACCCTTTCGGTTGGTTTATGGGAAGGAGGCTACCATGCCTATGGAATATATTGTCCCTAGTTTGAGAATCACTGCATTTACAGGGATGGCAAACTGCGAAGCTCTAGAAGAAAGATTACTACACTTACTGGGCTTGGAGGAAGATTGCTTCATCTCAGGCTTCCACCAGCAAGCGTAGAAAGACCGCGAGAAAGCATGGCATGATCGCCATATAAAGAACAAGTGTTTTCAGGTAGGTGATCTAGTCCTCTTGTATGATAGCAAATTCATGAAATTCCCTGGTAAATTTAAGATGCATTGGCTTGGCCCATATACTGTGATGCATCTTACTAACACTGGTGCAGTCCAGTTAGCCAATTTAGCGGGTGATACTTTGCCAACTTTGATAAATGGAAGCAGGCTAAAGCTATACCATGATAGCACTGCTTCGCAGAACCCTGAATAATGAACCAAGGAAGGAAGTTCTAAGTGTCAAGTACAGTCGAAAGTGGACACTAGAAATGTAAAGGAGTCTGTACATGTATGATAAAAGGAAAAAGGTATGATAAGAAGAATTATCTATGCACCGTGCAGCACTGTTGAAGCTGCGCGGAAGGGAGAAAAAAAAAAATAAATAAATAAGAGAAAAAGAAGAAGAAAAATATATAGAGTGGAATCCGCGCAGTAGGAAATGTTTGGCACTGCGAAGTATTTGCGCAGGGTTGCAGATGGCTTGCTGCGCAGTTCGGTGCATCACTCAGAGAAAAATAGCCATTGCATGGCTTTCAGAAAATAGCTGTTAGATGACCCTTGTAGCAACCGCTTCAACATTTAGAGAAAAGATAGCTATTCTGAGCACGCTGATGATAGAAACCGAAGGATACGCTCAAATTCGCCAATGGAAACCATGTTAAATGCTTATCTAGCCATTGAAGGGTGCGAGAGAGGGTCTACTGCACCTATAAATAACACCATTGGGAGACTCACGGGTGTTACCAAGCACTTAGAATTTTCTTGCGATTAACCTCTCTGAGCTAGTAGCCATCTGAATTCTGTCTGCCTTAGCCGCTACCTCATTTATGAATGTCTGAACCTTCCTTTAGAGAAGAAGAGATGACCCTTGAAGAAGCCCTGAGGATCTTTCAGCAAGGAGGGATTCAGCAGTTAATGAAAACTCCAATTAAGAAGGCAGCCATAGAACAAGGACAAGGATCCCGTAGATCACCAAGAATTAATCCCATGATGCAGGAAAAACCAAAAGATAAGGGAAAATTTGTAACTGCACCTCGATCCAGCATCATAAAATTGGGATCCTTGGCACAAAAAGCACCAGCCTTTCAGACAGAACCTTTGAAGATGACACCTGAATACATCTCTCTGCGAGCACTGAATGCCCCTGTGTTTAAATTGCTCAAGAATGCAAGATATGACATCCCGCTATCGCCTATGTCAAAGGATGTAAATGTTGGTAAGAATCTGCTGGGAAAAATAGCAGATTGTAAATGGGAGGATTATGACCTCTTGGGAATGAAGAAAGACGAGCCAGATGTTCCCAAATACCCGGATTTTCAACCAGCCCAGTATATGTGCTGGAAAAAGGACGCCAAGGGAGCTCTGAACTTGGTAGATGATAGTTGGTTAGCACCTGTCGTTCAGTCAAGGCTACTGAACTTGTTACGATTACCACATTTTGACCATTCCCCAGAACTGAATATCGTGGTTTGCACACTCATGGCGCGAATCCATCAAGGTTATCTGTGGGTGGACATAAACATGGATATTAATATTGATTTGATCCACTGCATTACCAGACTAAGCAAGCGCGGTAAGGATCCGAAGCATTTTTTCCAGGGGAAGAGCAAAGAAAAAGAGCTTGTTGAGAAGATGAAGAAGACCCACTTGGTGGTAAAGGGGAAAAGAGGATTCCCGACAGAAGACATAGAGGACCGAGCAACAAGATTCGTAACGTAGTTGCTCGCAGGAAATATGCTCAAAACAGCTAGACCTTTGGAGGTTCCTGCGGGCGCAATACTCCTTGGCGCCGCAGCGGTCGAAAGCCACAGCTTCAATTGGTGTCAGTTTCTGCTGAATGAGTTCCTTGAAGAACTCAATGACACCCAGGTGAAAGGCGGCCAGTTCCATTTCACCTGGATCATCGTCCTAATTGCTTTGTGCGGATGGAAGGAACCGCAAGATTATGCGGGCGTCGTTATGGATAGCAAGGATCCTAGAGGGTTTAAGTTTGTCAACCTCTGGGCGAACACAAATCCAGAGCACCAGCATGCAACTGCAGAAGTCTTTTACCAGTACTATATGCAGCTACACGACGCAATCACGAAGACACCCCGCATCACAAAGTAGGTCATGGTGAATTATATCCGCATCATCGACTTTGAG
The DNA here is from genome assembly GCA_027924585.1 of Larix kaempferi. Lineage (NCBI taxonomy): Eukaryota > Viridiplantae > Streptophyta > Pinopsida > Pinales > Pinaceae > Larix > Larix kaempferi. Next base: position 605,788 of record BSBM01000631.1, read on the forward strand.
GCAGATATGAAATGTATATTCATATCATCGAAAGCACAAACAAGGAAACCGGAGTGGTTCCCAGGAAGGTACAACATGTATGAGCAGGATATTGAGGACCTCATAAAAGATTGGCTAGCAGAGTTCTGCGTAGAGGTCATGGATGTGGAGATAGATTCAGAAGAAGATGATCCGATCCCGCTCTCATGCCCAATTATTGAAGAAACAGGGAAGAGAAAAGAAGCTGAGACTTCAGAGAAGACAAAGTCAAGGAAAAAGGTGAAGGCTACAAAGCTTCAATCGCAGGCAGTCCTCAATGATGATGACTACGAGATGATAGCCGAAACAGTCTCAGAGTAGATGAAGGATATTATGGCGGCTAAAGAAAAGAAGGACAAGGTCATCCACGATGACCTGCACCAGACGCGGCTCGCAATGCAAGGCCTAATAAAGAAAATGGACGATGTCCAGAAAAGTCTTATTGTGCCGCAGGAAGCAAGGGCTGAAAGGAGTTCGTTAGGAACCTCGCAGCAAGGAAGCCAACAGCTAGCAATAATGTTGCCGTCGAAGACTAGGATTGTCCATGTGGACCCATTGGCTATTGTGTTGCCAATAGTAGAGCAAGTGACCTTGCACACGAAGGGAGTCGAGAGGGTAGAGATCGACTTAGCCAAAATCCCATTACCAGGATTGCACTTCATCCACATGCATATCGTGGAGGAGATGCATGAACGGACAGTTGAAGCAATGAAGTCACAGGAAGAACTCACTGTAGCAAATAGACAAATTCAGCAGAAGGCAGAAATACAACTACACAACGAGCAGTACCATCGAAAGAATTTTGAGACCACCATATCCAATGTGGCGAAGGATATTAAAGACATAGAAATCCAGGATGATCCTGCAAACACAGTTCTGAGGATGGGAGATAAGGTGAGATCCTTGCAGTCGGAGATGCAGGACAAAGAAATTTACTATGAGGCTGATATTGCTACATTGAAGGAGGAGCTAAATAAGCAGGCACCATTAAACAAATAGCAGGTCAGAGAGAAAGCAGTCAGCGCCGCCTCGAAAATCATCACAAGTGATATGGCTAAGTGCCAATCTCTTCTGGATAAGGTTTCACATGCAATCACGACCCTTGAAGAGGATCAAGGGTTGTTGCAGGTCAAGACTGTGGTACAAGAAAAACAGACTGTGCTAGACAAGTTAAACGGAGAGGTGAAAGCTCTTCCACCTAGAGAAAGGCTTCCAATATATAAGGAGATATCCAGCTTAAAGAAAGAAGTACAGGATTTACGACAAAAAGAGACTGAGATGGATAATCAGTCGCAGCAGCTTTTGGAGAATGCCATGGTGGTATCGTAGCAGATTGAAGATAAGTTAATAGAACTGCGCGATAACCAGGAGAAGGTACAAGATCAAATTGGACAAGAAATAACTCCAACACTGCTTGAGGCAATTAAACAGGTTGAGGAGGATACAAGAGAAGCAGTGGTGCAGTTGTGCAGTACATATGACGAGTTCGCAGCCAAGTTCATCCCATCGGTCGCGATGCAGAGTGAGACAACTGAAACAATCAGTGGCTCGGGGACGAGCCACATGTAAGTGTTAGTGGAATATTGGGCCCAGGTTGAGTTAAAGTTTTGGGAAGCACCTTTTTGAGGCAAGCAGGGAAAGATGAGCTAAGCGCAGCTCAGAAACACAATTTTGGCTAAGTATTGAGGATGCTGCGAAGTTGCACGCAGCATCCAACTTTTGACGAGACTATGGAGTTGCGCGTAGCATCAAAGTTTTGGCCGTGATGCGAAGACCGGTACTGTGCAGAAGCAGTGTTGTGGAGTTAGGAGGCCACGTGGAGCCAGCAAAGCGGTGTGTTGGACAAATATCAAGTGTAGTTACCGGCTCGACCGGTAGTAGCCATTTTTGGAAAGATACTTCAGGATTGCCGAGCGGTGGACATAGGTAAAACAGGAAGGCGGCCACGCATGGGTTGCTAAGGAAAGCGACGTTTGGCACGCGCAGAAGGTAAAACCGTTAGAGAGAAACAGTTCGGCAGAAGCATCCTGTAGGCACGCATGCGACAGGAAGGCCGATAGTGACAGAATGAGGACGTGGAGATCCACCATGATCAAGCATACACTACTAGGAGCTAGCAAGCGGGTTTGGAAAATCGACGCAGTTTTGTAAACCCTTAGGGTTTTGGGTTTTTAGGTCTTCAGCATTGTACAGACATGACCTTCAGGCATGATCTATTGAAGAAGACATTTTGTATGGGATGGGGGTTGGGTGTGTTAGGTTCTCAGAGTTATTCTCTTTTTGGGTTATTGTTAGTCTTTTGTTGTTGCTAAGAACTTAAGGAGATAACCTTTTTGTATTGTAAAATCTCTTTGAGTTGAGGATATTGTAAAGGCTCTACAGCTGTGTGCACAGAGACCTAGCCGAGAGAAGGAAGAGTCTGCAGCTGAGTGCGCAGACTAAGAATGGTTGCCCCATCCCTTTTGAAAGAAATATATTACCAATTGTTCTTGTGGACGTAGCTTTCCATCTGGGGAAGTGAACCACGTTAAATCCTGTGTTATGTGATAATGTTTATGAATGAATGACTATCTGTATTTTCTGTAGAATGAATGCTTGAATATTTCCTTGCATGCTGTTATATGAGAACTTTGATATGCATTTACCAACAGGAGAAGTTTGGAAATGATATGCTAGGTTCCGCAGAAGCAGATGAATGGTGAACATTTCAAGTTTATGTTAAGGTCGAGAACCAGTCATTTAAGTATAATTACCTTCTTAAACACAGTGAAGGAACGCATCACAGTTAATCATGTTTATCATTTCAATTCATGTTGTAATAATCCAAGTTCTTAACGAATGCTAGAAAGATAGCCTGTAAGTGCCTGAATGAATGGATGAGTGATATTCATTTCAGTGCCTTAACGTTTCCAAGATTTTCCAAGTAGAGGATAATTGTGGGTGATTCGCATCCCCAGTAGAAGATTCGTAGTAGTAAGAAACCCTTGGTGCGGCCTGCAGTGTTGCCTCCACTGCGCAGTACTGCTCGCAGCATAGATCCTGCTGCGCACTGCATCACATTGCCCCGCAGTGCACTCCTTCTGTCCTGCACTGCGCAGTCTGTTAAGATAAACAAATCATCATTTACTGTGGAAACCTGATTCTGCAGTACCCGATAGAGATACACCTTGGGTGAGACCTCAACCTGCTCGCAGGTTGTTTCCAAAAGGGCCAGTGCGAAGGGGTTTTGTTGGTCAAAGGGAGAACCGCAAAGAACCTAGGTCTATTTGAAAACCTCTGGGTCAGTTTAAGCCAACAACATTTGAGGTAAAACTCATGCAAACCCTTGTTTTCCATTAATAAAAAATGTAAATCTTTATTTATTGAGTTCTAATGAATGTTTTTACTATTTGTTGTTGTATTCTAGATTTAAATATTAATATTTCCATGATCATGTTTTAGTTTAGCGTTTAGTCTTTCTGTTATTTCACATTTAGTTTTTACCCATTTACTGAATTGCTACTAAGGATTCCTTAATCCTTATTAGGTGCTCTTTAGCATGAGCTAGGGTGAAAACCCTAGCTACAATTTTGGCGACTCCACTAGTTGGAATCTCTGGTTATTTTTTAGTTTGTATTTGCCATTTTGTTTGTTGTTTATAGATTTGGTTCACCCTTGAGCCCCAATACTTGTAGACTGGGCCCTTATTGCCTTTGTGAGCCCCTAAATCCATGTTTTTTCGTTTCGACCAACACTTTTCGTGGTCATTTTTTGCATCGCGAAGCGCGAGTTTCGACTCGACAGCATCCACAAACGTCTCTTTCAGCCCGAAAGCCGCACCTCTCTCAGCCTGCCAACCACGCCCCAGAGTGCAGCTTTCTTCCCACTAGCCGCACCCAGAGAGCATCTTTCAGCCCACCACTCATGCCCCAGAGCACTAGTTTCGGCCCGCCAGCCGTGCCCAAAGTGCAGCTTTCAGCCTGCCAACCATGCCCCAGAGTGCTGGTTTTGGCCCGCCAGCCGCACCCCAGAGCGTCGGTTTCTGCCCAGCAACCGTGCTTTAGAGCGCTGGTTTCGGCCCGATAGTCGCACCCCGGAGCGCTGGTTTCGGCCCAACAGTCGCTCCCCAAAATGCATGTTTCATCTCGAGAACCGTGCCCCTGAGCGCATTTTCCATCCTTACAGCCACACCCTGTTATTTGTTCCTATTAGCCATTTTTTGCCCAATATTTCTGTAGTTTCTTGTACCTGCAACCAGTTTTTCCTGTTCTTTTAGCCCTAACAGCCACCTGTTTTGCATGCATCCCCTTTGGCTAGCTGTATTTTTCTACTATCTGCTTGTTGTACCATTTCAAAAAAAAAATTATTTTAGCATTTACATTTCAAAAAGTTTATCAAATTTTTACATAACAGTTAATACTTGTATTTACAGTTCTAGTTAGTTTTTTTCCACAGCTTGGCATTTTTTGGGTACATAACATTTTCTGCATACACTCTATCACCTTATATCAAGTGAGCCCTAAAATTTACTTAACTCAACCAACCTTTGACCCCATTTGGGGAACACAAAAGCAATTTTTAGTTAGGTAGGACACCGGGGATAAGAATCCAAGTAACACCCCTTTGTCACTTACACTTGAGACATAGCAGTTGACCATTAGGGTACCAAAATACCCTACTACTTGTTGGCACGGTTAAAAACCAATTTGTCGAAAAAGGCCTCTCCCTTAGGAGGGTAAGTCGTGAGATTGGTTTCAGAGGACTAGGTGGACCAATGCTCTCCAGTTAGTTCCGAAGGACACCTACTCATTGTCCTCCTTGCACTTCCATACCAGGGGTGTAGCAACCAAAGGACTGACACGGCGATTTATTTTTCTAGACATGCCATGAATGGGGTAGCCTAGTTTCCATTCTCCTAGGTCTGTTTTACCTGGGATCCCTCTCGGTAGAGGGATATCCCCCACCTACTTGGTTCTCCATTTCGTATCGGCTCGCTGTGGATTTCATCACCCGGCAGAGGATACGATTTGCATGAAATTCCAGATATTCTAGTTAGGTGTTTGCATGCTCCTATACCCCCATTGGATTTGCGAGTATACCTTTTTTATTTTCTTTTTAGGAACCCTCCTGGTTGGTATTCTGACCACCTTTTTATTTTTATTTTTGTCGCTCCGCTTGTTGTAGCACAGTTGTTACAACAAGTGTTTTTGAGTTTGTTGTTGTCTTGAGTGCCATATTTTTTGCACTCTCCTTTTGCACACATGATTGCATTAGTATTTTTGAGCTTTTCACTCGCCACAACTCATTCGTCTTATTCCCATTGTCACCATTCAGTCTCTGAGACATTCTCGGTTCCCTATGGGGCCAGTCCCCGCAGCACAGTTCACTTGACACCATTCGTCACATGCGTAGAGCCTTGTCACTAGATCCTGATGCCCCTTATTTCACATATGATTCTGAATTAGAAATACCCATCTTCACAGCTCCGTCTATCCCCATGGATGGCATGCCTTCAAACCCATTTTTTGGCGGGGTCGTTGGTGGTGGATCCACCACTACCCTAGCTACCACATCAGCATCTATCCTTGCCATACCCTCTGTAAAACCTACACCTAGTATTCCTATCACTACATCCATCTCTATGGTTAGTGTATTGGTTACAACTGTAGTCCCATTGGTGGATAGTATCACACTTGGGGTCGCGGGCCCTTCCTACACGATTCCCCCACCTTTGATTGGAGGTCCCACGATCGCCATCATGGCTCATACCATAGCTCCACACATTGGGGGCAGTGGCCCTACTATTTCTTCTATGACTAACACATATGCCCCTGCAACCATGTCACATCCTTCTACTAGTTTTCCATTCATGGCTAGCCTCAACCTTCCTAACCTGGCCAGATTGACCAATGACCCGATTCGACATGACCCCACTTGGCCTCACCTGCCTACCAAACTCCCTTCGGACATCCCTAAGTTTGAAGGGAAGGCAGGTGAATACCCCCAAAACCACATCATGTCCTTCCATTTATGGTGTTCCTCCAACTCCATAGTGGATGACTCCATCTTCCTTCGCCTTTTACAAAGGGCCCTCACTGGCTCTGCAGCTAAGTGGTACATCAAACAACCTCATGGGACACATTCCAACTTTACATCCCTTGCTTCGAATTTCCTGCAATTCTTTTAGTTACCAATACGTTATGATGCTGGTGTAGAGATTCTACTGTCTTGTAGACAGAACACAGCTACCCACATCACTGATCACATTCATGAGTGGCGTAAACGTCAAAGTTTATGCAATATCAATTTAGACGATCGCATCTTCCTAGATTGGTTTTTGAAATATCTTATACCATTTATTGCCAAGGATGTGGCATCTAAACGGCCTCAATCTGAAGAAGAGTCCATCCTAAAAGCCTAGCAATTTGACTTCATATATGCTCAGTCTCGCTACCTATATTCCATTTTACCTGATGCTCCCCGCGATGACTCCTCCCGAAACAACGCACCGGGGGCATCCCATGCTTCCGATGGCATTATCAGACACGTTGCGTCACATAGTCAACCTTATAATGTTATTCTCCCTACTAGCGGCCCCAACCTTTTGTGTGCCCCAACCCATTCTGAAGCAACGAACTCATATGCTCCCATGTCCAAAGCCCCTCATGTCCATGGAACTTCATGTCCACCATAGTGTTATGGTCATGCACAACCAACTTACACCCCTCCAGCTGCACCTACTGCCTATTACCGTCAACAGGCTACACTTGCACCTACACAACCTCAAGCCCCTCCGACTTACTATCCACCGCAGGCAGCACCAATAGCTGCACAACCCCAGGCCCCTCCTGCTTACTATCCACCGCAAGCAGCATGAGCACCTGCTCAACCACAGATTCCTCCTAACCCCCAAGGGAAAGTTTATGCCCAACAAAATCAACAAGAAAACCAGCCTTCCCAACAAAACCAACAAGTCCAACAAAACTGGGGAAGTGGACGTAACTGTGGGAACAACCAACCCCAAGATCAAGGCAGCCAACCACCCACTCTCCCAAACAATAACAATGCCTCCCCAGCCAATCAAAACCTTGATATACCACCTCATCAAGGGAAGAACCCCAATTTACGAACGAACCACCCATGTTCTATATGCAGGGTATATGTCCATTATACGCACACTTGTCCCCATTTGGAGTGAGCTCGTCAACTTTGGACCGATGACGCCCAACTCCAAGGACATCCTGCTCCGCCAGCACCACTCAACCCCCCGCCACCTCATACACAACCCATGGTGTTGCAGGAACCCTTACCCACACAAGGAGTAGTGAACACCCAACCATTGGCTTCCCATCAAGGGGTTGTGCCACCACAACAACAAATCACTTATGCTGCACCTGTTAGTTGACCAATGGACTTGGGTACCCATCACCTTCTAATCATGTCATCCGGTGATGCCAACCTCCAAACACACCGAAATCAGTATTGTTCCACCACCGAAACCATTCCTGCCGACAAGGCTACTAACGCTCTTCCCACTGATCAGTCATTTTGTACACCTACAACACTCTGCGATGGGCCCCCTAAAGCTCCTCGCTTCCCATTAGGTCGCATTAATAACATCCCCAACGCGCACACTTCCCCCAATTATAATATCATGGATGACTTAGCCTAGTCCCCTATTTCTATGTTAGCCCTCGAGGTCTTTAAAAACTATCCTACACAACGCAAAACATTTTCATCCGCCATTGGTGCGATAGAACCTTCCGACTCACAGATGATGGCATTCGATTTGGACCAATCCAAACCATGCATGCCTTCCACACTTGCATTCCAAGTTTCTTGTGTCCATCTGGAATCTTGTTATCTATCGATGCATCATCGATGAGGATGCCTCCAATCCGTTATGTCTACATTAGTATGGCAGAAGATCGGATCCCTACACTACATCCATCCATGACCGCCTTACAAGCTTACGATGGCCGCTCAACTCAACCCCAAGGCCTCCTGGCAAACATTCCAGTCCAATTAGCTAGTAAAACAATCCTTATCAACATTGAGGTCATCAACGTAAAACTCGATTATAACCTCCTACTTGGATGCAGTTACATGTACTCCATGAAGGTTGTTGCTTCATCAGCCTTATGCATCATGATGTTCCCCCATGAGGGACAGGTTGTTAAGATCAATCAACTTATGTATTATGACCCGAATGACCCTACTGCACCAGTAAATGTTCTCCCCATGGTTGAACAACTTGTTCTTGTTGCACCCATTTTGTTTCCACCATTGGACCTGGACTTTACTCGGAGACTCCCATGACCTCTATTTTTCGGTCTGTTCCACCCCCTCCGCTGGCAGTGGAGATATATGATCTGTGCACCATTTCATCTAAACAAATGGTGCCTGACCCAAAACCCCCTTTGTTGCCGCAACCACCATTGGTACCTAGTCATGTTGGATAAACACCTATCCACACTATCCTGTTCTTGTTCCCACCTTCAGGAGTAGTAAGTGCCCCAGTTATGGCTATGTTGAATATTCTTGGGTTAACACTAGGACTACACGTGTGGTACCTACCTGCTCCTACTCCTCCCCCGAAACCGCATGTCGTTCTCCAATCAATCCAACCAATTCACACCACTAACCGCCCACCTCTAGGGGTGGCGACAACATCTACATTCAACCCTGCCCCTCCACCACCCAAAACCACCGGGGGTAGAGGCCCGTAAACTTACATTGCCCAAAAGGAAATGACACCCATGAAACCTCCCCCTCCATTCTGTGCACCCCCTAAGTGCTCTTTATGTGATGACTTGGGCCATGCTACCCATAACTATCCACAATCTCCGAACCTTCAAGAGCACATGACACTAGTACAAAATGAGAGATAAGTGACTAGGCGACTACAAAAGTTAGTCACCACTATTTTTTCAAGGGATAAATGACTAAAATTGAGCAATTTTAAATGAGCCAACTAAAAATGACTAAGATAAATGACTAATTTAGTCACATGATAAAATATATGGCTAGATAGCAAGTGACTAAAATAAAAATGACTAGCATAAATGACTAATTTAGTCATAGGAATATAAATATGACTATCTAACAATGATTAATGTGAATTAGTCATTTATGTTAGTCATTTTTAGTTGTGTCACACTCACAATGGAAAATTACAATTTTGATAATGAATTTGTATAATATTTTACTAAATTCAACAATGCAGATGGATTTAGAGATCTTATTATGGGGGTCATGGTCCATGTGTGTGGTCCCAAGCCACCATATTGGCTCTCCATAGGGGATATTTGGCCTGGAAGTGGGATGTGGTGCTCATATTTTTGAAGTTTAGAACACTAGATATGGTTTCTAATGTAAGGTTTTTTTTATAAGCTATAAATTCATATATTACTTGGAAAAAATAAAATTACATCGGAAAGCCATTATAGCTCAGGATCAGCATTCGACACAGAACTATAGACAATGTCGTCCCAAAAATATATTCCCCACATCCCAACAGCTCCACCTCGTATGAAGCATTAAGCCAGACAAAACTTTCATCCCTTATTAGAGCACCGAGACTGAAGACTTCACTATAGCTGTGATGACTGTATAAGACTTCTACCCAAGCACTAGGACCAACATGTTGCATATGACATATTATCAATGTTAATTATAGCCAAAAGGATCAAATAGAGACACGCTTCCAATTATCACACCTGAAATCTCGATGACATGCCATCTTGGAAATCCTCCTAAGGGTAGGATGGGGCTCCCACACCATTTGCTGCTTGGTAGATAGTTCCCCACTCACCCGCACGCATCCCAGCCGATACACCAACAGGAGGAGCTCCCCGCTCCTTCAAGCGAGGAAGAAATGGTATCCCAAGTGGTGGGTGATGACATCAATTTTCCTTTGAATGAGCCATGAATATTCCATTAGATGCTCCTTCCATAAGTGAGCAAGGATATTATCCCCCAAAATATTCATCGCTCGCTCTTGAAGCAGGTGGCCAATTACCTAGAACATGGAGACAACCCATTCGTACAACAACAAGTGGGCCTGAATGGACCCAGGGTCCAAAATCCAATGCTCAAGCATAGAAAATTCCTCAGCTGGCTTCGAAACCTCCAGCTCTGCCCATAAATCCTTCTCCACGGAGTTAGTATTTTCCCTAATTTCCTTCGGAATTGTGGCCATGTATTCCCACGTGTCCTGGGCCACCCTCGACTGCTCTCAGATCACTCTTTTCTTCCCTCCCCTAAGCCTGCCCTGGCTGACCGCTTCAACATTCTCTGGCTCATACATGTCTTCCTCACCGCACTTCCAGCCACTATAACTAGTCGTTAATGAACTTAGACTTGCCACCTTCAACAGATAGGCGATAATGCCAATCATTGATACAGCACGAGCCATCAACTTGATGACCTCAGAGGTGAGGACAAGGGAATCATACCTGAGGACAATGCATCCACTGTCATAACTATGCCAATACCAGGGATCGTTCTCGAATGGGACATAAAAACACATTCCGCACTTGCATCCAACTTCGCCATTAATTGCCATAACTACTATCGTACCTCCCTTCTCCCTACCCTTCCTATTCATAGTACCTTCCCATGGGCCTGATATAATTCATTTACATGTAGACTAGAGCTCCATCCATCCTACATGCGGCGGTCTCGAATGTCCATGTGCCATCATAATCTCCTTTGGTTAGTTGTCTCCACCTGCATCCATGGATTAATTATTATAATGTTGATTAACTTAATGATAATGAAATTGCAATTTCATACCATGGTTGAAGATCTAATTTAACAAAGTTGAGTTCATGGCTTATCAACATAGTTGGAGGTCATGGTTTGTAATTAACAATATAGTTCGAGGTCATTATAGGTCATGGTTTATGATTAACATGGTTGGAGCTTGAAAGTCGTGGTTTAATTGTGGGCTTAAACTTTTAATTATTAATATTTTTAATCTCACTTTAATGTTTTAATTTTCTAAATTTGTAATTTTTTAATTTTTTATCTTTTAAAATTATATTTTGGCTTATTATATCTTTTAATTTCTAATTTTTAATATTATTAACCTTTTTAATATTATTTTAATGTTCTAAACTCTTAATTTTTTAATTTCTAATCTTGTTAATAATATTATATATTAACTTATTAAATTAGTATTTTTTATTTTTTAATATTTAATGTAATATTTAATAGTATTAGTCTTTTAGAGAATGTGATAAGAGGGAAAGATTGTTGAAAGAAGGGAAAATGAATTTTCACAAAATCTCCTCGTCATTGAAAGCTAAGGGGAAAGGGGAAAAAATGCATGACAACTGGGAGGAGCTCCACTCATGAGAGTATGAATGTTCAACCCAGCAGGGGTTTTGTACTTATGTGCAAAATCTCATATTTTCACGAGTCTTTTCAGTATTTGAATTATATATATGACTCTTTGGGGTTTTGATCACTAGTGTTGCATTGAGAAGGGATTAGGGTTTGAAAGTGGAAGCTCAATATTAAAGGGTTTATACAGATCTAGGGTTTCTAAGGTTCTGATACAACCAAGTGATGCTAGAAGATACAACCAAGAGGAAAAACCATAAATGAGCCTATCCGAGTCTCCAATTTTTTTCTATATCTACGCAATCAGGTGCATTCTCATAGAATCCTTCCTACGCCACTCACAGATCCAGTCACAGATCCAGAAAATAAGAACTCTCTTCGTTTCTTTCGGCCAAGAACGCCAGCATCCTGAGGGAAAATGTAGTACTGGCTCCCCCAATTCGAGGTGCCACTGGGTAGTATCCATGGAAGCCGAGGCTGGATACCATCGCTGAAACCCGGATCCCGCTTAGAGATCTATAAACATATTTCAGAAGGTCCCGCGTGCAGAGATAGTCTGCAGCATACTTTGTAGATGTTTTATATTGGGCATTATGCATTGTTTGTTTGGTGGATATTGTGATGATGTTCATAAACTGCTGTCGATTGTGACTCGGCCATTGGAAAACTGGAGGCGTAGGATGCCGAAATTTTGTAGTATGATCGAATGTACATGTATGTGTCTACATGTACAGTATTTATAAGTTAGGTCATGTAAGTTTTCTTGAAATGAAATTTTCGTTTCCAAATTTGTCCGAAAGTAGTCTGCCATATCTCGTTTCTTCAAATAAACGCTTGGGTTATGAATTTTTTTATCACGCATATTTCTGTTATAAATTAATAATTACAACAAACATCTAGAACTTTTTTCGAACACTTCTCAATTGGCTACTGATATTGTAAGCATATTGAAACTAGGATTATTAGTATCAGGTATATCATGATTATACAAGCCATAAACGAAATGGAAAAATGGGTTCCAGATTCTAATCTAGAAGAGGGTTCTAGATCTGCATACCTATTACTATATCATGATTATGCGAGTCATAAACAAAATGGGTTTCAAATTCTAACCTAAAAGCAGGTTCTATATTTGCATACTTATTATTACTAGTATAGGATGGCAAAGTCCCTCATCATGGTTGTTGCATAATTAGCAATATAAAATATTATAACTGATTGCCATGGTCCATGACTAGGTTATGTAAAATTGGTCCCATGAAAAACTAATCCCTAATTTCTATTATTAAATCTCAAATTTTTGTTTTTTTGCACAGGATGGATTCATTTGGATGAGGCACAGTATGATCATATATCACTGTTAGTAGGCCGCTTTAAATACAAAACTGAGAATGGTGCAGGTAAGAAAATTCTTAGCAGTTCGACCTTATCACCAAAAGATCAGATCACCACAGATGAATAGACTGCCATTCTTCAGTAAAAAAATAGTCAAATTAAGGAAATCTTTCCAGATTATGGTGATGGATTTTTATCTTCTTGTTTGGATGTTTATAATGACAATCCTGAGGAAGTAATTCAGCTGATCTTGGAGGGCACACTTCATCCCGACTTATTACATTTGAACACATCTGTTCAGTCGAAACCCAATGAAACCCAATAACAAGCAACCTGTAAGCAAAAATGACAAAGGAAATCAACATTCTCCATAAATGGTTAACATTGACCCGTACCAGCATAAATGGTAAGATAGATAAATTTTTATCTAAGTCAAAGGTTAACACCGACCTGTCCGAGTTTTAATGGTAAGATAGATAAATTCATTTTCTTACTTGCCATGGATGTTCACATAATTTTTAGGGCCGGCAATGCAGTATGCAGTATGATCGTTTACCTTCTTATTTGATTGTATGTTGTCATGAAGGATTTTGTTTATTGATTTTCAGGTGGAGGATTGACGTATAATAGCGGTTGTACCCTCGGAGGATGAGACGAAGAATGTTTACCTGAGTTGTTACTTGGATGTTTAGGGTTTAGTGGAGCATCTTCCTGGGTCTTGATAGGTCTGACACTGGTTTATTGTTTATTGCAGGATTTGTCGATGCTTTGTGTGTGCAGTGACGTATCATAATGTGTATCGGTGGAAATAATTATGTTCTGAAACTTGATATAATTTAATTTCTTTAGTATAGCAAGAGTCATCATTCATTCGAATCGCACTAGTCTTTCATCTTGTTCATATATTTCGGCTTGTATGGAGCATTTGGCTAAGCTAACAAACCAAAGAACGGTAAACTTGTATGATGTATTTCAGATATTGATTAGACAATGAAAGAAAACTAAAGATTCAATGTCCATTCAGAGCACCCGAGGCACATGGGACGCTACCGGTACATACAGGGCCGAATATTCTTCCAATTTAATGGTTGGACAATATGAAAAAGACTCATAAAATTTGCCTCACTATTCCAACGACTTCATAAAATTTGCCTCACTATTCCACCGCAACTTTTGAATTTATATTTGCGACTCACATGTATGGTGAATGTTGAATGAGAGATATCTGTCTCTTGTATTACTCAGAATAGAAGAAATGTCCATTCAAGATATTTTGTTTCCTTTCTTAAACATATGAATGCTCCTTAATAATGATATATATATATATATATATATATATATATATATATATATATATTTTTTTTTTTTTCTGCGGAAAACATCATAATTTATAATCGTAAAAAGTGGATGAGAATGTAAAGTAATGATAGGTTTTCTTTAGACACTTTTAATTTTCTAATCAATCATGACAAATAAGGTGAGAATCTTGAGAATCTTGACAAAGGAAAGAAAAAATGACAAGCTTAATGGTTCTACTTCTCACATGCAGAATATGACTGCTTCTTCCTCATCTTCTGCAAATGAGCTACAGAAGCCCTCACTGCTACCTGGCATGAAGTCAAATGCATCTGGGAGGTATGTATGATTTGAGAGAAAACCCAGTTATCTGAGATATGAATTTGACACCTGCTAATATCTCCAATTACCTCCATGAACCTGAGACACATGCGAACTGATCCATGGGAGTCCATGAAGACAACGGAGTCCATTAAACTGAGACACCTTCCAACATCTCCAGTTACAGGCATTAAGACAGTGGAGTGCATTAATCTGATCTACCTGCGAACTTAGACAGTTGAGTGCCTTAAAAGGGAGTGCATTAATATGATGACACCAATTAAGATGATATGAAATACACGTTACACAAACACGAATTTATATTATTTTACCCAGATAAATGTTTGGGCATGTATTCCTTGCTACCGCGTCTATTTAAGGTGTGATCTATTCCTTCCAGTTCCTGCCATAACTAAGAAGCTGCTAAAGCAAGGTATCTATGTATGAGGGCTTCGAAATACTATAAAAAGGTAGTCCCAACGACTTAACTAATTATTTTATTATATGATATAGATAGTCTACTCATAGCAAGGAGGAGGTCCCTCATTCTATTAGGGCATGGTTGCACGTAGTTTGTAATGATTCTCTATGATGTTCAATTGGATTATGAGAACCACCTGTCCACTAAGATTTAATAATATAAAGTGAGTATGCAAGATGATTTTAATCTACCATGCGTGGTCTATTCAACGACTGTTATCATCACCGTCACTAAAATTGCAGAATAATCCCATGGAAAAACAACCATATATTCCGTTATGGTTTATGGCCGAGCACATGACTCTTTGAAGAATGACAAAAGAAACATTCCCTTGGCTACTCTCATTACTAATGTACACACCATTGCCTTAGATTGCCTCATCTTTGCATTCATCCTTTGAAACCGGTTTCAGCTTTATCTTTCGTTCAATTCTTGACTCACTTCATACTGTTACTTTTGGTCTTTGAAACAATGCTCAGTGAATATACTCCACAACCCGTACGACAGCAACTTCTGATGAATATGACCAAATGTTTGGGCATGTATTATGCTGAATGTGTATTCGTGTTTGTGTTTATTGTAACGTGTAGAGCTCATGCATTGGTGATGGTACTTTTGTCTCTTATTGACATTTTTGTTCAAATTTGTACTTTATATTGATAATTAATCTTTGCAAAGGTCTATTTATATTGATAATTAATCTTTGCAAAGGTCTGTTATCGAGAGGTAAGCTAGTTTTATGTCCCAGAATAATATTTACATTGCCCCTTAAAAATACAACTAAATTCAAAACATAAGGCAGTGCTGCGAAATACTAGCTAAGATGAACTTAACAAGCAGAACTATCTTTTAATTTGTAGCAGATATTGGATTATAAAGCTTACTATCATAAGCCACATTAACTTCCATATCATGGTGGAAAAAAGTGTTTTATAAAAAAGTATTTCCCAGGTTCATAGTACAGAGATTTGAAATTTAATTTAGTGACATTGTTGCCTGCAAATCGTGTCTGTTCTGAGAATTAAACTGACATAACCGTAGGTGCAAGACACACATAAATAATATGAGTGATGTATTTTTGTTAATTATGGTTTCAAAGAATACAAATACAAAAAATAAGTTTATATGGGTTGCTCAAAGTGAATTGTGAACTTATTATAGAATAGACAAGGTGACTCTTTTTCTGGGGAGACATTTTTGGATGTCCCAAAGATTTGTGTTGGACGTAGGGCAATGGGCTTGAACTAATTCCCAATTAAAAAACACCGAACTTCCCTAATAATTGGGATACATTTTCTTTTTTTCTTATTCCTCACATACTCACCTAGCTAACATGCTAGAAATTCTTGGTTTATGAAGTAGCTAAGAGGGTAATTACCAAACTTAAAACCTGTTGGTATGTGGAAATTTTTTCTCCGTTAATTATGCTTTTGCTAAAATATAAAGCAAGAATAGCTTGTTATACGGAATACCAAACAATAATACAGAACATCCAATTGGCAAAATGTCTGTCTAAGGTTCTTGCACAAGATCAAAATGTATGTCTAGGCCATTTATCCCTTCCCTTGATGGGATCAACTTTTGCTTGAGAATATCTTTGAGGTTACTTTCTTGAGCTTCATGAATAGGATATGGCCAATGACTAGAGTCCTGCGTGTTACGTGCAAGATCTGCACAAAAGATAAGTCCAATTGTCCAAGTACAAACCCTAGAATAACTTGAGGACCAAACCAAGAAAAATTAGAATTGTAGAGAGAATAACAAACATCTGCAAGAAATTGGGGACAACTTTATTCTTTTGCAAGGCCTGTTCTTCCCTCTGTTTTATGCCTATCTTCACAGACCACATTTATTCCATACAAAGATTCTGGTTGTGTTCTTCCATAATTGAATTTGTTTTTGACTTGCTTACTTGGAAACTCCTAATTCCACCAACATTCCATCCTCTTTAGAGAACATGTGACATCTTGCTTTTAAGGAGATTATATTTTCTATTTTCTATGAAATACTATTGACTTAACTCCATTTATTTTGTATTGCAGGATGGCAAGTGAGCCTGCCATGAATAACACCAGACCTGCTACTGTACAAATGAACTTGGGTAGCCTGTTGTTCAAAAAAGTGGTTGTTGCTCATAAGACAATTCCTAGAATAATTTTTACTGCAACTGGTTTTGAAGAAGTGAAGTTGAAGATAATTGTATTTATTTGGATCTGAGACAGGAAAAGGTCTCTAGCTGTCGAGAGATCAACAATTGATAGCCAATTAAAACAAATTTATTGCAAGTTGGATCTTGTATTCTTTTCTGTCTATGAAGGGCAACAACTTGCTTTTGTTCTTGATAATTTGTACAGCCATGGATTATTGTACTCATGCATAGTTTGTAATATCATTCTTCTTTGAATTTTCGTCATTGTCACAGTTGAACTGCTATATCTTAGAATTCTTTTAGTACTTGAAGCATTATTCTTGAATATGTTTGACATTCATTTTGTTTCCATACAAAATTTGAATGATTTTAGTACGTGAAGCATTATTCTTGAATATGTTTGACATTCATTTTGTTCCCATACAAAACTTGTTTGAATATCATCATTGTCAAGCAATAACAACTTCTTAAAGCGTGGTATCTCAATGGTAGATCACCTGCCTAATTATAGGCAGGAGATTGGTGGTTCGATTCCTCTATACCCTATCATAAATTAGTGACTAAGAAAACGTCTAAATTCACATATATATGACTATTAGTAGTTAATTTCCAGTATCTTATAGCACGACTAACGTTTAGTCATATTTATTTTAGTCATTAATATGTTATCATCTAGTAGTTTATTTAGTCGTATATTTGCTCATTAATTGTGACAATCAGTGACTAAATCAGTAAGTATCAATGACTAAATCAATGACTAAATCATTGAGTATCAATGACTAAATCAATGACTTAATCAATGACTATCAATGACTAATAAGTCAACCAATTAATGACTAGTGAAATACGACTAGAGATAAGATAGTGGAAATCGGATACTATTAGTCATCGATTCAAAAATAGTCGTTTATAGTCGAATTTTAGTCATTCTTTTAGTCATTAATTTCTCATTTTGTACTAGTGTGAAAACATTGTATGATGATCCTAACATTCCGGTGGTTGAACTAGATCCCACCCCTCAACAGTGCAACAAGTCATTGTGCACCAACCATTCCTGTGCCATATGTGGAATCTATGGTCATTACTCACATCATTGCCCATATCTACCCGAGTACAGATTGGTTCTCCATGAGTTAAACAAGAATTCTTTGGAGTCATCCATCACCACTATTGAGGAGATTCATCCTCCGGCATCCTCCTCCTCGGGATAAATTAACACCATTTACATGATTTCCATGGAAGGTGAACACATTTCGCCTCCAGCATCTAGTATCCCCTCTACCGATTTGTTAACACAGTGCTTTC
Organism: Larix kaempferi; assembly: GCA_027924585.1. Lineage (NCBI taxonomy): Eukaryota > Viridiplantae > Streptophyta > Pinopsida > Pinales > Pinaceae > Larix > Larix kaempferi. The sequence continues at coordinate 624,021 of BSBM01000631.1, forward strand.
ATAGCAACGAAGAAATCCTAGAAGCACTCACCGCATCCGACTACCCTTGGGATGATATGCACCATCAATCCTATTTGATTCCATAGGATTATACCACTACTACAGCCAACCAACTTTCGATTGAGACAAAATATTTCCTCCCCGATAAGGTGGACTAGTTTAAAAACCCCATCCCAACTCCCGATGCCTTCGAGGAAGGTAATATGGATAACATTTCACCCACCATACATATCGATATTTCCCTTCCAGGTGGTCAACCCGAGCTCATTTCCTTAGGTACTTCCTGTACGGAATACACAATTGGGGAGTATAAGAAGCTCTTCCAGGAGTTCTGTGACATTTTTGCTTGGTCCTATACTGAGATGCCTAGTCTAGACCCCGACATCGTTGAACACCATATTGATACTTGACCAGATGTCCCACCCGTTCGCCAAAAGAAACGACCCATCCACCCATCCAAACTCCCTGTTGTCAAAGATGAGGTTGAGAAACTACATAAAGTCGGGTTCATTTAGCCCATCGCTTACACCACCTGGGTCTCCAATCCTATGACCATTATCAAAAAACAGGCCACCATTCGTGTATGTACTGATTTTCACGATTTAAACCGAGCCTGTCCCAAATATAACTTCCCCACACCTTTCATTGACCAACTTATTGATGCATGTGCAGGACATGAGATTCTATCCTTCATGGATGGTTTCTCTAGGTATAATCAAATTCAAATTCACAAGGAAGATCAATACAAGACTGCTTTCACTACCCCATGGGGCACCTTTTCCTATCACGTCATGCCTTTCGGTCTTAAAAATGCTGGTGCCACATTCCAGTGGGCCATAACATTTTGCTTTCATGATTTGGTGCATATCATTCAGGTCTACCTGGATGACCTCACAGCTGGATCCAAGAAATGGTTTGACCATCTAAACAACCTCCGACAAGTTTTTTTGCGTTGTCACAAGTATCGAGTTCATAGTGAACCCCCTCAAGTGTGTATTTTGCATTACCGTATGCTAGTTGTTGGGTTTTATCATTTCCCAAAAAGGAATTGTCATCGACCCATTGAAGGTTCAATCCATCCTTGACCTCCCATCCCCGCGTACATTACGCCAATTATAGAGTCTTCAGGGGAAAGCCAACTTTCTTCATCACTTTGTTCCGGACTATGCTATGAAATTTCATGGTTTCCTTCGCTTGCATCGAACCCACATCCCTTTAGTTTGGGATGAACAAGCACAAGCGGCTTTTGAATCCCTTAAACAATCCTTGACTTCCGCCTTGTTGATTTCACCTCCTAATTTCTCAAAGGATTTTATCCTTTATGTTTCGACATCTGACTTTGCCATTTAAGGGGTGTTGGTTCAAGAAGATAGTGCATGACAAGAACACGTCATTTATCACATGAGCTAGACCTTATCGGACCCACAACTACGTTACCCCCATGAGGAGAATTTGGCCCTTGCTGTCGTCTTCTCAGTCCAAAAGGTTCATCACTACATCCTATTAAGTCGAACTACAGCTGTGGAAGACTCCAATCCCATGGTCTATCTCTTGAGTCGCCATCTTCTTCAAGGCCACGTGGATAAATGGGTCATCATACTTCAAGAGTACGACCTCATGTTCACTACACCCAAGAGTACCAAATCCCTTCCATTGGCACAACTCATGACGGATTTACCATCTTCATCTACGTCACCACCAATCAATACCAACTTACCTGACGACCACTTCTTTATCATTTCGTCAGATGACCCCTTGGTACGACAACATCCTAGTGTACCTACGCACATAGAAGTTTCAATCCAATATCGGTCGTGATGATCGTCATCGCATACAACATCATGCCTTGCGTTATCTCCTCCTTGGGGATGTCCTGTACCGACGCGATATCGACACCATTTTACGTCAATGCCTAACTAGAGACGAGGCTGAACAAGTTCTCAATGATTGTCATAGTGGAGCCTGCGGTGGTAATTTCTCCATGATGGCCACTACTCAAAAGGTTATCTGTGCTGGATATTTTTTGCCCACCCTATTTACTGATTGCATCACAACATTCAAACATTGCCGAAATTTCCATCTCTTTTCCCCGAAGGTGAGGATCCCTCCCACCCCCCCCATCCAGTTGTCACTGTTGGTCCTTTCTGTAAATGGACCATTAATTTTATGGAGTGTAACCCCCCCTCGACGAACGGCCATAAATACGTCATTGTGGATGTAGACTATTTCACCAAATGGGACAAGGCCATGCCTACATTTAACTACAAAGATGAGACTACAGCCCATTTCTTTTTCAACCATGTCATCACTCGATTCAAGGTCCCAAATCAACTCGTCTCCAACCATGGAAAACATTTTGAGGACTCCGTCTGGAAGGAGTTGTCGACTTTTCTCAAATTTGAACACCAATATGCTTCCTCCTATTACCCTCAAGGGAACGGCCAAGTAGAGGTTATCAATAAAATTTTGAATACCATACTTCAATGCACTATGGACCACCACAAGTCCAACTGGAACCAGATGTTATTTCCTTCACTTTGAGCTTATCGTACGTCCACTAAGACTACCACAGGTTTTACCCCTTTTCACTTGGTTCATGGTGTCGAGTCTATATTTCCCATCGAATGTCAGATTCTCGCATTACATATTTCTATTAAACTCCTACCAGATACCTCATCGCTTGAGAAACACTTAATTCTTTTGGAATAAGCCAACAAAGATCTCCGAACAGCCTTCCAAACCATTGAGGATGCAAAGAACTTCTCCAAAGCCGGCTATGATAAACATGTCCACCCACGTAGTTTTCAAGGAGGAGACTTAGTCCTTATTTATGACCAAGCACATCATCCACACCTTCCTAAAACATGGGGCATATATCCTTAACGAATCTGAATGAAACCCCTTGCGCAACCCCCGTAATGGTTTGTATCTCAAACGCTTTTACCCTTAGCACTTTTTGGACCCACTTGTCCATGTTGTACAGTTTCATTTCTTTTTGTTTTTCACTTTTTGCATCTAGAACCTTACATTTTACTTTCCTACATGACCGCAGATGGATCTTGTTCCACCATACTATGTCAGTTTTGCCAATAGTGCAAGTCGCTACTCTCCAAACCTTGCCTCCGTAGCTTGGGTATTATATTACCCCTCACATGAGTTGATCCACCTCAACAGAGTGTGTATAGGCGCTGCTACTAATAACCAGGATGAGTACGATGTTGTGACCAGTCTCCTAATTGCTTCCCTCCAAATGGGTATAAGTCACCTCCGTGTGTTCCTTGACTCCCAGCTTCTTGTCGCCCAACTCAACAACTTTTACCAGGTACAGGATCCTTACCATTTTAGAAATTTCTTGCGCACTAAACAAATGATCCGACTTTTTGAATCCCTTTCATTCACTCATGTCCCAAGAAGTCAAAATAGTGTAGCAAACTAAATGGCTAACAATATTCTAGACCGACACATAAATCACAACATGTAGGAAGTAAACCAGAAGCACGTATCATCATATCATCCACATGCATCTATCCATCATATATGCATACATAAACATCATAAAAAACAAAAAGAATCCATCATAATAAATTGCATCCACGTGCATATAACACATATTTCATTAAATTTGTAATTAAAGAGTGGATCTAGAATTCCAAAATAACTAAATTCTCACTTTTGTTGATGTCCTTGGAATAAAATGTTTCCAATTTTAATGAAATATGTGTTATATATATATATATCATAATAGAAATGTCATCATTCCCAGAACACCCTCATACACATACATACATAATAGGAGCCCCAAAAACATCATTGTCATATAATACAGATGAAAGTAGAAAATCTCATGCTCATCGCATGGGGGCAGTTCCATCAACTTCCTGGTCAATCAGAGTCATCTTTGTCATCATCATCATCATCCTCATCATCCTCGTCCTCCTCTTCCTCTTCCTCTTCCTCCTCCTCCTCCTCCTCCGGCTCATCTGACTCTGTCTCAGCCTCCTCATCACCATAATAGGGGGCATCCCCTCGTGCCATGGCTATCACTACCTTAGCCTCCATCGCAATACGCCTCATAATAGGCCTCCACTCCCATGGAGCCTCGTAACAGACATCGATCAAGTCCAAGTCTAAATATTGCCAGTCTTCCTCCACCACTACATCCAGAAGACGGTCAATCTAGGCCTGCAACGAATCCAAAGTCACCAAGATACTTTGTCGTCGACCCTGTTGACGCCCAAGGGGGTATACTCCCTCTACGTGAACCCTCTGGGCCCAGTATCCTCTCAGAGGCTACGGTCCTACATCTGCACAAGCAAAATCAGATCATCAGTGTCATAAAATCCTCTAGCTATCATATATGCTATCGAGTATATACAACATGATACTGTAAACAAACAAAAAAACATACCATCTAGTCCCACGCCTGACTAGGGGGTCATGGTAGCTCTGGATCCCCTCTATAGTCCATCCTGTAGTATGGGTAGTCATCAATCACCACCGACAATTGCATCCACTGAGTGAACAAATCCTTAGTGAAGAACCTCCCCACCATCCCTCCACCCACACAAGTCAACATGTCGCCCCATCACCGCCTTCGCGGCTCCATGGGCCCTCTGTTGCGCACCATTGTATGTGGTCACAACATCGGCACTCGCTCAAAGAAAAATGAGCAGAGGAACGAGGGGAAACAGAACTCACCTCCTTGACGGCTCACCCTATTCGTCTCCAGCTGAACCATCGTCAAGTACATATGGCCCCAACCATAATAAGTACCATCCAAGACCCACTCCACTAGCACCATCTGTCCCCCTGAGACCTGGTGGGGAAGTGTGACCCCAGTATGCGCACCACCAGCGCTGCAATCGATCGAGTCTCCACACTCTCAATATCATAGATCAATAGAGCATTGTCATGCACATGAGTTGTAGCATAAAAATGTCTCTCCAGTAAATCCTCCATAGATACATCCTATGACCTACTTACGAGGGTGTCGGAGATCATGCCCAATCGGGGAAACCTAGTCAAAAAGTACGCATCTGTGAGTGTGATCTCTAACCACTCACCCTGAATCATGAATGCATCTGCATCTACATCCCAAAATCCGACCAACTTGTTCAATAAAATTTTTTCCTAATGCATCAGAGGCACTTGTGCGAACTTTAGTAGTCCACAGTGAACCAATCCGTCCTTCACATCCTCATCTTCCTAGATCACATATAGAATCGTGCTACCTAGCTCTCGATCTCTCCATGCAACTCTTGGCATCCTTCTAGTCAAACCAACAAAACCCATCAGATCATATCAAACCTACCTTGATCTTCTCCGAATCGACGCACCCGCATTTAGGAAAAACGACATGCTTCATAATGCACTTTTTTTCCTCATGGGTGCGCTCTGGAGCGTGCTTTTCTCCTCAAAAAGTGTGCCCCTAGAGTGCACTTGTGGGGCCCACAGTCGTTCCCTGAAGCACGATTTTCTCCAGAAAATTCATGCTTCAAAGCGCGACTATAAGGCCCACATCCGTGCTCGGTAAGCACGACTTTCAAGCCCAGAGTTGTGCTCTAAAGCACGGTTTTTTCCCTTGAAACAAGTGCTTCGGCGTAGTGGTTCCCAATATGAGCTTGGCACGCCTTCCCAGAGGACTAAATCCCCAAAAGATGCATCAAAAATATCATAAAACACTGCAAGACTTACCAGCAAGTTGCAGAACTCGATTCCACCGGTCGGGTTGAGCTAAATCCGAATTTCCTCTTCTAGGCCCCTCCACACTTATCCCAATTTGCACAGTGAAAATGACATGTGTCATGAGGGTACTGTTATCACACAACTTGTAGTTGTCCCTAGTGGTATCCCATCTAGGATGGTAGAGGAGATGGACAACTAAAGAGGTGACCCAAGAGATGCCACGGTTCCCAATGCAAGATGAGAGTCACGTCAATTGAGGCACTCTTCACTTTAGATCAAGATGAATCAAGACCTAGGGGGAGACCCTATAACCAATCAAATATGATTGAACCCAAACAAATTTTCCTAGGGATATGTAAAAGACAAGTTATGGAAACCAATGCAAGGTTAGGTGGACCTAGATGTTTAAATGTGGTTGAAAGGGGCTTAGGAAATGAATTATGTGTCAACCAATGAAATATTTAGGCCACATGATGAGATAAGATGACAAGATCTAGTACCATGAAATACACAGGTGGGGCCCACTTCCTTGGGATATCAAAATGGGTCAAATGGGACCCACAAGGTGAAATTAAGGGTGCAAATGGTACTAAGGGGTATGTAATGAGTAGATCTATGGATCTAAGTTGAAATTAGAGATACCCACATATGGGATCTACGAAATGACACAACTCCCAAGGAGTGTGAATTGCCCTAGGTGGACTAGTGCCTTGATAGATGGGTTAATGGAGTCAAAAGAGATGTCAAATTGTAGATCGGGACACCTAGGATGCAAATCAAGTGGGCTATTCAAGATGTGATGGTTGGATCTTAGTAGATCTAATATTTCACTATGTGACCCAAGTGGACAACAATCCCCAAAATGAGGAATGATACCCCCAAGGCAGAATTTCACAAAGTGAGATACTAGGTATAGGTTTCAAGGTGTACTTGTTCCAAATCCAATGGGATCTCAACCACCCATGTCCTACAAGTGGGCAAACTCAAACACCCAAGGAGTGTGACTTTTCCCAAGGAGGGTTAAAAGCATGGAAGGGTGTGTCGAATCAAGTCCAATGGCTAGATCTCCATAGATCTGAGTTTGAAAATTCATCACCAAATTGATCCAAGTGGGGCACAACCCTCAAAATGAGGAATTGGGCCCACAAGGCAAAAATAAACAAGGTGAAGCACTAGGGGTAGGTTATCAAGTATGAGGATCATGAATCAAGTGGGATCTCACCTACCCATGTCTTGGAACCAACCAAACTAGCTTCTCCCAAGTGGTGCGATTTTGCTCAAGGAGGGCTAAGTGCCTTGGAAAGTGTGTCAAATGGAACCCAATCACCACCAAACTATAGATCCAAATTGACATGGATACTATAGAGGCGGGTTTTCAATATCTTTCCAAAAGCTAGGCTAGATCCAAGTAGATCTAAGAAAAAGTAAAAATTGACAAAGTGTCCTCAGACACATAACTTTATTAATGAAGAAGGAAAATAATTACATCACAGAGATGTGAGGGCTAAATCCCGAAAGATTACCTCACATGGAAAACTCGATGGATTTAAATATCCAAAGAGTAACAACTAATTTACCGTTACCAAAACTAACTAAGGGACACCTCACATAATCACGTGAGTGTGTAGATGCCCTTTTACATTTATTAAACTAAACTTCTATTTATTACATTTTTGGATCATAATTCCTAACAATCCCCCCTTTGATCCAAAAATTCTTTTGAACAAATACCAAGTTCATTTCTAAACTTATCAAATTTGACCCTTCCAAGAGATTTTGTAAAAATATCTACAGTTTGATCTTCTGATGGACAATACTTTGGCTAGATGATTTGTTTGACGACGAGAGCCCGAATGTAATGATACTTAGTATCCACATGCTTAGTTTTTGAATGAAAAACAGGATTTTTGGCTAACTTGATTGCTGACTGATTATCAATAAATAATGAAGTTGCTTCTTTCTGATCAACTTTGAGGTCTTGCAAAATCCTTCTTAACCAAACTATCTCACAAGCAGCTTCCCAAGCTGAAATATATTCTGCTTCTGCTATAGAATTTGCAATTGTATCCTGCTTTTTACAACTCCATGCCACTGCAGCTGATCCCATATTCATTAAGTAACCTGAAGTAGATGCCCTGTCATCAACATCTCTAGCAAAATCCGCATCTGAATAGCCAACAAGCTTGAAATTTTTGTTTCTTTTAAACTCAAGTCCAAAATCCTTTGTTCCTTGAAGATACCTTAACACCCTTTTTGCTGCATTCCAATGACTTTCTCTAGGTTCCTGCATATATCTAGAAAGTATGCTAACTGTATAAGATAGATCAAGACGAGTATTCATCAAGTAAATCAAACATCCAATTAACTGTCTATATCCAGTACAATTTACAAGTTCCCCCCCTTCAAACTTAGAAAGTTTTAAATTTTGTTCCATGGGAGTAATCGCTGGTTTACATTCCTCCATTCCAAACTTCTTCAATAATCCAGATATGTACTTAGCTTGAGAAATAAATATACTTCCTTCCTGCTGCTTTACTTCAACTCCAAGATAGTAATGAAGTAAACGCAAGTCTGTCATTTCAAAACCTGTTTGAAGTTCTTTCTTAACCTGAAATATATGATCATTATTGTTACCTGTTATGAGCAAATCATCAACATACATAACCAAGATGACTAAGTTGTTTTCCTGGATTCGAACATACAAAGTATCATCTGACTCACTACGAAGAAAACCAACTTTCTGTAGGTAGGCATCCATTTTTGCATACCAAGCTCTGGGAGCCTGTTTCAATCCATATAATGCCTTAACTAGTTTACAAACTTGATTTTCTTTCCTTGGAACCTCAAAACCAGGAGGTTGAGTCATATAAACATCCTCTTGTAGATCACCATTTAGAAATGCACTTTTTACATCCATTTGATGCACTTTCCATCCATTTTGTGCAGCTAAAGCTAGCACAATCCTGATAGTATTCCATTTCGCTGTTGGAGCAAAAGTTTCTTCATAATCAATCCCTTCTTTCTGAGCAAAACCCTTTGCCATCAATCTTGCCTTATATTTATCAATATCTCCATTTGCTTTGTACTTAATTCTGTAAACCCACTTACAACCAATGGGTTTAACATCATGTGGACAATCAACTATTTTCCAAGTCTGATTCTTCATTACTGCATCATACTCACTTTGCATGGCCATTTTCCATTCATCATACTCAACTGCTTCATTAAAAGTAGTTGGTTCAACAACTGAAAGAGCAAAATTTTCTGAACCTGTATTAGAACTCCTTGTACCTGTTTTGCCTTTTTCATCAGACTTAACATCCTGAAGTAACTTAGTTGCCCATTTTGGTTTCTTCTTTTCAATGTTAACTTGATTTGAATCATCCAAGTTAACTTGTGAAGAATTCAAAGTATCTTCAACCTGTTCATCATCCTGTACTTCTGAAGTGAGATCAAACCATTGTTCATTCCTTGTCTTATTTAAGTGTTGCATCCTTAATTGTTCCTTAGTGACTTTTTCCTCTTAGTGACTAAGTTGTTTTTCAATCTCTTCTACACTTAAACTTTCAGTTTCATCAAAAATCACATCCCTGCTGACAATAAACTTTCCATCTGACAGAAGCCTATACCCCTTTTTTCATGAGAATAACCAATCAACATGCACTTAACACTTCTAGACTCTAACTTCTTTCATTTTTCTTTTGGGACAAGTGCATAACAAACTGAACCAAAAACTCTCAAATGTTTGACCATAGGTTTGAATCCATACCAAGCCTCAAAAGGAGTTATTCCATCAAGTGATGATGAAGGAGATCTATTCCTCAAATAAACTGCTGTATGAACTGCTTCTGCCCAATAACATGATTTCAACCCTTTGAAAAATAACATTGCTCTAGCCATGCCCAATAAAGTCTGATTCATCCTTTCTGATACTCCATTTTGCTGTGGAGTATAAAAATTGGTCAACTGTCTTTTAATCCCTTTTTCCTGACAATAAGTCAAAAAATGATTTGATGTAAACTCACCACCATTATCAGTTCTCAAAGTAGCAATCTTTTCCTTTGTTGTTGTTTCAACCAAATTTTGAAATGACTGAAACTTTTCAAACACTTCTGATTTTTCCTTCAAAAAATACACCCAAACCATTCTGCTAAAATCATCAATAAACAACAAAAAATATTTACAACCACCAAGTGAAGTTTCCAAAGGACCACAAACATCACTATGAATAAGCTGTAATCTCCTTGTTGCTCTCCAAGTGCTTTTTGAAAAAGCTATCCTTCTCTGTTTGCCATAAATGCAAGCTTCACACTTTGCATTTTCCTTCCGAAAAGTAGGCAACCCCTTTACCATTCCTTGTTTTTGAAGATGAACAAGACTATCAACATTCAAGTGCCCAAAACGAATGTGCCACAATCGGATAGGTGAAACATTAGTTTCAACTAAACCTGCAAATTCCTTCAAATGTTCCTTTGATCTAGGAATGACTGTTCCCTTCATCCTAAGAAGCTTTCCGTCTTCATAACCTGTCATAACTATTTTGTATGCATCCTTTGTTGAATTAACAAAAAGGATACCACCTTCCATTACAACTTGATGTCCTAATTGGCGAATGACAACTAAAGACAACAAATTTTTCTTAAATGTAGGCACATACCAAACATTAGAAATCAATCTTTCTCCAATTCCAGGCAAATCAACCTTAACTGTTCCTTTTCCTTGTGGTAAATGAATAGAATCATCTGCAAGAAAAATTGAATTTAAATGACAATCTTCATAACTCCAAAAGAAATCTTTCCTATATGTCATATGCTGAGTAGCCCCTGTATCCATAATCCAAGCATCTTCAAAATCATTTTTGAAACAAGAAGAAGACTGAACAAAATTCACTGATTCCAACTGATGAACTTGAACAAAATCCATTGATTCTGATTGTCCAAGTGCTGTAAAGACATATTCACAATTTTCACTATCGTCTGCATGAGCATAATGTGCCGCTGATGAAGATTCTTTAGATTCTCTTTCTTTTAGAATTTTGTCAAATGAAACTCTACAGTCTGAAGCATAAGGTCCAACTCTATTACAACGAAAACATGTGACCTGTTTATTAGCTCTTCCTCTTCTAGAAACCTGTTGGTTACCTGAACCTCTTCCTCTTCCAGAAAACTGTGACTGTGTACTTTCAAATTCTTTAGAACCTCTTCCTTGATTTCTTCCTCTTCCTCTTCCGCGGCCTCTTCCTCTTCCAAAACCCTGACCATGACCTCTATTTGAATTTTGAAAAGCTTTCTGATCATGGCCTTTTTGATGATTACCTGGAGACTGTTTACTAGTACTTGCAACCAAAACATCTTCTCCTGGTTGCTTTGTTTGACCAAAACTTTTTTCATGTGTGGCAAGTAATTCACTTAGTTCATCAAAAGAAATTTTATCCAATTTATTTGTAATTTGTAAAGTTTCCAAAAAATGCTTATATGTCTCAGGCATTCCTGCGATCAAAATGGTCACCATCATGCTGTCTTCAATTTTATCAAAACCAGCTCTTGAAATTTCTTGTTTGATATTTTTTAATCTAGAAATGTACTCCATGACATCACCTCCTGAAGACAATTTTTGTTGAAACAACTTCAATTGAAGATCAATTTTCTTAGCTTCACTTTGAGAATCAAATAGATCTTTTAATGTCTTCCAAGCTGACCACGCATCAGAACTATTTTCAATATGCACATAAATATCATCAGAAACAGTACTGTGAATCAATGCTAAGGCCTTTTCATCTTTTACTTCCCACTTTGCAAGCTGATCATGATTAGTTGGTTTGGTAGGTTTAGCATTACAGAAAACCTTCCACAATTCATTGTAAATAAGAGTGCTTTGAATATGACGACTCCAAACTTTATAATTTTTCAATCCTTCCAACTTGTCAGATTCATTAAAAAGACTTATAACTTTAGACATTGTAAAAAAATAATAAACACCTTGTAACTCCAGAAGATGTGTATTATGCAAATCTTATAGCTCCAAGCATTAAAGAAAGCACCTTATATCACCAGAAGAAGTAAACAATCACCTTATATCACCAATAGAAGATTTTATGCAAAAATATCACCACCAACATGAAAAGAAAAATACTCATCAACAAGAGTCACCATGAAAGAAATGCTGCAAGAAACACCACACACCATGCAAAAGAAAGCTATAGGGGCTTGGCCTTGACCCACTTATAGCCTCAAGAAAAGAATTTGATAGAGCTTCACTTTGCTCTAATCAAACCTTGAATGAAAGTACAAGTACTTCTTATGACACCAAACAATGCTCCTTATTACTCCAATGCCCAAAAAAAATTACACCTTATTACTCCACAAAATAACAAGTCTTTATAAGTGAATTGGAAAGATACATTATTGTTGAGTGGGAGGTCACAAGATCCAATCCCATCAACTTTAAAAAATAACCTTTTTTTTTTTTTTTTAAATTTATATCTCCACCTTTTTCTTCTTAATATAAAAAATCTCCAAAAATAAAAAATGAATATGAAAATACCTTATCTCTCCAAAACAACGTATTCACTCTTCAAAATATTACCTTATCTCTGGACCAATGTAGTTTCTGAATTCATCATACTCAACTCTGAAAAATCTGTTTTTACTGATGGCTGCAACAAGGGCACAGTGGGGTCGCTTGCATTTCTACAGAGAATTCTCAGACGTGCTCATAAATGGCGACATTATAGGATTCGAAAAACACGTGAATGAAGCAAAAACAAACCCTAGAAATGCATAAAACACATGCGCCAGACAGTTTTCTTGGAATTACATGCATAAAGCACATGCGCCAGACAGCGTTCTTGGAATTACGCCCCACCTAAAGAGCAGAGTTTACAATGTTTACACCAGGGATCCAGGCCCCTCGACCACCACAATTAAGGCCCCAACGATGATGAGGACGTCGACCACTCTCCACGCAGGTTAGAGGAGCGACCAACTGGAACTCGTTCAATCGGCTGCAATTGTTTAACTTAAGACTCCGATTCACAGGCTAAGACGAGGAGAAACTCTGAGAAGAGAGCCGACTCCACGGCTTCTACGAGTTTCCTTTCTTCCTCGAAAGACCCACAAGCTTCTCCTCCACAAAGCTACAACAGTGCGTCTCTCTCTGCTCTCCACAGAATGATGGCTGGTGCGTCTCTCTCTGCTCTCCACGGAAAGATGGCTGGTGCGTCTCTCTCTGCTCTCCACGGAAAGATGGCTGGTGCGTCTCTATGTTACACCTCTTTTCACGCACAGGAAACGTCCATAGCTATCGGGTTTCTCCACAGACCGGCTCTGATTTATGATGACATTACGGCTCCACTTCACCTTCAGCTCTAATTATCAACATTTCTTTTCTCTCTTCAAAAATGCAGTTGTATTTGATTGATAAGAATTACTTTGCTGTGCAGATATATTTAATAAATGAAGACCGGATCGCTATCCGAAGCACTTATAATGAGAAAATAAAGAAAACCTACCAATCTATGGCTAGGAGACACTGGAATGCAGAAGAGAAAGTATGGACATTTCCAAAGAATGCACTGGACGATCTTCTATATCTTTTTAGACATGATATCTTCACTTTCTATCATTTTTGTAAAAATTCTCTTCCACAAAATTTTTAAATAATCTTGCCTTAAAAAAAATAATAATATTTTACTCTCTCCAAGTAAAAATTCTGCAGAGATTCTTTTTAGCCCAAAAGAATAGGAAGCATTAACTTACGGTTAAAATTTCGCTATTCCAAAACCTTGAAAGTCACCTTCTTCAAACAACCTTTAGCACCTTCCAACCAGGTTCCAACCAGACCAAGCTTCAACCGCGTGCTCTGATACCACTTTGACAAAGTGTCCTTAGACACATAACTTTATTAATGAAAAAGGAAAATAATTACATCACAGAGATGTGAGGGCTAAATCCCGAAAGATTACCTCACATGGAAAACTCGATGGATTTAAATATCCAAAGAGTAACAACTAATTTACCGTTACCAAAACTAACTAAGGGACACCTCACATAATCACGTGAGTGTGTAGATTCCCTTTTACATTTATTAAACTAAACTTCTATTTATTACATTTTTGGATCATAATTCCTAACAAAAATGAGGGTTTTAATCAATTAGGTTTTTTATGATCTAGAAGTTATGGATAAGCCAAGGAAGAAGAAGACCATACCTTTGGAACATACCTGGATGAAGAGATGAATGCTAGTTGAGATGAGGATTACTTTTTCCAAAGATCAAATGAAGAATTTTTGAAGCCTTCTTTCCAAATCAATTTTTCCAAGCCACATGTATGTCCCTCTAACCTGTCGAAACCAAGGAGCAAAGCATCAATCAGTTTAACATGTTGAAGGTATATACAAGCAAGAGAGAGATAAGAAAATAATAGTTGGCACAAAGACAAAACCACTCCCTGTTTAACCAAAACGCCTTCCTCCAAGATTGAAGGGCAAGCCTCCCCACCAATTCGCACTTGTCAAAAATGTCTTCTTAACCTGTAAAAAGATATGGCAAAATATGCAAGATAGCTACAAGAGATCCTTTAGTGCAATGGAAAAACAAATTTAAAATCAAAGCAACCAACATCCACTCCAAACCCAAGCATGTACTCCAAAAGATAGAAATTGTATTCCAAGAGCCAAGAGCCAAATTCTCTAGCTGATTTTACAATGAGGGGGTCTCCTCCTTATATAGGATAATAAAGACCAAAACCCTAGCTATCATAACCACTTTTTGAAATGAGTGGTTGAGATTAAAAGATCTCAATACATGATCAATGGCTAAGATGAAACATAACAATATAACACATGGATCACTCAAATAGTGATGACATCATAGCTAAAAGGTACTCATGGAGGGTGATGTCATCCACTAGAGGGGGTAAAAGTACAAAAGCCCACCTCATATGACTAGGACATGACACATAGAGCTCATGGTGGGGCTAGGAGGCATCAATCCTTACTAGCTCATCCCCATGGAACAATAAAATAACATAATATGTCCAAAATAAATATAAATGATCAAATCTGTCCTCAAAATCTGTGACAGTCAAGCAGTAAAAGGCGTCCTATGGCCTCTTTGGACCCACCCAAGTGGCGAAAACTAGCTGGAAGATAGGCGGTTCACCCTAGAAGACCTCTATGAAAACCAAGTGCCAAAACCTTGCCTCAATTGCCCAAATAGAATTCCTCAGTGACCCTTTTATCCCATTTCTAGACTACCTCGGTAACTGTGAAAGTGCTGAAACTACCTCCTAGGGAAACTGCGTTATCAATCTGAGCCCACCAGGATCTCTCGAAGGGGGGATAAATGGTAATAACAAGTGGCTGGACCACCCCCTCCTCATACAACGCCCTAGGTGAACTGGCCTCTCATGGCCCCTACTGCTCAGGTTAGGAAATCAGCCCCAAATCTGGTGAACAAGTGTAAAACAACATCTATTACTGTCAGAAGTGCCCAAAACTGAAAGATAGGTGTCTCATTGGATCCAGAAGACCCAAATATACTAAGAATATGTACTCATACACCATGGTTTCCCTGATGGGCTAACTGTAGGGTCCACCATATATGGACAGTGCATAATCTGATGATTTGAAGTAATAAAAAAAACCTACTGAACTGCATCAATCACCATCTGAATCATATGTCCATCATATAGTATCATAAATAGGAGTATGCGGGCCCATACATCATCATCAATAAGCCTTCATGGCCCACATCATCATGAATCCCAAGAAATGACCATAGTCAAACTAGGTTTGACTAGGTCCATATACAATCAAGGATAAATCATATCAGTAGACTAAGACATGTTCCTCTAATCATACTCACAGCTTAACTTAAGGTATAACATCCATTCAATGGCATCAATGATGTTAGCATATTCCTTTGTTATTTGTAATTACTTGCACAATAGTTTAAATGACAAACTCACCCCTTGGACATGGTCAAACTACTAGCGAAGGATGAAGGCTAGGAACAAGGTTAGGAAAAGGGGGTGACTTGTCTATACTCAACTAAAAGATACTTTGGACTGGGAGAAGGGGGAAACTACAAACTCTGTGATGGACAAAATAACACGGGGGATGGTTGTGCCTCACAAATGGGTAAGTTGTTTAGAGAGTGCTTATTCAACTTAGGCATCATGTCTACATCAAGTTGATCCAGGTCATTAGGATCATTCAATTTCATTTCATGGCCTTTTTGGCCTACATAACCCTCCGGATCTCAGGTGTGCTGATAAGCACAACTAATTGCAGCTTGCATCTAGGGCATGTTTACATATCAATATAAGGTCAGCAATTGTTTAGATATAACATTTAAGAACCATTGCTTTTTGGACCTTTCTTATACTCTTCGAGGAGTATTTTTTTAGCAGTTCATCGTTCTTGCCCTTTTTAGTTTCCATGGGCGAATTTATATAAGTTTCCATAAGTAGTACATGAGATTTTAGTTTCAGTCAACAACATCTCAAGTGACTAGGGGGAGTTCGAGCTAGTGCCAAACATCGGGACAACCGACCAGAATAATTTAGGCCTACAATCCAACTCACCAAAGGCAAGTTTTGTCACCAACTCAGAGATGAGACACTAAACATACAGGGATGTGGTCCAAACACAGAGGTAGAAAAAGGGGAAGTCCTCAGTATTATAAAGTCAAGAAAGACACGTCAAGGTTTAAAGCCAAATAAGGAAAGTCAGGTATGGATGGAGTCAAGTGAAGGTGGAGCCTAAGCTAGCATACAAATGGTGTCATGAAAGACCATATCTATGCAAGGTAGTGAACCAGTGAGTTTTGTAAAACAACCTAAATGTGATAGTAAATTTCCATTTTATAGTTCATTTTAAGTTTTTTACACATTTTGCCACATTATGAATTATATACCAAGCCAATGCTATGAACAAGACTAAAAAAACAAGATAATAATCCACATTCAATGATAAAACATCCATAGGTCATACAACATCATCACAAGAATAATCATCATATATCATTTGAAACACTGTTGCAATACATCTGTAGGCACTGAATTGAAACTATATGGGATAAAGGGTCACATTGGTCACCAAATCTGGACTCTCAAGGCTCAGCCTTGACACAAGGTCTAACATAAGTCTGAATAATGCACTGCTCTGATCATGAGTGATCTCAAAATATACAATCATCATAGCCAAGCTCTGAATAATGGAAGCTCTGGAATGTTCAGATATCTGCTAAGCAAGAATAGTAGCCCTGCTACTATGGTGTGATAACAGGTCCCTTTCCTATTTATAGCCATTTTGCCCCAAATCATTTTTTGACCCTTCTGGAGGCATATGACCTCCATTTTTTGCACTGTTTGCACAGTCGGATTCATATTTTCATACCCATGATGACGATTGAGATCATTTTTCATTCTCACTAAAAAACATTTGGACATTTTTTCCATGTCCCCCATCACCTTGATTTGCGTGCCACACCAACCGCCATCATTTTTTTCATCGCAGCCTACCCATTATCCCTCTTCTCCATCCATACTGTAGTCATTGCATTATTTTTCCACCATTCATCAACCCACAAGGAGGCCCCCACATTGTTCCCCGCCACCTTCATTCTTGGTTCTCATAATTGTCCCTTGATTGAACACTTCCTCCTTGCCTGGCCATTATATTTGTTCGGTATAATTTTATGCCTTTTTCGTGCCGAGCAATTCCTTTACAAAAAATGCACTTAGGGAGTTTATGTTAAGCTCTTTTTTTACTCCTAAAACAATGAAAAGATCGCCGAGCAATATTGCTTCCTTTCATGATCGCTAAAAGTATCTAAAAGGGTGTTTACCTGGTATAAGTTTAACCCTTTTCCGGACCTGGTAGACTACTTACGAGAAAGGAATGCTCTAGTCACATCAGCTAGAAGAGTTCTTCATTGCATACTTTTATGCTTTTTCGGGCCTTGGAGACTAACAGATGAAAAAGAACCCCCTTGGAGTCTTCTTCACGCTTCCAGACTCTCTAAAATTGAAAGCCACCACGAGCATTCACCATCCTGGGATCGTACAAATCCACACGACAGTACCTTTCCACCATTTCAGAGTCTTCTTATCACTTTCAGAATCCTTAAAATTGAAAGCAACCATGAGCATGCACTATCCTGGGCTCATACAAATCCACACGACAGTACCATTTTGAGCACACTTACATCTCTTCTTCAATATCCTTAAACCCTGACGAAGGTCAAAACAGTGCCTCTCGGCGCCACAACAGATCATATCTAGTACCCACATTATGGAATCACCCCAGTATGGTCTCCTTTGTTCAGGTTATTCTGCTATTTGTCACCCTTTGAGTCTCCTAATATCATCCATCAATTCCCCCCTGAGTCTCCCCCATTGCAGTCACAATCCCTGGTCCATTAAGCTATGATCCCCCTCCCTGAAGTTAGTTTCATATGCTTCAAGGTCAACGTTGTCTTCATACTCTAAACAAAGGAATTTTGAGTCCCCCCTACTCTACAACCCATGTATCCCCCCCACATTTTGTTAGTATCACATCTAGTACTATCACCTCTTAGTTGTACACCTTGCGCTCCTGTCAAGGAAACGTCATTTACCTTGGTCGTTGCAGGTCTCCCTCTGCCGACGCCAACCCATCTATTCCAAAGGACAGACCCAGTGTTCCTTGCACCTTGGAATGATCACCATCAGTGGTGCATACCTACGAACCATTTTGAGAGGAGTCCTCAGTGCCTCTCTGAATGGTTTTTTCTCATGTGCTCAACTTCAACACCATGATCGCACTGCTGAGATTCGTGTAGGGTATTGGTCCCTTCAGTTATTGGTCGAAGACCCCAGATGTCCCCTAACTCTAGCACATTGGTGAGTCTATTTGGAACCCACCAGTTGTATGTTCTCGCGGATATCCGAGCTGTGCTTGGTGACAATATTCGGCAGCACTCCAGTTATATGCTTCCTTGAGTACTTAGTTCACATGCAGTTTCGTGTACCCTTGAGATTTTGACTCTTAGTCATTGGGTCCATCTAGTTGCTGGACACCCTTAGATCCAACAGAGCATAAGTTATTATGGTACCACATTCAGTATGACTTCCATTATGTCCATGTATCAGTTCTTCAGATCAGTCATGGCTAGACCATGAGTATGTCCCAGCTTTGTGTCCCCTCTGGACCATTATGATGTACACAAAAGTTCTATATGTATTGTTCAGGTCCCCTTTTGGGCCTCATTATTATTTTTATATCTTGATACGAGCATGGGTATTCCCGCCTCATCCCTCTATTGAGATTATTCCTCATTCATTATTGACGACATGTATGTTCAGTTTTAGTCTTTGCAGTTTGTATGGACAACGTTTTTCGGTCTCCAACCCGTTTCCACTCTTCTTTGTCACAATGCTCATACCCTTTGGAAAATGACATAAACTATGATGTTTATCGGCCATACGATGAGCTCCTGCCCTCACACATCAGGGGGCAATCTATTAACACCCCAAAAGTTGTTCACTAGCTCATCTCCCTAGTCACATAACCCATTTTTTCCACTTTCCCTACCATTTTGGCCTCCAAAACCTTAAAAAACCCTCAAATGGTTACCAAAAAGGAAAAAAATCAATATTTCCCTCCTCAAATAAATAAAATTCCTTCAAAAAACCCTCAAAAGGGGTCCAAAATTCCCAAAAATAAAATAAAAAGGGAAAAAAGTCAAAATAATTTCAAAAAAGGAAAAAAGAGGGAAAAAAAGACGGCAAAACCCTAAAACCATTTACCTAAACCATTTGGTGACTAAAACCATGGCTCAATACTCCACCACCTGAAATATCTATAAAATGGTGATGGATGCCCCCCATTTCATATCCATCATCCACTCTAACCTTATGCTGCCAAAATTCCCACTGAACCCTAGCCCACCATTCGAGCTTGAGTTCTCCACTTTAGGTGAATCCTTGGCCACCATTGAAGCATTTGGAGAAGAGAAGA
The DNA here is from genome assembly GCA_027924585.1 of Larix kaempferi. Classification (NCBI taxonomy): domain Eukaryota; kingdom Viridiplantae; phylum Streptophyta; class Pinopsida; order Pinales; family Pinaceae; genus Larix; species Larix kaempferi. The sequence continues at coordinate 643,712 of BSBM01000631.1, forward strand.
AAACATTGGATCACTGGTGTGACACTCTCGTACGGCTGCAAAGGCTCCAACAACCTCAACATTTGAGATAAAACTCATGCAAACCCTTGTTTTCCATTAATAAAAACATAAATCTTTATTTACTGAGTTCTCATGAATGCTTTTACTGTTTACTGTTGTATTCTAGATTTAAATCTTAATATTTCCATGCTCATGTTTTAGTTTATCATTTAGTCTTTCTATTATTTCACATTTAGTTTTTACCCATTTACTGAACTGCTACTAAGGATTCCTTAATCCTTAGTAGGTGCTCTTTAGCACAAGCTAGGGTGAAAACCCTAGCTACATTATGATCTTATCGTCTAGACACCCTAGTCTACCATAATTCTAAAGCAATATATGTACTTCTTGCAAAATATGCCTTTAACCCGAATTCCATTTGTCAGTTTAAAAACATAATGCTTCGGAAATTTAACATAATGGAACTACTTACTTGTAACTCATAGATGACTTGTCATGGTATTCAATCTATCTTATTGGTTACCTCTTGCAGAACTTTGAAGATGAATTTGTTCCTTCGTCTATCCCGCCTTATAGGTAGAGTCACTTCATTAGTTAACCACTTTATATTCTCTTACCTCATGTTGATCCCAAATAGGCCCGAATGTTGTAACCTCTCTCTAATACCATATGTAAAATACCCATATTTCCATGTTAGTACTTTCATTAAAGAAGGTATAAAGCTCTTTCTATAATTAAACTAGTACACAATTTCATTAATGTTCTCACCAGAAAAAGAAAAAAAAACTGTTACTTATAAAAAAAAACTTATTTAACTTAGGTCTCATCATCTGTTGATGATTTTTTAATCCTAACTCTTATTCTAATTAAATCTAACCCATGCCACAAGATTATGAGGTTATTCAATCCAACTACCCGAGTATGATGTTTCTACATAGTTCTTCCGCATGATATACAACATTGATATAACCCTCATACGATTCATTCTTCCGTGTGGATCTACAAAAATTCATCATCATAATTACTTTCAATGCACTTTTCCTATAATATGTACTTAACATTATATAATCCACCTAATATTGATCCCTTTAAAGAATCACTCTATTAGTCTATACACATTTGTCATCAAATCCAATGAATGTATGTATACATCTTTTACCACATAAACCAGATTACTATTATTATTAATATCATGAATTAATTGAATATAAATATTCCACCACAACACGAATTAGAACCAATAAAGCATGCCATCCACACAGGTGAGTGCAATCATACAATTATGACAATCAATATAACACTTCCACATAGATGAAACTAATTAACAAGGCAGCCATGATAACCATATATATATATATTCATAACCTTTAAAACAATACAACAATGAAGGTACTTATCTAGTAGAATAGACTCATGCGACTGAAGGATTAACTACGACTTTGCTCCCTACCAATTGACTCTATGTCCGGCGTATATTTCTGCCACCAAGAGGTCACCCCCGAGCTGGAAATGAATTCACTAGGTAGGATTTTTCCCTTTGCTGGGATCCTTATCATTATCCTATAACAAAGCAACCTACAACTACATCATTAGTGATACACCACGTGTATTTTTCTTATACAAAGAAATCATATTACAAGTAAAATTCCATTAGTACTAGGGTTATATCCCTTCCTTCACCATTTCCCATATATTATACTTTGGCCAAGACTATAATCAACCTCAAGGGTTATACCCTCCTACTCTAGGCCTTTGAGAGAAAACAATATGGGGTAATATTGCGGCCACTTGTATGTTGGTCCTTTGGCCAACATGAACATAACTTAATATATCAACATAACTACAAGACTAAGTCTAGGTACTTCCTTCCACAACTTACTACGGTCTAGAAATTTATCCTACAACATAATTTAAAATCTTTTATACTCATAGGTGTGAGCTATGTAATGTCCCCATTTTGACCCCCTTTGTATTAAACCATAAATGATGTAAATATTGTAATTAAATCATGGTGAGGAGCTCAAGGCCAAGGCTCCACCATTGATTTAGCGTTTAATGTATCGGCAATTAAATAGATGCCTATGGTTCTTGTGCGGGATGGGCACAATGTAAATAAGACACCATGTAAATACGAATTTTAATGGAAGAACCCACAATCGGCTATGCAATGCAACAAAAGAGATGGGGCATGACTCTACAAGGAAAAGGGAGGGAAATTATTCAAACCTTGAGCCAATGGTATTAATCCATGTGTCAATGGGGAAACCCATAAACCACCAACTACCCATTTTGTTTCATGTACCCAATCATTTAATTTTTCCAAGAAAGTGGTTAAGGCAGTTAATGCCTTGGGAATGAAAGAGTATGGGCAAGCCATTTTCGTGCATGGGCAAGCCATCAACTTGGAAAATCGTGTTTTTGCTTGTGGGGCAAGAAACCACCCACGAAATGGTGCCCAAAGCCATGGGGAATGGGCAGTCTTCATTCATTCACGCAGTTGGAGTTAGCTGGGCTCTTTCCATTTACGTTTTTCATCTAAATACTGCATTTTTCCATGCCTGGGAGTCGTTTTTGCAGTATATAACAGTTGGGAGAGGGAGGGCCACGTTTTGAGGACTGTAGGGAGGTTGTTTTTGCCCCTGAATGTCCAAGGACGTTTTTCTAAAACGGATTTGGCTTCCTGGGTTGTTCACCAACTTCCCATTTCGTTTTGTGGGTTCCCACGTTTTTCTGGGTTAGTTGAAACCCCAACTCATGCATTCCACTGTGGAAAACGTTTTCCTCATGCCCAGCAAGTGGGGTTCTGCAGTTATGTGCATCCTTGTTCTTGGTTGAGCCTGTGAGCTGAAGTGTTGGAGTGGTAGTGGATAGAAGTGGCTTGATAAACCTAGTGGGGGAGACAACCTCTCAAAAAGATCAAGAGGGCTTTGGTTACTCTTCTATGCATACCCTGAGAGCACTAGATAGGGAAGGTATGGCTTGAGGGACTGCACAGCAGTGAAAAGAATACTTCCTGGTGCTAGGTGTGTAGGTAATGTGGGTGCCAAGCTAGATAGATCTTGCAAGGTTATCCCTGGCTCTGTGCTGGAGCTCACTAGCTTAGCAACTCTTCCTTTCCATCTCCTAGTAGCCTGATAAACCCAATTGTAGATTGGCTTGGCTCATTTTGGTGTATGCTTGGCTATGTGTGAGTCTGTTGTTCCCTGGTTCCTTGTAGAGATCATGCCCAGCTCGGGGGTGGCAGTGGTGCTGAGAGATTGAGGAGCACACTGGCCTATGGTTGGGTGGAACGTTGCAGTTGCATAGCCAGTTGCTTGGGACTGCCTTATTGAGATGAGTATTCTCTTGTGTAAATTGGCAATTATCATTTGATGAATGTTATGAATGTATGTGGATGTATTAAACGAATTTGCTTCCGCTGTGTATTAAAAATGATTATGCATTTCCATATGATCTTGTAAAATTCTGCACAGATCTTTATTTCATGGCTGTCACAAAATCTTGAATGTGTGTTAGAGATCAACAGCATTTATTTGATTACCGTCGTTTTTCCATAGTATGCACAGATACAGTTCTTGCATCAATGATTTTAATTCAAACGTTTTTTTGGGGGGGCTAATTACCCGGATTGAGCACCACGTCCTCCCTATCTCGTTGGTATGGTAGGAGGGGACACTACATTATGGTATCAGAGCTGCGTTGCAGCACTGGGCCGATATGGGCCAAAACTGATAGTAAAAGAGAAGAGAAGAAGTTAAGTTTTTCTTAAGAGTTTGGGAAAAAAATGTCTGTTTTAAGTCTGTGTTTGAAAAGTTTTTGTTTTAAGCCGTTTCGGGAATTCGTTCCGAAATTTCGGAAAGGTTTCGCGAACCTTCCCGCAATTGCGAAAGAGTTCGGCGAACCTTCCCGAAATTGCGGAAGGATTCCGCGAACCTTCCCGAAATCGCGGAAGAATTCAACCAATGGCTCCGAAACAGCGGAGAAAAATTTTGTTTAAGTGAAAATTTTTCTAAGTGTCGGCGTGAAAATGAATTTTCGGAAGGAAATCTCTTCCGAAATTGCGGAAGGAATTCTCTTCCGAAATTTCGGAAGGATTCCGTGAATCGTTCCGCAACGCGGAAGAGTTCGGCGAAGTCGTTCCGAAGTTGCGGAAGACTTCGGCGAATCGTTCCGCAACGCGGAAGAATTCGGCGAGTCGTTCCGAAGTTGCGGAAGACTTCGGCGAATCGTTCCGCAATTGCGGAAGCATTCCTCAAGTCGTCCCGAAAAAGATTTTCGCAAGAACTGCCCGAAACCCCCGGAAGCATTCCGCGCAACGGCAGAAGCATTCCGCGAACGGCTCCGAAGCTGCGGAAGCCTTCGCCGAATGGCTCTGCAATTGCGGAAGCGTTCGGCGAACTGCTCTGCAATTGCGGAAGCGTTCGGCGAACTGCTCCGTAATTGCGGAAGCCGTCGCCGAACCGCGCCGCGCGGAAGCCGTTGCCGAACTGCCCCGCAATTGCGGAAGGGTTCCGCGAAACGCCCCGCAGTTGCGGAGGGCTTCACCGAACCGGCCCGCAGTTGCGGAAGCCTATAGTGAAGCACCCCGCAACAGAGGCGCGCTGGGGAACCGCTCATTGCGGAAGCCTATGGCCAACCGCCCCGCGGTTGCGGGAGCATACCGCGAACCTCCCCGCGGTTGCGGGAGTAACCTGTGAATCGCCCGTCGCGGCCAGATTTCGCGAACTGCCCGTTGCGGCAGGATTCAGCGAATCGCCCGATGAGGCGTGATTCGTAAAAAAAAAAAAAAAAAAAAAAAAAAAAAACGAGGAAGATTCGTAAAAAAAAAAACGAGGATTCAGGGAAGCCACAAGGGGGAAAGCCCCCTTGACCCCCTTTTTCTTTTTCCCCTCATAGTTCGTTGTTGTGATTTGATGAATTGTCAAGTATGGAATTTTTCCCACATGCATGAAGTAATTGTGAATTCTAAGAATGTAATGCAGCTAACAATTACGTTGATGAACACATTTCAGAGAGTCACAGTTACAGTAGGGTAACACTCTAGATAATACAGTGGAAAAATTTTGGATCTTGGTTGGGGCCAAGAAAATGCACATCATGAATGATGCACAGGATCCCTATGAGCCTGAGACAGATGCCATGGGGGAGAACATACAGGTTGAGAATGCTGAAACAGAATCTAATGGGAGAAGGAATCAAGAGACCCCTCCAGATGTTGCAGCCACCATGAGAAGCCTAAGGGTGGAATTGCAGAGCTGTAGGGAAGATAATGAAAGGATGATTAAAGCTCAGGAAGAACAAAATCAGCTGAATGCAGCCATGCTACAGAGTTTGACAGACATCCAAAGGCAAATAAACTCTGGGCATCAGATATCAAGTCTAGAGCGGGGTGGGAGTAGCTCTAGAAGAAATTCCCGTAAGAGGGCCAGTAGTCCAAGAAGAGTTTCTATAGACAGGACATATACTCCAGAAATCTCTTCTAATGAATCATCTGACTCTGAAGAATCCACTGAGGGTTCAAGCTCTTCATCTCACAGGAGCAAGAGGAAGAAGCACTACAAGAACAGTTCACATGGGGAATTTAAGAAGGCAAAACCTCCTACATTTGATAGAGAGATAAAATCTGGTCAAGAAGCTGAAGCTTGGCTTCTTGGGATGAGAAAATATTTCCAAGTCCAAGACTACTCTGGGAATATGAAGGCAAGGGTTGCCATCTTCAACTTGAATGGAAGAGCGTCTATATGGTGGGAACACACCAGGCAGGTGAAGAAGATCAATGAGAGGAAGATCGTGTGGAAGCAGTTCAAGAAATACTTCAAGCAGAAGTACCTCTCTGATAGGTACTATGATGACAAGATCAAAGAGTTCCATGAGCTGAGATTGGGACAATTGACCATGGAAGAATATGCAAACAAGTTCTTGGAGCTGCTGAGGTATGTCAGGTACATCCGAGATGATAAGGTCAAAATTCAGCGTTTCCTAAGTGGACTACCACAGTCATATAAAGATAGAATTGAGTTTGACGAACCTCGAACTCTGGAGGAGGCCATAAGAAAGGCCAAGTATTGCTTTGATCAAAATAGAAGCAAACCAGAATTCCATAAGGCATGGAAGGATAAGAAAAATGAAAAGTTTGATCAAAGGAAGAAGGGGTTCAAGCCTCCTCAATTCAGGAATCAGCAAAGGCAGCCATCACAGGTTGTGACTAAGCCAACTAGGATGATGGGAGACAAGCCAAGAGATCCAAAGGAGCCAAGAGAACCACTTCAATGTTGGGGTTGTGGAGGAGACCACATGCTTAGGAACTGTCCACATAGGAATGGGAATGCAAATCAAGTTCACAACATCCAAGGAGCTGGAACTGTGGGTCAGGTGGCGAGGACAATCCCTAGAATCTATGCAGCAGTAGAAGACCGCCAAGCAGATCATCAGTCAACTGTGGTTGAAGTTGAAGGTAAGATTGCTAAGCAATCTGTTTCTATTTTGATTGATCCTGGATCTACTCACAGTTATGTCACTCCTAGAATTGTTGAGGTTTGTGCTTTCAAGAAATTAAAGCATAGTAAATCTTGGTTAGTTCAACTAGCCACTGGAACCAAGAGAAAAGTTAGTGAAATAGTAGAGAAATGTCCATTAGAGATGGATGGGCTATTCACTTATGCAGATCTGAATGTTTTGCCACTTGGTTCCTATGATATTCTCATTGGAATGGATTGGTTAGAAGCACACAGGGTTAAACTTGACTGCTACAATAAGACATTTGAATGCATAGACGAAGAAGGAAATCCGAGGGTTGTAAAAGGGGTTCCAAAGGGGACTTCTGTTAGACAGATTTCAGCCATGCAGCTGAAGAAGTTCTGTAGGAAGGGATGTCAATTGTATGCAGCCCACATTTTAGAGGCAGCAGAGAATGAGACTCTGAAATTGGAGGACTATCAGGTATTGCAAGAATTCAGGGATGTTTTTCCTGATGAGATTCCGGGACTCCCTCCAAAGAGAGACATTGACTTTACAATTGAACTTGTGCCAGGAGCGGCACCAGTATCTAAGACACCGTACAGGATGAGTACCCCGGAATTGCTAGAATTAAAAATGCAATTACAAGAGTTGCTGGAAAAGAAATATATTAGGCCAAGTGTGTCCCCGTGGGGAGCACCTGTTCTATTTGTGAAAAAGAAAGATGGAACACTCAGGTTATGTATTGACTACAGGTAGTTGAACAAAGTTACTGTGAAGAACAAATACCCATTGCCTCGAATTGATGACCTTTTTGATCAAATGAGAGGAGCAAAGGTATTTTCAAAGATTGACTTGAGGTCTGGTTACCATCAGGTAAGAATCAAAGAAGAAGATATTCATAAGACAGCCTTTAGAACGAGGTATGGACACTATGAATTTGTAGTGGTACCATTCGGTCTCACAAATGCACCAGCTACGTTCATGTGTCTCATGAATAATGTTTTTAGCAAGTATTTGGACAAGTTTGTTCTTGTATTTCTAGATGATATTCTCATCTATTCCAAGAATGAAGAAGAGCACGAAGAACATTTGAGAATGACAATGCAGTTACAAAGGGAGCATAAGCTGTATGCCAAGTTGAGCAAATGTGACTTTTATAAAGATAGAATTCATTATTTGGGTCACATCATCTCCGACGAAGGTATATCTGTAGACCCTGAGAAGATTGAAGCCATTATGAATTGGCCAACTCCAAGGAATGTGACTGATGTGAGATCTTTTATGGGCCTTGCTGGTTACTACCGGAGGTTTATCGAAGGATTCTCCAAGGTTGCAAACCCGATCACTTCTTTGCAAAAGAAAGGGGTAAAGTTTGAATGGTCACCCAGATGTGAGGAAAGTTTTCAACGGTTGAAGAATCTTCTTACAAGTGCACCTATTCTGAAGATTGCAGACCCGGAAAAAGATTTTGTGGTGTGTACCGATGCATGCAATCAAGGACTTGGAGGAGTTCTTATGCAAGACAACCACGTGATATGCTATGAGTCAAGAAAGTTGAAGGAACATGAGAAGAACTATGCTACTCATGATATAGAACTTGCAGCCATAGTACATGCTTTAAAGATGTGGAGGCATTACTTAATGGGAAGGAAATTTGAGTTAAGGACAAACCATTGTGGGCTGAAATACTTATTTGATCAGCCAACTTTAAATGCTAGACAAGCTAGATGGTTGGAATTTTTGTGATCAAACACATAAAAGGGAAAGAAAACAAGGTGGCTGATGCACTCAGCAGGAAGTTACGTGAAATGCATGTGGCAGCACTTAGTACTTGCCAACCAGATTTGAGGCAGCAGATTGTTAACCATATGGTTGAGGATGAAGTGTATGAGCAGATAAAGGGCAAATTGCAGCAGCAAAGCCTTGAAAGGAAGTATGAGGGCTATCATTTGGAAGAAGGCGGGTTTCTTACTTACAAGAATAGAGTCTATATTCCAAATGCGGCAGGTTTGAGGAGAATGGTTATGGATGAGATCCATAAAGCTCCATACTCTGGTCACCCAGGATACTAGAAAACAATTGCTACAGCAAGGAAATATTATTTCTGGCCAGGCATGAAGAAGGATGTTGCTGAATACATTTCTAAGTGCATGGAATGCCAACAGGTGAAGAGTGAACACCAACATCCAACAGGTTTGTTGCTTCCAGTGCCAATTCCAGAATGGAAATGGGAGGTAATATCCATGGATTTTATTACAGGATTGCCAATGACTAAGAGACAGCATGATTCCATCATGGTTGTGGTGGACAAGTTAACAAAGGCAGCACATTTTATACCAGTTAAGTCCACAGATAAAGCCGATGCCATTGCAGATATTTTCATGAAGGAAATTTTCAGATTACATGGGTTGCCTAAGGCAATCATTTCTGACAGGGATACCAAGTTCACTTCCAATTTTTGGAAAGGTCTCTTTGCAGATTTGGGTACGCAGTTGAGCTTTAGTACTGCCTACCATCCTCAAACAGACGGGCAAACCGAAAGAGTAAATCGGGTGCTTGAAGACATGCTCCGCATGTATGTAATGGACAAACCATCCAAGTGGGAGGATTATCTACACTTGGTAGAATTTGCATATAACAATGGACAACAAGCATCATTGGGAATGAGTCCTTATGAGGCTTTGTACGGCAGAAGGTGTAGGACACCAGTGACTTGGGACAATCCAGTGAACAGAATTGCTTAACGAAATGGAACAAGAGGTTGCAAAGATCCGGCAAAATTTAAAAGCAGCCCAGGATAGACAGAAAAGCTATGCAGATAAACATAGAGTGCATAGGGAATTCAATGTTGGGGATCATGTATATCTTAGAGTGAGATCAAGGAAGAGTTCCTTGAAGCTTGGGAGTTGTGCCAAGCTATCACCTAGATATTGTGGGCCATTTGAAGTGCTTGAAAGAATAGGACCAGTTGCATATAGACTTGCATTGCCTGCTAGCACTAAAGCTCATAATGTTTTTCATGTCTCTTTGCTAAAGAAATATGTACATGATCCTAACCATGTGATTAATTGGGATGTGATCCAGGTGGAACCCGAGGGAGAATTCCAAACCGATCCATTGTGCATCCTAGACAAGAAGGTAACATTGCTCCGGAACCGAGCCATCGGACAGGTAAAGGTGCAATGGAAGCACTACGGTCCCGATGAGGCTACATGGGAGCTGGAGGATGCCATGAGGGTGGCGTATCCATTTTTGTTCAATTTTGATGAGCACTGAGGACAGTGCTAATGTAAGGGGAGGGGAATGTAATGTCCCCATTTTGACCCCCTTTGTATTAAACCATAAATGATGTAAATATTGTAATTAAATCATGGTGAGGAGCTCAAGGCCAAGGCTCCACCATTGATTTAGCGTTTAATGTATCGGCAATTAAATAGATGCCTATGGTTCTTGTGCGGGATGGGCACAATGTAAATAAGACACCATGTAAATACGAATTTTAATGGAAGAACCCACAATCGGCTATGCAATGCAACAAAAGAGATGGGGCATGACTCTACAAGGAAAAGGGAGGGAAATTATTCAAACCTTGAGCCAATGGTATTAATCCATGTGTCAATGGGGAAACCCATAAACCACCAACTACCCATTTTGTTTCATGTACCCAATCATTTAATTTTTCCAAGAAATTGGTTAAGGCAGTTAATGCCTTGGGAATGAAAGAGTATGGGCAAGCCATTTTCGTGCATGGGCAAGCCATCAACTTGGAAAATCGTGTTTTTGCTTGTGGGGCAAGAAACCACCCACGAAATGGTGCCCAAAGCCATGGGGAATGGGCAGTCTTCATTCATTCACGCAGTTGGAGTTAGCTGGGCTCTTTCCATTTACGTTTTTCATCTAAATACTGCATTTTTCCATGCCTGGGAGTCGTTTTTGCAGTATATAATAGTTGGGAGAGGGAGGGCCACGTTTTGAGGACTGTAGGGAGGTCGTTTTTGCCCCTGAATGCCCAAGGACGTTTTTCTAAAACGGATTTGGCTTCCTGGGTTGTTCACCAACTTCCCATTTCGTTTTGTGGGTTCCCACGTTTTTCTGGGTTAGTTGAAACCCCAACTCATGCATTCCACTGTGGAAAACGTTTTCCTCATGCCCAGCAAGTGGGGTTCTGCAGTTATGTGCATCCTTGTTCTTGGTTGAGCCTGTGAGCTGAAGTGTTGGAGTGGTAGTGGATAGAAGTGGCTTGATAAACCTAGTGGGGGAGACAACCTCTCAAAAAGATCAAGAGGGCTTTGGTTACTCTTCTATGCATACCCTGAGAGCACTAGATAGGGAAGGTATGGCTTGAGGGACTGCACAGCAGTGAAAAGAATACTTCCTGGTGCTAGGTGTGTAGGTAATGTGGGTGCCAAGCTAGATAGATCTTGCAAGGTTATCCCTGGCTCTGTGCTGGAGCTCACTAGCTTAGCAACTCTTCCTTTCCATCTCCTAGTAGCCTGATAAACCCAATTGTAGATTGGCTTGGCTCATTTTGGTGTATGCTTGGCTATGTGTGAGTCTGCTGTTCCCTGGTTCCTTGTAGAGATCATGCACAGCTCGGGGGTGGCAGTGGTGCTGAGAGATTGAGGAGCACACTGGCCTATGGTTGGGTGGAACGTTGCAGTTGCATAGCCAGTTGCTTGGGACTGCCTTATTGAGATGAGTATTCTCTTGTGTAAATTGGCAATTATCATTTGATGAATGTTATGAATGTATGTGGATGTATTAAACGAATTTGCTTCCGCTGTGTATTAAAAATGATTATGCATTTCCATATGATCTTGTAAAATTCTGCACAGATATTTATTTCATGGCTGTCACAAAATCTTGAATGTGTGTTAGAGATCAACAGCATTTATTTGATTACCGTCGTTTTTCCATAGTATGCACAGATACAGTTCTTGCATCAATGATTTTAATTCAAACGTTTTTTTTTGGGGGCTAATTACCCGGATTGAGCACCACGTCCTCCCTATCTCGTTGGTATGGTAGGAGGGGACACTACAAGCTACCCCTTATCGATTACCCAAACCCAACTTATCAACCATAACAAAGGTAATACAGTTCTCATGTAGAAGAGTATAGTCTACAGCTTTCAATGATCAAACGAAAGGAAACGGGGTCATGCTCTTCCTACTCCAGGCACGATGCAAGATATGAAAAGACTACGCCTTTCAAAATGTACATCAGGATATTATTTAATTGAATGCAAAAAGAAGAGACAGGTCCGTGCTTTCGCACCTTCACCACAATAACAAAATCCAAACGCAAATAAACTTCACAAAAGTCTAAATCAGACACTAGCATTTCGCTCTGTTAGAGCTACGCCCTAAATTAAGAAGTAAACCAATAACAAAGGTAGAGGATTCTTAGAAATCATCTAGTTCCCTCTCTGGAGTACATTAATAAGTTAAAAGAATGGAATAGGTTTTCAAATCAAACCAACAAATATTCATCCTATAATATATATATAGCTATGATTCGATAGAATTGAGATCTCTTACAACCAAACCGAGAAAAAAAGAATGTACATCTTGATCGCTATGATCCAATAGAAATGAGATCACTTCCAACCAAATATAGGACAATATAATGCACATACAAATCGCTATGATCCAGCAGAAGTGATACCAGCTGCAGCCAAACAGAGAACAATACATACAGATCTCTATGATCCAACAGAAGTGAGACCGTTTGCAGCCAAACAGAGAACAATACATACAGATCGTTATGACCCAATGGAAGTGATACCACTTGCATCCAAACAAAGAACAATACATACAAATCGCTATAAGCCAACAAAAGTGAGACCACTGTTGGTTAAAATTATTGATATTTAATTCACCTCAATTTAATTTATCAACCGGAGAATCGTAGACTTTGAGCTGCTACACTATATGTGCGGATAAACTAACCTTAATGCTCATTCCTCGAGAAACCCTAATCTACTTACAACAACAATGAAGCTAACCCTAAAGGACCAATGCTAAAGATCACTAGATCTGTACTATAAAGAAAAAGGAAACTAATCTACTAACCCCTATCTCACTATTGAACTCAAAAATGGCCAACAAGGAATTTCCAAGTTGAAATTCTATGATTTTAAAAGCAAAAACAACCTGCTAGAGGAATAAACACAATCTTAGGCTACAGCAATCTTTAAAACCACTCATAATCTCTACAGCAATTATTGCAGCTATAATCCATAAAAAATAATCAACCTGTTGTCAACTAAATGCATACTTAACTGGATTTATTTCCTAATTGAACTCCAAATCGAAAATCCACACAAACATTTCCTATGGCCTTTTAGCTTAAATTAGTCAATACACACAGTCTATCAAAAGATTGCTTGGACTGTTTAGTGAAATTCCAACATACTCTGTTTATGATTTATGCATACAAATGCACATAATAGAACACTAAAACTCTTCAAACTCTGCTCATCGATATATGTTAAAACTGTGTAGTAGACATTTACTGAGGTTGATTTCTACTGTGAAACTAATTATCAATCCAAGGAAACAATGTTATAAATAAGAGCTCCTTTCCAAACTCATTCACATGCAACTTCAGTTTCTGTTCAATCTTTCATCCAAAAATAGATAAACCTTAAAGGCTTTATGACTACAGTCTTCAAACCCTTGACTCTGTTGCAAATGATGTTCAAATATTGCAAGCTTGACAATAAAAGGATAGGTTATTTATAAGCCATTTTCATGCTGCAACACAACGGTCTTAATATCCAGAGTCAAACTCATAATTCATCCACCAATATTACACACTGGCGATTAAAAGAGAAGGTTTAAATACAAGCCATTCTTAATTCATTTTACAGTCCCGTGAACAAGACAATTTCAAAACCAGTCCTGTAGTTATAATATTGTATGCTGTTAAAATGGAGTATAATACTCAATCTATTCGCAATCATTCCTGAGATTAAATCTACTGGAAATAAAACATTCAATCTATTCGTAGTCTTTCATAGAATTGAATCTACCATAACCTACATCAAATCGATCATGCGATTATATATACCCTAGGCTTTAAATAACAATTCACCCTAAACAAAACAGAGGAAATCTTAAATTCAAACCGTTAACAAGCTTCATTCATGACCAACAACTGTAAATGCTATTAACTAATAATCACAGTCACGCCTTCTATTGCAATCCAGTGATGAGCAAACCATTTATATTCTGAAAAAGGAATGTGAATTGATAAAAACGCCAATCTATCACTGCAAACCACACACACTACTGAAGCATCACAGTTTGGTGCTGAAGGTGGGCCCTGCCCTCAACGCCTCACACATTTAAATCACAAATCTGATGAAAACACGCACTGTATCATATTCATAAAATGGAGTTTGTACAAATCCCCTTACTTAGGGTTTCCATAGCCACTTTTATACTAAATTATGCAAAGTGAAATCGCCCTGGAAACAAGGGTCGATATGAATAACAATACTCAAAATATCTTAACAATTCTGAGCCAAAAAATGGAGTCTCAGATCCCAGAATATACACATATCGTTGAGGAGAAAATAATAACAACCCTTGATCAAAGATCGTGCCTGAAATAGCAGTGGAGTAATCTTCAAAAGCATCTTAAAGATGATATGGATCCAGTAAAAACGCCCTGATCGTAGATCGAATCCCTCTTTTGAATGCTAAGCCAAGTGACCAAACGAACCCTGTATAGAAGAGAAACCAATCTTATTATTAACATATGGTTTAATGAAACCTAAAAACCCAAAACGTATGCATAAAACAAGAAAATACAACAAACAAATAATTAAAATCACTTACCATGGCTTTGAGCAGTGTTGACCTTCAAAAGACACATCAAACTGATTATTATTGGATTCCATTAAGACTTTTAATACTAGAAAACAGTACACTGAATGGACAAAATAGAGGACCAACATCTCCCCCAGACTGAAGGTCTTGCATGTCCCAATGCAAGGAAATTTCTGATAGACAAAATTTTAAATCTTCAAAGTGGATTGTCAATCCTTGGACCCAACTCCAGAGACTGAAGCTGAGATATTAAACAGGACTTGCACCTGAGGAGGAGAGGGGGCAGAATGTTGCTGTATGCTAGCCAACTGTTCAAACTGTTTGTCCTTTTTCTTTAACTGTTTTCGAAGGCTATGATTTGTCCCTTTAACTTCATCAACCAGGGTTTGCAGGGACACTATTCTAGCCTTTAAAATGGCATTTTCTTGTTTGACAACCCGATCCAACCTCACATATTCTTGCAGCTTCTTTTTCAATTTGATATTCTTTTGCCTAAAATAGTCAATCCCCTGGGCTGAAGCCTCTGAACCAGATCTGGAAAATGATGCCCTGACAGATTTTAAACTCGATTTGGAAGAGGATACCTTGACAGACTTCAAACTTGACTTTGAAGGAGATCCTTTGGTAGATTTCAGACTCGATTTGGAAGGGGATACTGGAAGCAAGGGTTCACTGACAGGACTCAATGATGGAGAGTAATGAGGGGAATCCGGAGAATCGGAGTTAGCATGGGTAGAGGAAGCATCAGATGATGACAACTCAACTTGAACAGGTTCTTTACCCTTAGACCCCTTTATCCCCTTTTTAGCGGCCATGCTGCGAGTAAAACGTCTATTTGGCAAAACAACCAAATTTTCCTGCTCCTTATCCCCCCCAGACTGAGAGTTAACACACTGCCTTTTAGAGACTGGGGACTTCTTAGCATATAATGGAGCAGTTTTCTTGGAGCTATTAACAGCAGGTTCCTGAAGGCCATCATCTTGAGGAACTGAATTGTTTGTGGAGGAAGCTTTTTCCATTAGATCAGGAATACCAGGCTCTCCTGATTCATTCCTCAAGGGTGACTGAAGATGAGGGTTAGAGAGTTCATACGCAAACTGTTCCCAACCCCGACCCTGCTTCTTTAACTCAGCTAAAACGATCATTTTAATAAGCCCATGATGATAAAGACTATGGGTTGGATGCTCTAAATTCTTCCTTACTTGCGAAGCCATCTTACTCAAACTTTTCCAAAAATAAAATGGGAAGTTCAGAAGCTTACCAAACTCAAAGTGAGCTAGAAGGCGAAAATGACAGGCTTTGTAGGTAGAGAATCGACCTTCACAGGTAATTAGCTTGGTGATAATCATCAAGGAATTATGAAATTCTTCTCTGACCCACAGCTTGGAGAAACCCTTCTCACCTTTCACGGCCAAATATTCTGGTTTAAAAACAAAGTCATATTCCTTTCGTGGCAACCGAAAATTTTTAAACCATCTATCACCGGTGCGTGGAAGTCCCGTGGCAACTGAAATGGACTCCTCTGTCACTGCAAACTCCAGAGCCCCCACTCTAGCGGTATGCCCGTCGAAACTCAGGGCGAATTGTAGAGAGACAGCGTCATCGTGGCCCTGTAAATTAGTTAAAAATGCATGCCATCCCGCCCGAGTAAACATATCCTTGCATGCAACGAACTCAGGGATGGCTAATAGCTGCTCATACGCAGAGGGTTCATGCCGGTTGAGCATGGTGGAGACACGAAGATGGCGAATTAGCAGAGAATTCAGACAGACAATTCGTAGGCAATGACAATGGTAAGGATAGAGACTGTAAAAACCCGAATGAACATGGTAAAAATGGTAGGAAGTGAGGGTAATGAAGACAGCATCGTGACAAAAAAAAAATCATTGCAAGTGGTGGCACATACTGCCCACTTCGCAGGGAATGTTAACCATGATGTAACACGTTTTTTTAAACCAAACTTAATCTCTTAACACGTCAGAACCCCAATTATAATAGAACAAGGTTATAATTCGTTTTATCAAAGGTTGCCAATAATAGAGGATGAAATATTTATCAAAGGTTTTTAAGGTAGTTCATAACTCATCGAATTTCATATAATGGCAAAAATATTTAATTATAATCCTTATTAATAATTAAGATTTAGCCAATCGTACGCCTTTCCTTACTTCCATCAACGTCCATTACCATATACATGCCAATTTCCCGAATATAACTTCCAACACTCCTTACGGCACTCAATCCGGCACTTTGACAAACACAGCAGTGTTTTTAGGCTGATAACGATGTACAGCAACTTACCAGTATAAAGGTAAGTACCAGCATCTGGAGCAGCTGTTAGGCTATGAATAGTGATGTAAAACCATGAATCTCTCAAATAGACATCACTTGGATGAGTTCATAAGCAAATAGCCTGGATAAAAAGATTCGTTGGACCCTCAACAGTTTTATGGCCTGATTTCCTTATTGCAAAGTTGCTGCTCTATCTAACCACACAGGAAACTCAATTGTGCTATGAAGCCATCTTTTATTGAAAATACAAATAACAATAAAAAATTCAAACTCCAATCAATCACTCATAACTCAATAATCAGAAATGCAAGCTTCATCAATCACTCATAGTTTAAATAATCAAAAATTCAGACTCAAACAATCAACAATTCAGACTTCATCAATCAAAAATTCAGTCTTCACCCTGGTTATCCATACAGAACTTTTTCCACCAGGACATATGCCACGGGATAAGGAAAATAACAGCAGAAGCTAATGGGGTACTAGTCCATTTTGACTCAGCTTCACACAAGATAAAAATAGTACTACATTTCTCAGCTATGTTTTAGGCATCAAACATAAACCTTTTTTTTTTAGAATCAGGTCACCCAAAATGCAGAACAGTTGGAGATGATTATCAATTGGCTATCATTTTAATTTTTAATGAATTTAATAAATTTTAATTAACCATCCTCATGGCTTCTCTTTTACCTTCACATAGGTACGTTGTTCATATAGACAAGTATAGATGAGGCTGTTTAAAGAAGATATTAAAGTCAGAACCCACTGCCAGCAAGCCTGGTCAGTACTCCGGTGGGGTAACTATAACATCTTAAGAAGCTTCTTCCCCAGACAGATGCCCCATTGCCAACAGGCCTGTTCAGAACCCTGATGGGTTTGCCTGTTCATACCACAGGTCGGTACCCGCTGCCAGCAGACCTGTTCAGTATCCCGACGGGTTAACCTCTTACACCCTTTTTCTATCAGAGGCTCTTGTCCCAATTTCATCTTAAAGATAAAATTTATAATTTGCTCAAGCATAGATGAGTGGGGGAGCTGCTCTGAAAACCATCTAGGAGTGGGATGGTACCAGAATTGGAAGAGTATTCTTTGTATATGCCTGTAAAGATTTGCCCATATGAACAACTAACCTTCGTAACTGTAGAAAGTGAAAGTCATAAAGTGGCTAAAGACAGTATATATATATGTGTTTAATATTATAACAGCCAAGAGATAATAACCCCCAAACTGCCCGATCTTGAACACCTTTTTAACATGATTCCTATCTTAAGAATAACTTCATGCCCATAGCTGTAACTAATCATCAATTCCCACTCTTTATCTAGTGTGAAACCAAATCAAATGGTCCTAGCAGCCCATAGGTTCATAAGCAGGAAATATTTAGGAAGCTTAAAGCATTAATGTAGGCAATGCCTGGTGGGCAAGTACTCTTATGAATAGCCAAAACGGGTCTGAAAAATCTGACACACAAATGCAGACATTCCAATAAATCAGTGAGACTCAGAAATTGACCCAAATTTACAGTCCTTAAAGATGTTTTGCAAAAATAATCAGAAAAATAGAGTAGTGATAAAACACCTCCCTTCGGTTTCAAAACATTCTGAGTCTTAAAAAAAGAAAATCTGCACCCTTTCGAAAAGAGAAAAAAAAACAAATCCCTGTACATATGTACAAAAAAAACAATTCCATTGAAGATTACTGAGAGAGAGTAGGAGATGAAGAAGTTTTTTCCTCACCTACCAGTTCTAGTTCAGACTGCTGACTCATGTTATGGATGAACTCTTGTTTAGAGAGAGGTTTATGATATACTTTTAACCGATGTCCATTCACTACAAAGGCAGTTTGTTCTTCATCTATTGTTTTTATTTTGACAGAACCATTATAAAAAACAGTCACAATTTCATATGGCCCCATCCATCTAGTGGTAAGCTTACCTTTGAAGTGTTTGAATCGTGAGTCAAATAACAGAGCCCAATCACCTTCTACAAAAGTCTTCTTCTTCAAAAATTTATCATGCCACTTAGTCCGCTGATTCTGTATCAACACAGTTTGTTGGACAACATCTTGTCTAATTTCATCAAGTTCATTTAATTGCATCAGCCTCTGCTCCTGGGCTTCATCTAAATTCAGGCTCAGTTGTGCAGTAGTACGAAAAGTTTTCACCTGAAATTCTATAGGAAGCAGGACCTGTTTACCATAAACAAGTTGATATGGGGTATACCCTGTGGTATTTCTCCACGTAGTTCTGTAAGCCCACAATGCCTCAGGTAGCCTGTCTGCCCAGTCCTTATGATGTAGCTGCACAGTCTTAGTTAAAATGGATTCTAGCACTTTATTGGTTGATTCCACCTGACCATTTGCTTGGGGGTGGTAAGGAGAAGATTTATAGTGCTTAATTCCATATTGTTCTGTAAGTGCTTTCATTGATTTAGAGACAAACTGTGCTCCATTGTCAGTCACAATTTCACGAGGAATACCAAAACGAGTAAAAATCTCTTCGTAAATAAATTCTATGACTGATTTCTCAGTGGCCCTCAATAGAGCTTTTGCCTCAACCCATTTAGTTACATAATCAGTGCAAACTAAAATATACCTCTTTTTCCTTGACATTGGTGAAATTGGTCCAACAAAGTCCAATCCCCATTTTTCAAAAGGTTCAATTTGTACCTGGGCTTGTAAAGGCATTTGATCAGCAGCAGTGGGTCTCCCCATTCTTTGACAGCTGTCACAGCTCTATACATACTTCTCAGCATCTTTAAAAAGGGTAGGCCAGTAATACCCTTGATGTAACACCTTATATGCTGTCCGCTTGTCTGAAAAATGGCCTCCACAGGGTCCATCATGACAGGCTTGAAGGATGTCACACATCTCATCCTCCCTCACACACCTCCTGATAATCAGATCTGGACCGGTTCGAAAGAGATCATTACCTACCCATGAATAATTAGCACTTTGCTGTATGATTCTTCGTTTTTCATAAGATGACAAATGAGCAGGTAGTTTCCCTGTAACCAAATAGTTGGCTACATCTGCAAACCAGGGTGTTTTAATAGAAACAGCAAACAAGTGTTCGTCAGGAAATGTATCATCGACAGGAACATTATTATCAGCATGAGTCAATCTGGAGAGGAAATCTGCAACCAGATTTTCCTTCCCTGGTTTGTCAACTATGGTAATGTTAAATTCCTGTAGCAAAAGTAACCATCTAGTAATTCTGCCACTAGTGATTGGCTTATTCATTAAAAATTTAATAGCAGAATGATCGGTATGAACAAATACCTCGTAACCTATAATATAATGCCGGAATTTATTGATGGCATGAACTACTGCTAGAAACTCTTTCTCAGTCACTGTATAGTTCAGTTCTGCAGGTGTTAAATTTTTACTGATGAAATAAATAGCATAGGAGGACTGATTCTCTTTCTGTCCGAGCACTCCCCCCAAGGCAGTGTTTGAAGCATCAGTTTGTATATGGAAGGGCAAAGACCAATTTGGCCCCCGCAGAACTGGTGTTGAAGACAATTATGATTTTAATGTGTCAAAGGCTGTCTGACAGTGTTGACCCCAATCAAAACCACTGTCTTTGGCCAACAATTTGAACAGTGGGGCTGCTATCTTTGTGAAATTAGCAATAAACCTACGATAGTACCCTGCGTGTCCCAGAAAACGTCTGACTTCTTTTTGTGTAGTTGGTGAAGATAGATTAGTAATGATTTCAATTTTTGCTGGGTCAACCTTAATTCCTTCTGATGAAACATGGTGCCCTAAAACGATACCCTCAGTTAACATCATCTTACACTTTTCATGGCTTAAAGCAAGATTTGTTTCTTGGCACCTAATTAGAACTTTCTCCAGATTATCCAAGGCTTCCTTGAAATCATTACCGTAGACTGTAAAATCATCCATATATATTTCCACACAGTCATGGACCAAATCAGCCAAAATGCCTAACACTGCCCTCTGGAAAGTGGCAGGAGCGTTACACAGTCCAAATGGAAGCACCTTGTAAGCATAAGTTCCCCATGGGCAGGTAAAAGTGGTTTTTTCTTGATCCTCTGGGGCTATTCTTATCTGGTTATATCCACTGTATCCATCCAGAAAAGAAAAATATTTCTTTCCAGACAATGTATCCAAAACCTGGTCTATGAAAGGAAGAGGGAAGTAATCTCTGAGAGTTGCTTTATTTAACTCACGAAAATCAACACATATTCTCCACTTACCTCCCTTCTTTGGAACAATCACCAACGGAGATACCCATTTGCTATCAGAAATGGGATAGATGAAATCTGCATCCAACAACTTTTGTAATTCCTCCTTCACAATGTCTTTAAGCGCAGGATTCATTCTTCTCTGTGGTTGCCTTACTGGTCTAATATTTTCCTGCGTATAGATGTGATGCATGCATGTGTCAGGGTGAATGCCTTTCATGTCTGTATAAACCCAAGCAAATGCCCCAGACTATGCTTTGAGTAAATTAACTACCTGATTTTGCTGGCTTTGAGACAGATTCCCATTAATAAACAAAGATCTCCCTGGACTAATCTCCATTGGTATAGTTGCAGCTTCAACCTTCTCATCTATGAATAAAACTACTGATGATGAGGTGGCTGAAGGGTAATAGTGTTCCTGAAAATCTTCTGTGAAAACATTGTCTAAATCAGAGAAGGACTGAGGGTACTCAATACTAGTGGTGGCTGAAATAAATTGATCTAGGATATCATCCTCAGTCTAGTGTTCCAGCCCCCTAGTTTGACTGATGGATAGTAAGGGTTGTCCCACATCCTCATCCCCATAAGGATTCTCTAACCATAACATGTTTTCCGATACAGGCTGTGCTGGAGGATAAATAATTAGGTTTTGTAGAGAAGTGCCATTTGATATAGTTAAAATACCTTCTCTGCATCCTATAAAGGCATTGGCAGTGGCTAACCAAGGCCTGCCCAATATAACAGGATGTTCCCCCATTGGGTGTTTGGTTTGGAGTACCATAAAATCCACTGGATACTCCCAAGAAGCTACTATGACAGTAATGTCATCTAAGGCCCCCACAGGTTTGACTGTGCTCCTATCAGCCAACTCCAAAATAGTAGGAGTAGATCTGAGGAGATTATGCAACTGAAGTCTCTGCATGGTGGTCATAGACATGACATTAATGGCATCCCCCAGGTCAACTAGAGTGTTTCCTATTGGAACCTCATTGATGTAAATGGTCACCACTGGATTCCCAGGATTTGCAAATTTTGGGGGTAAGGGGCAGTCTGAAATATAATTAGACAGCTGGCCTAAAACATTTATCTTGGGTGGGTCTTTCTGTTTCCGACCAGGTTTCTTTAAGCACAATTCCCTTACCAATTTTGCATAAATAGGAACATCTCAAATAGCCTGAAGTAATGGAATTTTGATGCAAACATTTCTCAACTCACTTTCCAAATCATACTGTGGACGCATCACAGGCTTCTCTATTAGTAACCTCTCTGGGTAAGGGGGGTTGTTATTTACCTGTGGATGAGCTGGTGGTTGGAAATGAGTTCCCAGTGCTTGAGTATTTTCTGAGGCAATCTGCACTTCTTCTTCCTCTGTAATCTCTTTTTCATCACTCTCTTCTCCAGTCTCTTCATGAATAATCACTGTTGGAGGGGTTTTATTTAATGTTTTCCCAGACCTTAATTGTATTTCCTGTAAAGGAGCTGAATGAATTACATAAGTTGGAGCCATTTGAATTTCAGCATTATTAAGAGGCTGGGGAGGTCAGTTATTAGGGTTTGGGATAGGTTGGGCTGGCAACAACGTGGGTCGAGGTGGATTTGGATTTTGATATTGTTGTGGAACTGGGGGTATAGGAGGAAGGGCAGGTGGTGTAAAGCCTGGTAGTAGCTGCTGAATATTTGGTGGCATTGGACAGTAACTAGGAGGGGTGGTTGATTGTGTTCCTCCATAGGGTTGTCCTTGTGGTCCTCCATATGACTGTCCCCGCCAGCCTTGCTGCCAAGGCTAGGTCTGAGTAGGTTGAGAGGGCCAATTCTGCCACATTTGTGGACTCCATGGCTGCTGAGATTGTTGCATGGGATAATAATATGCAGGGTTCTGGAAAACAGGTTCTGGGTACATGTTTTGAGGTCTAGGCTGCCAAGGTCTTCTGGATGCATCGGTAGGTTCAGCATTAAGCTTGTAAAAAGCTTGCAGTTCTGGTAAAGAAGGGCAATTGTCAGTTGGGTGTTGAGCAGAGCAAAGAGCACAGACTGAAATGGTATTTAGAGGGCACTCTTTCAAAGGGTGTCTTTTTCTGCACTTGGGGCAGAATATGTGTAATGCTGCTATGTCCTCCTCCTCTTGCCGTTTATTTGTCTTCAATGCATCAAATTGGGAGCTTAAGGTGCCTAAAATGTCAGTTTTGAAGTTTTCTAGCAGATTTCCCAATTCAACTCTTGTGACCCCACTAGTTCCTGTTGTTCTAGAAATACGGGAAGGACCTTCCCTTGTGCTTTTTCCTGCCTTGGCTCTACTCCTCGAATACTTTCTGCATAGTTCAGTAATCTCCTCAAAGGATTTATGAGATACATCACCTGATGCCATCAAGTTGAGGATTTCCACATATTCATCCAGAATCCCTTTTAGAAAAAGAGTTCTGACTGCATCCTCCTGTAAGGTATTATACTTAGACTTCTGCAATACAAAGCAGAATCGTTCCAGGAAATCCTCCAGACTTTCCTCTTCATGCTGTTGCATTTTAAAGATATCATTTTGGGAGTCTCGAGGCCCACAATAGTCTCGGTATTTTCTGAGGAAAGCACTCTTCATTTGTTCCCAAGTTCGGATGGTGGATTCCCCCAAGCTCATAAACCATCTAAGTGCAGAATCCTTAAGGGTGGCTGGAAATAGTTTTAACTTTTGAGCATCCTGTAGATAATTATAACTCCTACATAAGATGTCAAATTCAAATAGAAAGGTATCCGGATCTTCAGTACTTTTCCCATAGAAGGTAGGTAATGAAGATGCTGGGATATTTTTCATACTGACATCCCGTGTAAGATCCAGAATGGGGAAGCCAAAAGTTGTTTCAGTTCGTCCCTCATGTTCTACTTCTCCTTCCATCTGGTGTCCAGTTTCCTGATCACTCATGACAAGAGGGTTCCTAAACCAATTGACACCTAACCCGTCTCTTCTTGGGGATGAAATAAAGTCCCAATGGTCTGGCCTAGACCAAGTTTGAAGATTGAAAGATAAATCTGTGGTAGATTCTACTTGAGAAACCACTGGATTCTGGTTATGTTCAAGAAGGAAGTTCACTTTTTCTATGTTCACTGTGTCAACCAAATTGGTATCCTCCTTTAAAGGTGAAGTTTGTTGGATCTGTGGGATTTCTTCTGAATGTAACTGTTCACTAAGTATAACCTCAGTTCCTACTGGTTTGGTCCCAAATTCCACTGAATTCTGAATGTTGTTGTTTTCAGTTTCGTTGCCGGTATCCCTATCCCTAGGGTTAGTGAAGGGGGGGGTTTTGTTGTTTACAAAAAGATCTGAATGCACCTTAACGGATCTACCCTTACTATCTCTAGGTCTCATCAAAACAAATTCTGAAAATCACAAGACTTTTAATCAAACTAAATTGAAATACCTGTGTCACAGTTGGGTTTGAAGGAACCTGTTATGAAATGCGCAATTTTGCCTTACCAATCCTCCTTCTCCAATCTGCCACAACTAGTCACACCTAACAATTGCTGTAAAATTAGATTTCTGGAATTAAACACACCTTACTTACAAAAGGATAACCATACTTGTAACTGAAAATAAACACTTTTTACAGGAAATATAAACACACTTCTAATAACTCCAACTTGTAAAAAAAACAACCACACTTACCAGAAAGGACACAACAAAAATTTGGGGTAACCCACTAAAGTGGCTGCGGCAGGCTGTTACACCTTGGGAATCCCAAAATGAATTCGTCTTTGCGTCTTAATGTTCCCCCTCCACCTTGTTGCGTATTGTAAAAAGATCCTATCTACCTGAACTTCTCAATCAATCAATTCAAAAATGAGCAAAATACCAGCTTACCTTGGAGCAACTCCCCGGCAACGGCGCCAAAATGTTGGTTAAAATTATTGATATTTAATTCACCTCTATTTAATTTATCAACCGGAGAATCGTAGACTTTGAGCTGCTACACTATATGTGCGGATAAACTAACCTTAATGCTCATTCCTCGAGAAACCCTAATCTACTTACAACAACAATGAAGCTAACCCTAAAGGACCAATGCTAAAGATCACTAGATCTGTACTATAAAGAAAAAGGAAACTAATCTACTAACCCCTATCTCACTATTGAACTCAAAAATGGCCAACAAGGAATTTCCAAGTTGAAATTCTATGATTTTAAAAGCAAAAACAACCTGCTAGAGGAATAAACACAATCTTAGGCTACAACAATCTTTAAAACCACTAATAATCTCTACAGCAATTATTCCAGCTATAATCCATAAAAAATAATCAACCTGTTGTCAACTAAATGCATACTTAACTGGATTTATTTCCTAATTGAACTCCAAATCTAAAATCCACACAAACATTTCCTATGGCCTTTTAGCTTAAATTAGTCAATACACACAGTCTATCAAAAGATTGCTTGGACTGTTTAGTGAAATTCCAACATACTCTGTTTATGATTTATGCATACAAATGCACATAATAGAACACTAAAACTCTTCAAACTCTGCTCATCGATATATGTTAAAACTGTGTAGTAGACATTTACTGAGGTTGATTTCTACTGTGAAACTAATTATCAATCCAAGGAAACAATGTTATAAATAAGAGCTCCTTTCCAAACTCATTCACATGCAACTTCAGTTTCTGTTCAATCTTTCATCCAAAAATAGATAAACCTTAAAGGCTTTATGACTACAGTCTTCAAACCCTTGACTCTGTTGCAAATGATGTTCAAATATTGCAAGCTTGACAATAAAAGGATAGGTTATTTATAAGCCATTTTCATGCTGCAACACAACGGTCTTAATATCCAGAGTCAAACTCATAATTCATCCACCAATATTACACACTGGCGATTAAAAGAGAAGGTTTAAATACAAGCCATTCTTAATTCATTTTACAGTCTCGTGAACAAGACAATTTCAAAACCAGTCTTGTAGTTATAATACTGTATGCTGTTAAAATGGAGTATAATACTCAATCTATTCGCAATCATTCCTGAGATTAAATCTACTGGAAATAAAACATTCAATCTATTCGTAGTCCTTCATAGAATTGAATCTACCATAACCTACATCAAATCGATCATGCGATTATATATACCCTAGGCTTTAAATAATAATTCACCCTAAACAAAACAGAGGAAATCTTAATTTCAAACCGTTAACAAGCTTCATTCATGACCAACAACTGTAAATGCTATTAACTAATAATCACAGTCACGCCTTCTATTGCAATCCAGTGATGAGCAAACCATTTATATTCTGAAAAAGGAATGTGAATTGATAAAAACGCCAATCTATCACTGCAAACCACACACACTACTGAAGCATCACAGTTTGGTGTTGAAGGTGGGCCCTGCCCTCAACGCCTCACACATTTAAATCACAAATCTGATGAAAACACGCACTGTATCATATTCATAAAATGGAGTTTGTACAAATCCCCTTACTTAGGGTTTCCATAGCCACTTTTATACTAAATTATGCAGAGTGAAATCGCCCTGGAAACAAGGGTCGATATGAATAACAATACTCAAAATATCTTAACAATTCTGAGCCAAAAAATGGAGTCTCAGATCCCAGAATATACACATATCGTTGAGGAGAAAATAATAACAACCCTTGATCAAAGATCGTGCCTGAAATAGCAGTGGAGTAATCTTCAAAAGCATCTTAAAGATGATATGGATCCAGTAAAAACGCCCTGATCGTAGATCGAGTCCCTGTTTTAAATGCTGAGCCAAGTGACCAAACGAACCCTGTATAGAAGAGAAACCAATCTTATTATTAACATATGGTTTAATGAAACCTAAAAACCCAAAACGTATGCATAAAACAAGAAAATACAACAAACAAATAATTAAAATCACTTACCATGGCTTTGAGCAGTGTTGACCTTCAAAAGACACATCAAACTGATTATTATTGGATTCCATTAAGACTTTTAATACTAGAAAACAGTACACTGAATGGACAAAATAGAGGACCAACAACCACTTGCAGCCAAACAGAGAACAATACATACAAATCGCTATGATCCAACGGAAGTGAGACCATTTGCATCCAAATAGAGAACAATACATACAAATCATTATGATCCAATGAATTTGAGACCACTTGCCATCAAATAGAGAACACTACATACAGATCGCTATGATCCAATGGAAGTGAGACCATTTGCATCCAAACAGAGAAAAATACATACAGATCGCTATGATCCAACAGAATTGAGACCACTTGTAGCCAAACAAAGAACAATACATACAGATCGCTATGATCCAACGGAAGTGAGACCATTTGCAGCCAAACAGAGAACAATATCATACATATATAGATCCAACAGATGAAGGCATTGATCGATGAGAGATCGCCCAGTTGTAACCTAATCTTTCCCTGGGTAACATTATTACTTATCTATATAACAAAGAGCAATAAAATGAAATGACTAGAGGGGGATCGGGCTCGAGGAGCCATCCTATCCCATTCCCACTACCGAGATTGAATACATCAATCTCCAAAAGAAGAAAAAATATCTCTAGTTCGCATATCTCTAGTAAGACCGTCCCACCTTCCCGATTAACCACCACAACTATATATAATAAACAATCCTTTCCTTGGGGAGTCCACCCTAGTTACACATTAACAGGACAAAAAATATGATTTCTTAGGATGCCGAAAACATCCCTTGAAAAATAGTTGGCACCCTTTCCATATCTTACCCCATCATCAAAATCTATTACCATACTTAATATTGTTGATATATTCATATGTAATATCCAATCCTAACAAGCTTTTGGTTCTTTTCATAAGGTTGAGGCTTGGCTCTTTTTGTAAGGAAGCTTCCACCCCCTTAAGAGGTAAAAAGGGTTGTCAACACAACTCTTTATAAATAACAATATATATATATATATATATATATATATATATATATATATATATAGTTGAGATTCATTTTCATTCCTTCTTAATCAGATAGATGTATGTATCTTATAAAAGAATAACCTCCTTGCATATGATATATATATAAATAATTTCATTTCTGCTTAATCAGATAGATGTATGTATCTTATAAAATAATAACATCCTTGCATATGATATATGTATATATATATATAAATAATTTCCTTCCTTCTTAATATTAAGGAGACTATATAATATATAGTCCTTTAGAACAAATTAAGAATAAGCTTAAATTATTTAAAGTCCTATCAATATGACTTTGGCACTTGATGCCTTAGTTAAGGTAGTTAAGATAATGACTCAGTCCTAGTAGGTCAACTTTTGCATTCAATAATAGGACCAAAATAATTCCCCCCTATTTGGTAGCCAGTCATAAAAAATTGTCCTCCATGAATTCCTAGATGACAATCTCTCCCCCCCTAGTGAATTCATTTCCCCATCATTTAGTTGTGTCCTAAACCTTAAGTCCATTAGGCCTATAATCGAGTTTTATAACATACCAAATAAAAATGCTCACAGGGTTTACTGGTGGGGCCTTGACCTTGAGATCCTCACCAAAAACCAATATACAATTTACATTACAAGCAGTAAGGGTAGAAGATGAATGTTACAATTTCTTCTCTCAGATCTCCATGAATAAAATCACTTTTAACATCCATTTGATGAAGCTCCAACCCAAAATGAGTAGCAAGAAAAAGGATCAGTCAAACATAATTCATCTTTGCAACAAGGGAAAAGGTTTCAGCATTGGCACAAGGGCGGTCCTGACAAGGGGCCTCTTGCTTAACTATGACACACAACAACACACATATGCTCACAAGAACTGGATGTGAACTAAATGTCAGAAGCTGACTTCTATTAACTAAATCAAATTACAATCTGAAATACAAAGAAAATTTACTAGTTGGCCTTAGCCTATTACAATATACCGAAATGAAACTTTGTCTTGCTCAGTGTGTGACCTTCCTCCCTCTCACGGACTCTAGAAAATGAAAGCGCTCGATGAGGTATGGATGAATGATCTCTTGATCCTCTGATGAATGATTTGTTGTTTTCTGTTATGTGCCTTCGCACTCTTATTCTACTCTATTGTTGCTCCTCCTGAGGTCCAGTTTGTTCACTGAGACGTCCTTCTCTCTATCTGCCGAATTCTCCCTGATCCTACAGACCTGTAGTTGTCAATGCCCTCTGGTCGTGTTGCACAACCCCTTCTTATGGTGACATTTGTATTGATCCTCAACCACCTTCATAACTGCCTTAAATTCCTCAACAACCACGAACGATTGCTAAGTACTTCCCTTGATTTCTGCACTTCTTTGACTCTGTGATAGTTCTCGGCCCCATCTTCTGTCTCAACCATACTACACTTCGTCACCCCTCAACCTTGCTTCTCGGCTTCACTTATATTCCATGGCTGCCAGTCCACCCCATCCTCCATGCTTTGGCTTTCGCCACATCCGTTGGTGTCGATGTTCGACCTTGTCGACATCTCGACGCCTTTCGCTCGGGTTCTTGTCGTCTATCAACCTTAGACTTGTCGACTCTCGACCTCTTCTTCCCGTCGACTACATATCGCCAGATTTTGCTCGACTGCCTAGCTTTGACTACTAGTTACTTCGCACCAGTGGTTGTCAGCATTCACCGTGGTCAGCCAACTTTTGTCGATCAACTTTGACTGTTTCGCTTAGGCCCCGATGTTTCTCCATTAGGTGTAGTCAATTCCTTCTTGCTAAGAGAAACCATTGGCGACCAAATGAGACTTATGGCATTAAACAACATTGTCATAGGTAAAGTTGGTCTTATAGACCCATCGACACTTCATGAGATTCTTTCCTTGCAATCAGGAAACAAGTTCCCATGTCTAATTCTTCTTTAAAGAATCAATTTCAACAATCATAGCATAAAAAATTCCCATTCTAGAACACCCTGGGCATCAACATACGTATCAGGATCATAGGTTTCAGGAACACATCCCATCAAGGAAACACTATCACATTGTTTTTTATTGCAAGTTTGTCGACCAATATTAGCATTTCCAACATCTGATCCAGTAGCTTCAGTTGTCTTAACATCCCATTGAGGTAACCAAGTCAATAATGATTTGGTTTGGCTATCCCTAATTATCTGGGTCATGGAATTTAGGCTACCAAATTTAGTAGTCACAGTAGACCAACTATCAGTTGACTCAATAGCAGAATTCATTGGTCCAATTGTAATTCTAATTAAGGGCACAACCGATCCATATTCTTAAAGAATGTCAAGCAGATCATTGTTCAATGGACTAAAGGAGGAATTCAATGGCTTATTACCTGAAACCATCTCATCAAAGATAACACTTATGCTTAAGATGATAAGTTGTTTGACAGGATCAAACAATCTATAGGCTTTCGAATCATCAGAGTAACCCATCATGATGCAAGATTGACTCTTTTCATCCAACTTCTTTCTATAGTTATCGTTGATGATATGTGCCCAGGAAACACATACAAAGGTTTTGAGGTATTTGAAAGAGAGTTTCCTTCCATTCCAATTCTCAACTAGAGTTTTGTTAGCGACTGCCTTGGTTGTGTTGAAATATTGTAACTTCGAAGAATATTCTATTGTATTTTATTATTGTAATTTATTCGGAGATGTTTTATTCCTCTGTTGGCATGTCATTATTGTATTTAATAATGTAAAGTCAATGAGGTAAAAGCTCCCATGTAATTCGGGGCATTAGTTCCCCTAGATTCAGTTTTAATGGGGTGTTTAAGTCCCCTGGAGAAGTCGGCCTGGTTAGTAATTGGTCATTTAGTTATGGGGCCGACCTAGCGGGGTAAAATGTCAAGTGAGAGATAAAGTATAAATAGAGCAGGTGTGCTCCTCATTTTGAAACACACTCACTTGTGGATTGCAAATTAGGAGAGAGAGAGAGAGAGATATTTGTGAAGGAGAAGGAGCTCTTGCTTTGGGATTTCATCTTTGTACTTTTTGGTCTTCTATATTGAGGAAGTTTTGCTGGGTTTTCTACCCCATGAGGGTTTCCCAGGATAAATTGTGTCTCTTGTGTTTATGCTATGCTTGTTGTTCTTTCAGTGATCCTGTATATGATATTGTTGTGAAATTGAATTGAATACTGATGTTATTTATCTTATCATATTGAATCTTAACATGGTATCGGAGCTATCCTGAAGGAAGGAAATACATGGCACTTACGACACTTGTTTCACTTGTGACAATTTGAAAGTTAGGGATTTGTATAGAAAACCCTAGTCATCATGTAAACTTCGCTATAAATCACTTTTGGCGAAGGTTCAGGATCTGAAACTTGGAAATGGTGAAGCTGACATGTTATTTTACCTTGTGTTCAAGTTTCAGCCTTAGATTCATTGTACTTTCTGAGATATGATCTGTACAAGTTAGGGTTTTGGTATCTTCTGGAATGAAGCCCTAAACAGGTGACCTAGGTAAAGCGGTCATATATCGGGATAAGAAGCTCTAAATGGAATTCCATAAAAAGTGGCAGTTAGGGAATAGACTTTCGTTTCACAGGTGTGAGTATCAGAGGCCTAATTTGAAACATTGACACGTGGAACTCTGTACAAGTTCATTATTCTGTTTCATCCCATAAATAGGTCATGTTGGGAAAATTATCATATCTCTCTCATGAGGAATCCAATGACGCTCAAACCTATGGAGTTGGAAAGATGACAGGTCAGGATACCACAGGCCAAAGTTTCAAACCCCGAAGATCTGAAATTTCATAGATACACCAGAAACAATACGACACATATGAAATGGCTCCACAGAGGAAATCACAGAAGAGGGGGAAGAAGCTCTCACTTAGGGTTTTCAATTTTTAGGTATGGAAGGACCTGATACAATGTTGGAGACACCTGATGCAACATTAGAAACTTTGAAAATGGATTTGAAATCCATTCATTATAGATATTAATCTTCCATCAAAATGTTCTGGGAGGAAGGAGATTAAAAATTAGGGTTTCCAAGTAAGAAGAAACCCTAGCAAGGTTGGGAGACTCATAGGGAAGCAATGAAGGAGGTCTAAATAGAACTGATATTCTATCATCCTAGCACCATGAACATATATAATATGTTTACAAGTGATCTACCTTGGATTATTAGGGTATTACCCTTCTAGAAAAGACTACAAGCAATCTCTACAGATATGACTTGAGGAGATATAGGTATGTTTTGAAATTTGTTTAATTTATCTGATGATTAAGTTCATGATATGTTTGTCTTCATATTATTGAAGTTAGTACAATAATGATTAATTTTAGACTTGTCTGATCACCTTAGTAAAATTATGAATGCATGTTAATGATATAAGACATTCGTTTATTAGGGTTATGACACTTATGATTGTACTAATGCACTGTGGTGTTGTATGAGGATGATGTTGTCCGCAAACATTAAAGGTACATCAAGAAAGAAAAATCAAGTTCCAGATCAAGAATATATGACCATGGTGACATGAAGTCAAAGACTCATCCATAGTCATGGATCACATAGAATCTCTACTTACGAGGTATTCATAATTTGGTTCTATAATGCTTGACTTATGAGATATGCAGGTTACTAGTACAAGGTCTATAAATCATTGAAGAGAACAAAGAAGACATTGTTTGGGTATGTTAGACATAACTAGCAAGCATGATAATCCAGGTATGTTTTCCTATATTGCATTAGAATCCTACCTTGTGTTGGGATCTTATATAAGTATACTTTTTTTTCTGATTGATAATGATTATTCATGAAGTTATAAGTTTGAGTAACCATGGGTTTATGCATATTATGCTTCTTAGTTTGATTAATGATATGAAAAACTAGAAGAGTCTTATGGCCAAATAAGAATATGCATGAGTAAAAGAAGTACTCCCTAAAACCTTGAATACTAACGGTTGTGATAAATTACCTGTGTATGAAATGATCATGACCATAAATGTTAAGATTATAGGATTATAATGTTTTGATAGTATTGAGATTATACTAATGAATGTATGATTATGTATGAGATCTTGAGGATGACACAATGATGAAACTAGTGCACACTTAAGCATGGATAGTGTTCCAGGATGGATAGAAGTTCAAAGACATATAATCATGATGCTATCATAAAGGGAAAATAGAGATCAAGAGGGAGACAACCACACAAACATAAAAGATAAGTATTTGAGTTGTTATTTGAATTACTTCTTGAATCCCTGAATAGTTAATTGCTCGTAATAGTTGTATGCGTATTTGTATTCCTAGAATCAGGAAATATATCATGCATAGTGTAAGCATTCATATAGCATTGAGCAGTATACTACTAATATGCATATGATGGGTAAGTTGGAAAAACATTCCATTGTTGCTTGTCTAGAATGAAACCTTTTTGCTAACATGCCGGGAGCTGTGCATGCTCTTGATAGTATGTTCTAGTAGAGATGGAAGGCATCTAGATAGCCACTGTATGCATACAGGATATGGAAAAGCGTTGTGAATCATATATGTATGCATAATAAGTTATCATTGAAATTTCAACATGATTTGATGATTATGAAGTGTTACTAATCATGTAATTAAATTTGATTTGTAGGAAAGATCGTGTGCTATGATCTACAAAAGAAGGATGATGAACACTTTTTACAAAGAACAAGTGATGACTGTTCAACAAGAAGACTTACAAATTAAACATACTATAGAAGTACAAAGGAAGGCTCGTGGCTAGAGGATTCTCTTAGAAAGAGGGAGAGGATCATGACGAGATGTTTTCTCCAGTGGCTAGACACACTTTGAGAGATAGATTACACCCATGGATGACAAGACCATTCTCTTGAATGGTCTAATTGAAGAATAAGTGCATATCTAGCAAAATCCCAGGATTCAATAGAGAATCACATGATTGAAGAAGGATTTGTATGGGTTCAATAGGTACCTAGGATCGATAGTCATTTGATGAGATTGATGTGGATTTCAACCTTTGATACAAGGTTGAAGATGGTTTCTATATACAGATGGATGCAAGAAGGAACTCACCATAGAGTTCGAGTGATCTTGAGGCTCATATCAGTAGACCCATCTGATGGGACATGTCATAGATAGATATGCAGAAGATCACTCAATGCAAAGTGTGAATGATGTTCAGTCATAGAGGAAGGACAATACTCAGATATAGAAAACTCCACTTCAGAAGGAGTATATCTCAGAGTTAAAGAATCTTGGCATGATTCTTGTGATTAGATATGTGGCTGAGAAAAGATGATATTTTTACTTAGCCAAGGAAAATGTGAAGTAGAGATTTGGGATGATGGACAGTGGTTTCTACAGTTTATAGATGGATGGCTAGTTCGTTGATGTATTTGATGAATACCAGGCCAGATATATGCTTTGCTGTGAACACTGTGAGTCAGTATCTAGTTGATCCTAGACGTGTTCACCTGGCAGTTGAAAAGCATGTGATGAGGTACGTGAAAGGTACGATAGACTTTGGTCTATACTATGTTGGAGATCATGAATACAGATTGTATGGTTATACAGATGCAGATTGGGCCGGAAGTGTCTCAGACAGGAAGATCACCTCAAGCGGATGTTATTGTCTAGGATTCGCCTTGATCTCATGGTTTAGCAGGAGGCAGTCCTGTGTGGCTCTCAGCACAGCTGACGCGGAATATCTAGTAGCTTGCTCTGCTATTTGTGAATCCATATGGCTTCGGAAGCTGTTGTCAAGACTATTTGACTTAGAGATGGAATCCACTGTGATCCTGTGTGACAGCTAGAGTTGTATCAAGATGACGAAGAATCTAGTGTTCCATGATAAGTCAAAGCACATAGAGATCTAATATTTCTATATATGGGATATGGTGAAGAAAGGAGCTATAAAGCTCGAGTATGTGAGCACTCATGAGCAAGTTGCTGATTTATTGACCAAACCTCTATCTCGAGTAAAGTTTGAGTATTTCTGAGACAAGCTTGGTATAGTTCAAAAGGAACCTCCTTGAAAGGGGGAGTGATATGGTTAATGATGATATTTGGATAGACGATGAGGTCCATGATGAAGGATACCTATATCAATGATGAAGATACTTGTATCAATGATGAAGGATACCTATATCAATGATGAGGATACTTGTAATGATGATGAAGGATACATATATCGATAATGAGGATACTTGTATCGATGATGAGGATACCTGTATCGATGATGAGGATACTTGTATCAATGATGAGGATGCTTGTATCGACGATGAGGTCGATGATGAGGATGCTTGTACCGATAATGAGGTCGATGATGAGGATTCCTATATTGAAGATGAGATCGATGATGATGATACCTGTACTGACGATGAGGTCGATGAGTGGTCCTTATACATGGTCTAAGTTGACGAGTGGATTGCATCATCCCTGGAATTTAGTCCTAAATTAATCTGGAGACTTGTTTCTTCATGAGTGGTCCTTAGACTTTGTCTAAGTTGATGAGTGGATTGCATCATCCCTGGACTCTAGTCCTAAATGAATCTAGAGACTTGTGTCTTTGTGAGTGGTACTTAGACTTGGTCTAAGTTGACGAGTGGATTACATCATCCCTGGAATCTAGTCCTAAATGAATCCGAAGACTTGTGTCTTCATGAGTGGTCCTTAGACTTTTTCTAAGTTGACGAGGGGATTGCATCATCCCTAGACATGGTGTGGTGTCTTGAAGTGATATGGACTGATCATCCCGTAAGTGGATCAGGATTGCATCATCCTTGGATTTATGTCCTAAAGTGATAGGGATTGATCATCCCATAATTGGATCAGGATTGCATCATCCTTGGATTTGTGTCCTAAAGTGATAGGGACTGATCATCCTGTAAGTGGATCAGGATTGCATTATCCTTGGCTTTATTTCCTAAAGTGATAGGGATTGATCATCCCATAATTGGATTAGGATTGCATCATCCTTGGCTTTATGTCCTAAAGTGATAGGGATTGATCATCCCATAAGTGGATCAGATTGTATCATCTTTGGACTTATGTCCTAAAGTGAGAGGGATTGATCATCCTGTAATTGGATCATGTGTGTTGTAGATTATGCTGTTGTTGATCGAGAGATCTAGATATTGATGATGTTGTTGATCGAGAGATGATCTAGCTGATGTTGTTGATCGAGAGATCCAGATGATGTTGTTGATCGAGAGATCCAAATTTTGATGATGCTGTTGATCGATAGATCCAGATGATGCTTTTGATCAAGATATCCAGATGATGATGTTGTTGTAGACGATCGAGTGATCGAGTGCTGCAAAAGATGAAGACTCAATATCATAGATGTTGATGTTCCATTACTGAAGATGTTGAATATGTTCCAGTAGTTGTTCCAGTTGTTGATGATGATTGAAGAAAAATTCCAATGATTTATAGATGTACCACCTTGATGTTGTTGATTATGCTCTCTCTCCTTGCTCCTACAGTTGATGTTTTCGTTGTCAGTAGAATACCCTTCTCGTTAAGGGGGAGTGTTGAAATATTGTAACTTCGAAGAATATTCTATTGTATTTTATTATTGTAATTTATTCGGAGATGTTTTATTCCTCCGTTGGGATGTAATTATTGTACTTAATAATGTAAATTCATTGAGGTAAAACCTCCCATGTAATTCGAGGCATTAGTTCCCCTAGATTCAGTTGTAATGGGGTGTTTAAGTCCCCTAGAGAAGTCATCCTGGTTAGTAATTGGTCATCTAGTTATGGGGCCGACCTAGCGGGGTAAAATGTCAAGTGAGAGATAAAGTATAAATAGAGGAGGTGTGCTCCTCAGTTTGACACACACTCACTTGTGGATTGCGCATTAGGAGAGAGAGAGAGAGATTTGTGAAGGAGAAGGAGCTCTTTCTTGGGGATTTCAACTTTGTACTTTTTGGTCTTCTATATTGAGGAAGTTTTGTTGGGTTTTCTACCCCATGAGGGTTTCCCAGGATAAATTGTGTCTCTTGTGTAATTTATGTTGTGCTTGTTTTTCTTTTAGTGATCCTATATATGCTATTGTTGTGAAATTGAATTGAATACTGATGTTATCTATCTTAGCATATTGAATCTTAACAGGTTGGAACAAGGTTTAGGAGAAAATTGGAGTAGTAAATAACTTCTGCCCAAACTTCGTCGAAATATATTTAGTCTGCAATAGGCACCTTCCCATTTCTACCAAAGTATGATTGTTTCTCTATGTGATACCATTCTTCTAAGGGGTGTTAGGGATAAATATATACTAACAAATACCATTGTGCAAGAGATATTATTCAAACTGTCAACTCACATATTCACCACCATTATTTGATCTCAAACATTTAATGGGTCCACCACATTGCTTCTCAGACAGAGCTCTAAATTCCTTGATTCTTTCAAAGACTTGAATGTTATTATTCAAGAAATATACCCATCCAAATGCAGAGAAATCATCAATAAAATTCAAAATATACCTCACACCTATTAATGAGGGTTTTCACATGCAACACAGATTACTATGAACATGCTCCAATTGGTTTTGTTCATGCCATGCTTTCCTCGAATCAAAGGGTGACGAATGATACTTTCCAAGCATACATCCTTTACAAACTCCATTAGGTGGAACAATATTTGGGAGACCAGTAATCATATTGTGTGTTACCGTCATGTTCAAACTTTGAAATTTCAGATGTCCAACTCGGTCATTCCAAATTCAACTTCTATTGCCAATATCTGAGCAATGAGTGCAGTTGTTCCACTTGTATGGGAAACATTCATGGGAGGATCACAAAAATTATAAAGTATGAATTTGGGATCCAAATACCATGAAGAAATAGTTCTCCCCCAATCCTAGATCCTTTACGATAAAACAATTCGACCAAAACTCAACAATCTTCTTCGTCTTTTTCAGTTGAGAAACAGATGACAATTTGCACTCAAACTAGGTACATGATAGACGTTGGATATGTGACCATGCTAGAATTCAACCTCACCATTTCTATAAATAGTGACACAATAATAATCAATGACATAAATATTCTCTCTAGGACCACTACTTAAGGAAAAGAATAGAGAATCATCCTTTTCCATATGATGAGTACATCTAGAGTTGATTATCCATTTGATGTAAGTGGTATGGGCATGTAATTCCTACGAAGTGTTGACAAAGAAGGTATAATTTTCAATAGATCGATTGGTTGACTATCCAGTCAATGCACCATCCTCAAGGTGCTTGACCTTTCCTTCCAAATCCTTTATCTTCTTCCACTAATTCTTCTCGACATCTCCCACCTCTGCACAATACTCACAGGGCTTCTTCTTTCAATCCTTCTTCATAAATGATGACTCTTCAATATTCCTCTTTGTAGGTTGGTCAATACATTATGGTTAGTGATCATGTCGACCATATTCTTTAAGATTTGGCTTGACCTTGCATTTCAGCAAGTGAGCTTGGTGCTTGCCACCAAGCTTCCCTTCTTCAAGCAACTTTTCTTGTTCCTTGGTCAACAAATCATATAAAGTATCAAAGGTAAAATTCTTACCATCTTGCTTGCATGACATCCAACTTGCATGAAAGGAGGAACATAAGGAATCATCTGGTGTCTTAAAATTCATCAGAACCATCTCAATGAGCTATCCATCCTTCTTCAGAAAATCCTTACCATATTTTCCCAATTTCAATTGTATCTCCTTGATGCAAGCTAAATAGTCCTTGATCCTATCAAGGGAAATAGGTTTTAGAGATATCAACACTTTCTCCATCTGCATAAATTCACCTTCATTTATATTTGTGAACATAGTATTCATCTTGTTCCAAACGGCATGAGGATAGTTGATCCCACTTGTATGAAAGAAAATATCCCTCGAAATGTAGGTTGTTATGACACCTATAGCTTCATCCTTCTTCACATCAATTATAAATTTAGCATCGACATTCGTTGGATTGGAAATCGCAGTCTTTGTTTACTACCATAGTCCCTTACTTTTCAACAAAGTATCCATGTTTGTTGCCCATATTGCATAATTGTGTTCATTGATAAAAATAGGTTCTATCTTGGAATTCATCCTTTTGATCTAACAGATCTGATCTAAGTTCAGAAAGAGGTATCTGTGAGGAACTTGTTATCACATATATAGTAGCTGGGATACCATGCATTATTTTTCTGATGCCAGTACACTATTCAGCCAGTTCCCTTATATTTGAGATGCTGAGATGAGCATCTATATTGGATCACTATCAGATTTTGGACAGCAGTTGTATTCCCCATGCCATGATTGAGTCTCAGGACACTCAGAGAGATGACCGATATAGCCATTATGCCTTTGGTACAGAGTAGTCAGTAGTGCCCAGAGTTACAGCAGTAGCATCAGAGGACAGATGATGGTACAGGTTGATGAGCATTCAGGTATATGACTCAGTAGGTATATCATTGTGTTATGGTTATATTGCTTTTATACTTATTCTTATAGCATGTCTTAGCACTTAGTGTCATGATCTAGCGATCATATAGATATGTGGACCTGGTTGAGCTTATTATATATATTATATTGTCCCTACTCAGACTTAGAAGTTCACTATTCATACTCATTGGTTTTACCCTCCTTAGGGAGAATAGAGGTGATCATTCCACCATACCTTGGCTTGCTAGTGTTGGCTCCATTATTCACTGTCTTCATCCATCCATTGCCTACCTTTTAGTTTATCACCATGACTTACTACTTGACTAGTGGCATGGAGGACTTTTCCCCACTATAGCCTTTGTATTGGATGAGCTTCCCTATTTACTGTGTCTCGGCTCTGAGTTGGTGACAAAACTTACCTTTGGTGAGTTGGATTGTAGGCCTAAATCATTCTGGTCAGTTGTCCCGATGTTTGGCATTGGCTCGAACTCCCCCTTGTCACTTGAGATGTTGTTGGCTAAAACTGAAAGCTCATGTACTACTTATGGAAACTGATAAATTCACCCATGGAAACTAAAAAGGGCAAGAGTGATGAACTGCTGAAAAATACTCCTCGAAGAGTATAAGAAAGGTCCAAAAAGCAATGATTCTTAAAAGCTATATCTAAACAATTGTTGATCTTATACATGTATAAAAATATGCCCTGGATGCAAGCTGCAACTAGTTGTGCTTATCAGCACACCTGAGATCCAAAGGGTTATGTAGGCCAAAAAGGACGTGAAATGAAATTGAATGATCCTAATGAACCTAGATCAACTTGATATAGACATGATGCCTAAGTTGAATAAGCACTCTCTAAACAACTTATCCATTTGTGAGACACCGCCATTCCCTGTGTTGTTGCTCATTTAGGATATACTATGGTGTGTATTCCCTTTCCCATTTCCAAAGTGTCACAAAGTTAGGTCGCTCAAGTCATCCCTTAGCCTAGCCAGTTATTTTAGCCTTCACCCTTCACTAGCAAATTGATCACAGCTATGAAGTGAGTATGGTCTTGAATGTTTGGTCTGAGTAATAATAATAATTAATGACATTATATATTTGGATTTAGATCGCCAGTAATGATTACTTTGTGTTATAATTTTTATTTGAATAAGTTGTAGAGCATGCATTAATCTTGGACACTTTGCAGTAGCTTCTGATGATGGTCTGAGTTATATTTGGTCATGTTGACTTGGTCAAACCTAGTTTGACCAAGGTCAACCACAGGACATGAGATGGTTGGACCTTGTGATGATATGGATTGATGATATATGGTCTATGTACATATACATGATGATTCTATGCAGCAACTACAGGGTTATGATGATGATTCATGGTTTACAGCAGTATTTGATTATTTACAGATTATTATTATTTGACCTGTTCCGGTATATTGGATATATATATTGATCATGCAGAGACTCATATGGTGTATGAGTACACATATTGGATGGATTTGGACCTTCTTAGTCCAATGAGACAATTTTTTTTCAGTTCCGGGCACTTACAGTGATGATTGAGCCTCAGTAGGCTATCCCAGTGCAGTTTTGGTCTGTCGGAGACCCTGTCAGAGCATATGTGATTTTTATCTGGTTGACCTAGGGTGCTGTGCTTGGAGGGGGTGGTCCAACCACTTGTTTTTACCATATTACCCCCCTCCCAGACACATTGGTGCCCTCACCTTGACAGCGCAGGCACTCCCAGAGGCAGTTTGGGGAAGTTTCACGCTTCCCGAGGCATTTCAGGATTGGTGGAAATGGCTATTGAGGAATTCAATTTGGGATACTAAGGCAATGTCTTGGCATGGGATGATCAGTGATGATGGATTGATGTCTTCCACACCTCCTCCAGCAGTTTCAGCTTCATCGAGGCCCGCATCCATCACTTATGGCACTTTCTGATGATTTCTGAGGTCTTTTGAGGCCTACAATTTGTCCATGGAGGCACGATTTGGTATATTGATGACTATTTTATTGTTATTGTGCTATGGGGATTGACCAAGGGTGTCTAAAGTTACCCCTTGGACCCACCATAATCTTCTTATTATACTTTTTCATCATGATTTGGTGGGATTCCCCTCTTCTAGGGTGATTTTTTCCACTTACATTATATTTTATTAGTGATCCATGTATTTTATTGTTGAGCTCATCTCAACCATTGATTAGAAATTTGTATCTTTTAATCTTAGCCACTCATTCAAAAAGTGGTTAGGATTTTGATGCCTCTCCTTCCTATTTAAAGGAGAGAGCTTCTCATTGTAAGGGGTCTTTGGATCTTGGATTATTGGTATAGAAAAACTTTCTTGTGGAAATTCTTGTGGTCTCCTTTGCATCTGGTGTTCTTAGATGGTGATTGGAAACTCTATTGCAACCTAGCATTTGGAATTTGTGGTAAGACCTATCTTTTTGGAAATCATTGTCTTGTCTACAGGAGGGCGACTTCAACAAGGGCGATTTTGCAAGGCTTCTTCAAATCAACTTTCTTGGCATTTGCTTGTATCGGGGGGTTATCATTAGTATCATTGTGATCTATGCTATCTTTCTGTTACTTCTCTTGTGGCATTAGTCTTATCTCTTGATTGCATCAAATCTGATATTGTTGACGTTTGTTGTGCATGAGAGAGGGCGCATTGGCTTCTTGGACTAAATC
Organism: Larix kaempferi; assembly: GCA_027924585.1. NCBI lineage: Eukaryota > Viridiplantae > Streptophyta > Pinopsida > Pinales > Pinaceae > Larix > Larix kaempferi. The sequence goes on from BSBM01000631.1 coordinate 685,528, forward strand.
GATTGCATAGAAAACTACCTCAAAGCTTCTCAAATTGATCGGGTTTGCATAGATCATCATCATCAAGGCATCTACAAGGTTACCTAGGTAAGATCCACAGGTTTGTTTCTCTTATCTTGATCCAATCCATTGACATAACTCATAAATTGATAAAACCCTTATTTCTTCAAACCCTCATTTTTACATTTTTTCATATCTACTAAGATCTAGTGGCTTCTTGGGTAAGATATTTAAAACCCACCTCTATAGTATCCACGGCATCCCGGATCTATAGTTTGGTGAGGATTGGCCTCCATTTGACCCTCTTCCCAAGGCATTTAGCCTCTCCAAGCAAGGGCGCACTTCCTAGTTTGGTGGGTTGACCTAGATCTAGTATGTGGGTAGTTGAGATCTCGCTTGATTCATGATCTACACATCCAATAACCTACCCCTAGATTGTCACTTTTCTTACTTTTACCTTGTGGGCCCTATTCCACATTTTTAGGGATTTAATCCCCATTTTGGACCACTTTGTATATTTAAACTCAGATCTAGTAAGATCTAGCCATTGGATTGCCATGAAATTATAGATCTACACTCTCACTTGCTTAAACTACTTGGATCTAAAGTTTGGAAGCTATTGGACTTTTCTTGAGTCATTTATCCCACCTTTTAGCCTCCTTGGGTAAAGTCGCACCACATTGGAGAAGTGAGTTGGTCCACTTCTAGGACATGGGTACATGAGATCTTTGTGGATTTGGAACGGGCATAATTCAAAACCTAGGTCTAGTAGGTCACCTTGTCAAACCTTGCCTTGGGGATAGCATTCCTTGTTCTAAGGGATTGTGGTCCACTTAGGTCAAACCTAGATCTAGACCTATTCATCCATCAAGACTTTAATTTCCCACTTGCCTCATGCAATAGGAACCCTTAACCGCAAGTTATCTTTACTTTGACTCCATTATCCCAATTCCCAAGGCACTGGTCTCTCTCCAAGTCAATTCGACTTTCCTAGATTGTTAGATTAACTTGTGGTTTGACCCTTGTATGGTGAGATAAACCCTTTGATGCCATCACACTTCATGATCAAGCTTGTCACTTGTACTAGTTAGCTTAATTTAACCCCTAAACTACCCCGCATTGGACACGGTTCCCAAGGCAGTGGATTTTCTCATTGAACTAGTACTGTAATCCTGGATCCTATTTCACAAATCATAAGTCACTTTCACATCAATAATGTACCAAAGATATACTCATTGAACCCCTCACTTGTCTTGTGACTTCATCCTAAGGTCTAGGATAGACCATACACCTTACTTCACTTAGAATTAACTTGATTTGGTGTCTTGCTTTTGATCTCTCCTGTCGGGAGTAGATCAGGTCTCCCCCTTTGTTGTTTGGGCTAGATAACATAAAGTGAAGGTTACGTCGACTGGCGTGACAACCATCTATTAGAGGTCGAGGTGATCGTGGTTGCACCTTTTGAGTTTCCCTTCCCTATTGCCATCCATGAGTGGATACATCCATAGGGGTAATTACAGTTTAGGTGATAACATAACCTTCAACAATTAATTAATGAAAATACACGAGATAGCAGTAATAACAGAACTCAGAATCACTTTATTTATCATAGGCCACTTCGAGGGGGCAACCTCCTTTGAGAAAGATCAATACAAATAACTTCATGGTGCCTTCATTGGCCTCAACACACACTTATATACTAAGTCTAGGTGCCAATACTATGGGTCAAAACCATGGGCCAATACAAACTATGGGTCAACAAATACTACGGGCGACTTAGAAAGCATATGCACCCAACAACAATAACACAAACTATGGATCAACAAATAATACATGATGTCTTACAAAGCATATGCGTCCAACAACAATATACTAATAGAGTAAGGACATGGGATCCTAACATCCCTCTCCCTTAGAAAAAGCTTTGTCCTCAAAGCTTTAGATGTGGAAATTGATGTTGAATCTGAAGGAGTGGTTCCCATGTAGTAGCTGCTGGTTGCATGTCTTGCCACTTAATGAATACCTCTATGATAGAGCAAGAGATAAGCATATTCCATTTGAGTGTCATGGAGGATTGCTTGGAAGGCTATAGACAAAGAAAAACCATATCAACTGCTTGAAAAGTGCGCTCAGAACAGTGCTGATTGGCTTGTTGTTTCATTCGAATTCTGACCATGTGAAGAGTGTCCTGCAAAATGCGAAGAATCTAATCTCGGTTTCAAAGAACCATGTCAATTGCCTGAATTGGTGCACTGTTAAGCGTGTAAGGAAGAATAAATGGCGGTGCTTGACCATAGATTGCTTCATATGGAGTAATTTTAGATGAAGTAGGGTACCACCATTCAACGAGAGTGAGCCACTTCGCCCATAGAGGTTGTTGTTTGGAGGTGAAGCAACGAAGATAAGTTTCCAAACATTTATGGGTAATGTCAGCCTGCCCTCCAGATTTAGGGAGCCCTTCAATGAATTCCAGAGGCATATCTATCTAGATCCATGGAAGGATGGGTACAAGTTTGAGCAATCCTGGAAGGAGCTGGAAGGTATCATATGCAGCCACAATCTTTTGAATTGTCCTTTTCATTCCCTGCCAAAATAAGGTATGTTATGCCTAATCATATGTTTGGAGGAACCCAGAGTGCCTAACCAATGGAGATGCATGCAGTTTAGAGAAGACATATCCTTGTTGAATATATTGCAACCAATTTGGAGCAAGCAGAGAAATAGTGGAAAGAGAAAATGGGGCATCAATTGTGCGAGAAAAAGCATCTGCCACCAAATTGTACTGACCCTTCATGTAAGTGATATCATTGACATAACCCAGGAGTTGGTGAATCCATTTCAGTTGTGTGGGTGAGGAGACCCGTTGTTCCAGGAAATATTTCAGACTCTGGTGAGCAGTCTTGATGCAAAAAGAATTCCCGAATAGGTATGGCTGCCATGTTTGTACTGCATGCAAAATAGCCATCATTTCCTTCACAGATGCAGAGGTGGCTAAATTCTTACCAAAAAGGTCTCGTGAAGGCAGTAATCCCACTCGTTCAGGAAAGGCACTGACATATCTATCCAAAATTGATTGGAGATCCAAGGGAGTAGTGGAGACTGTTGATGGGTGCATCTAAATGGAATGGCGCTGAGTGATGACACCATGTGAATTCTTCTTAAGGAGTTTTTTGCCAGGCGATGTGAATTGATGATGCAGAGAGACCTTCGTTGTAAGCCTGTAAAGTGTTTTTTCCCATTGACTGAAAACTACATCCAAAGTTCAGCAAAATACCATAATATGGGTCCAAGTGTGCGTAACCATTGAACACCCAAAACAACATCACATCCGCCTGAGGCCAAGGAAATCATGTCAGAGCACAGGTTATAATCTTCCAGAGAGATACGCACATTGTGACACTTCCCCTTGTAAGGTAAGGTGACCCCATTGGCATCCATGACTTCAAAGTTGGAGCAAGGATGGACAAAACAATCATCCTGTTTGGCAATTTGAGGGTCAATGAAGTTATGAGTGCTACCAGAATCAATGAGTATTGTAAGAGGAAGCTTCGTGAAGTAACCCCTGAACTGCATTGTTTGGGGGGTTGGTGATTCCAGCTAAAGCATGGAGATATATCTCTGGGTGGTCTTCCTGAGACGGGGGGTCAATAGGAAGCTCTTGAATGTCGACCTGATCATCCATTGTATCTGGAGCTTCTTCACCAATTTCAGAGGAAGGCGGAGAATCCACATCTAAGAGATAGAGCTTTTGCTGAACACATCTATGTCCCCGAGTGAATTTCTCATCACAATTATAACAAAGCCCTTTTTCTCTGCTTGCCTGCATCTCTGTTTCAGACAAATGCTCGACAGCAGTTGGTCGAGGAGCTGGAGGGATGGGAGCTCATTGAGAACTCATATTTCGAAAGGGAACAAAAGTGGGTTTGGAGTGTTGTTGGGATGCAATCTTGTCTTCTGCCAACTTAGCCAACCCTAGGGCTTCCATCATTGTGTTGGGACAAAACATTTTAACCTTTGAGCGGTTTTCATCCTGAAGACCAGTGACAAAACAACTCCTGTAGAATTCCTCAGACAATCCTTCTGTGTAATTGGCTAGTTTCTCAAATTCTGTCTGATACTCTCTCACGGTGCCAATTTGGTGAAGTTTAGTGAGGGATCCTGTGAAGTCATCAAAAGCACTAGGACCAAATCATTGCAAAAGGAGCTGGCAAAAATCTGATCAGTTTGGCTCTTCATGAGCCTTGATGTACCAATAGTACCATTGAAGAGCTTCTTGTTCCAAATGAAAGGATGCAAGTGGAACTTTGTTGACATCTATAGTATTATGCAGATTGAAATACTATTCTGCACGATAGATCCATCTAGTTGGATCAGTACCACTGAAGCAAAGAAAATCAAGCTTAGGACCACGGAAATTGATGGAAGAAGACAACCCATTGTTTGTTGAAGACTCGGACTGTCGTTTGTTGTTCATGGCTGAATGCTCAAGATGGAGGCCGAGAAATTTTTCATCCAGATCCTGGATTTTGGCTCGAAGGGATACAAGTGCTTCCTCCATGGGTTTTTCTCCTGCGCGGGTGACAACCCTAATTAGGAGGTTTTTTTTTTTAATGGGTATAAAAACACAAACATAAGCTTATTTAGTTAGGGGAAATTTGGATTTGGGAAAAACGTGGATGGGTAATTGGGGTTTGACTAGGTTTTGGTCACTTTCGAAGGGATAGGAAAGCATAAAATGAGGATTTCAGAAGCGGCGTGAAAGAATGAGAAAATTTGTCAGAGAGGGACAAAGAAGTAGAAATAAGTAATGAACATGGTGGCAAAATTTGAAGGCGATTGGGTGAAAAATAAAGAAGTTATGGAAAACCCTAAAAATAAACAAATGTGGGATTTTTGGCTTTGGGAAGTGGAATTTGGAATAGGGTCCTCAGGAATGAAAGATGCAAAATGGGATTATAGGTGTGTCAGGGAATTTTCAAGGGAAACAGAGTGAAAACAAGGGAGATATGGCAAATAAACTGAATTTTATACGGCACAGAAGGGATTGGAAATAGATGGATCTACAATGACGTGGAAGTGATCGGCAACATACGGATCTCAAATGGTGTGGAAGTGATCGTCCACAGTTCTAAATAGAGGAAATTTGTTATTTATCAGCTAAAAATAGATATGCACCCCAGGTATGTTTAGCTTTCCTAAGGGTTCAGGGGATCAGAAACAGATGGATCTACAACGGCGTGAAAGGGATCATAAACAGATGGATATGCAACGACGTGAAAGGGATCGACAATGGATGGATCTTAAATGGCCCGGAAGGGTTCGGTAACAGATGGATCTAAAACAACGCGGAAGGTATCAGAAATAGATAGATCTAAAATGATGCGGAAGTGATCGGCAATAGTTCTGGATAGAGGAAATCTGTGATTTATCAGCTGAAAATAGATAAGGACCCCGTATGTTTAGATTCCTGATAGTTCATGGGATTCACTTGGCCAACAATGCTGTTTGACAGCTTGCGTATTGGGGCAGTACCCCTCACTCCACGGCTCAGGTAAAACTGATAACCGCTTGGCCACAAATGATGGCTCTTGGTTTACCTCACTGCTGGTAACTAGTCAATCCAGTAGGGATTGTTTCCCTTTTCGCTAGCAAGTCCTCTCAATGGGCCAGCTACTTTGGGGTTCCTATGGTACTCCTCACAATGCGTTTTAGGGCTTATGCCCAAGTACTTCACACAATTAAGAGGATATGGATTATTCCCAGATCCGAACCTACAACAGATGCGAAAAAACGTTTTTCCAAAAATTTCACCCAACGAGCCCAAGAAAGTGCTCTGATACCAGATGTGAGGAACCTGCAACAATTAATTAATAAAAATACACGAGATAGCAGTAATAACAGAACTCAAAATCACTTTATTGATCATAGGCCACTTCGAGGGGGAAACTTCCTTTGAGAAAGATCAATACAAATAACTTCACGGTGCCTTCATTGGCCTCAACACACACTTATATACTAATTCTAAGTGCCAATACTACGGGTCAAAACCATGGGCCAATACAAACTATGGGTCAACAAATACTACGGGCGAATTACAAAGCATATGCTCCCAACAACAATAACACAAACTATGGATCAACAAATATTATGGGACGTCTTACAAAGCATATGCATCCAACAATGATATACTAACAGAGTAAAGACATGGGTTCCTAACAGTATCAGTCGACAAATATTTTTCTTGGAGTTGTTCAACCCTATATCCGACTCATAATGATTTGAAAACAATAGGACTTGGTCAAAACCATCGGATCTGATACCATATTGGGGAACCTTTTAACCTTGAACCATAGAACATAAAAGATATAATAGAAGGGAAAAACATTCCAAGAAGAGAGGTGGTGTCTAAAGACATCGTTACAGCACTTAAGCACAGATCATTATCATCAGAACGTCACAATGCATATCGAAGATAAAATATATCTCATATATCATACATAGCACAACCCATAGGGTCATCCTTTTATAGTCTCCAGATCTAACAAACTTCCTGAAATTAAGGAAGATATGGTCCACAAATACGGGTCATTCGTCCTAACTGTTTCCACAAAATCCAACACATCTCAATGTTTAGTCATTTATTGTAGTTGTGTCGACCATGGTCTTACTGACCATCCATTGAACTATTCTGTCATTTCTCCAACTTTCATAATAGGGCCTCTGCTCAACTGTTCCGCTAGTCACCTGTCGTTTAACGACTGATTGGATCCAAAAGATCCAAAGGAGTGATGAACCATCATGACCTTAGGTTCCAACACTAAAAGCTTTGAATATCTCCTTATTGGTCTCAAAACTCCTTGGTAAATTTCTCCAAACTCCTTAACCAATGCTCATAAAAAACTAATACAATGTGAATATTACAAAACATGAATGTGTTTATATATCGTCTAAATTAGGTTTAAGATTAATACTTTTATTAAATGTGGGATAAGTAATTTTTACTTTATTTCTTTAACTTTAATTTTTTTTTCTTTCTATGTTTGATATTTTATTTTTTAACTTTCTTTTTGGTTCCCTACAATGTCCCTCTTTATGAATTTATTAAAATGACAAATTTTTCACTTTTTTCCCTAGTTCAACCTTTGACTAGTTTTGATGTCTAGGTCTCCAATTTGCTCCAAATGCTCCCAAATATTTTGAGGAGGTGTATTACCAATATTAAGACTTGATTATGATGTTCATGGATGATTTAATACCATTAAAACACTTCTACAAACTCCCTTAATATTCTGCTCAATGTAAGGTATTTTACTAACAATTTCTCTTTGACTAGTATTGGTCCCTTGGTCTCCAAATGACTCCAAATTATCCCAAATTGATACAGAAGGTACTTGGATGATATTAATACATATTTATAATTTTTATGGATGCTATGGAGTGTTCATATGACTTCTTAAACTCTTCTTTCAAATTTGGTCAAGATAGGGATTTTTAGTAGTAAATTGTGGTTCAAATCCCCTAGGGTTAGATGATGAAAATGACTTTCCAAATGCACTCAATCCAACTCTAATTTCTGAATGGAAGTAGGGGACATATAAATTACATCAAAATTAACTCATATGAATCACCATTAAACTTTTAATGTCTTCTATAACTCCCTTAAATCATATGCAAAAAGACTAGTTTCAACCTTGGGGGAAATGGCATTAAATCTTCTTCAAATGATATTAAACTGATCAAAATGACTCCAAATGCTTAATTACTGAACAAATTGTGAATCCCATAAATTAAATTGCATGAATTATAAATACATCATAGGAATTATATTTCATTCGAATACATCATTGCTACACATCAAGGTAGTGGGGAAATGGCACCATTCTTTCATTAAAAATCAGATTTATACATTTCCCCTTAGAATTTTGACCTGAACCTTTCTGAAGATGAATCACATAGTATTTAATTCATATTAAAAAATAAATTGGGCATTATATTCTCCCCCAAAGAGTAACATAAATCACCAAAAACGCCCTCCCTCAAGGATCAAGAATATGTAATGAAAACTGGAAATTGTTGACGGAGTGAGCTGCACTAGAAGAAACCATGAGATTACCTGTAGCTTACACCTACAAATAAATATTACATTAAAGATCCATGAAATACCTGAATGTACTTTCCAGACACCAACTTGGATGGGAATCTTTCACCCTCGAAATTGGCTAAGGCAAGAAGCTAGTCATCCACTAGCTCCTCTCTCACAAATGCAATAGAAAATTCTAAAAATGATCAAAATATGTCATTATTCCTTTTTAAATACTTTTATAAACTTCTAATGTCCTCCATGGGTCGAATTACTTCCAAGAGCTTCATGCCAACTCAAGTTGGGAAAAGATTCCCAAGTATGCCACTTGTCCTTCCAATTCTAGCTCCCTCCTTCTCCAAATTCAACTTGGTGTCTTTTTGGCTTCCCTAACTCACTCGAGCACTCTCTTGGAGGATATTTTTATCCCTGACATGTCATATATGTCATATGTCATCCTTCAGGTCTGATTTTTGTCATAGGTGTCATAGCAACTTCATCATTGTTGTCATAGAGTTAGGGAATCTAGCCCAAGTGTCCAACTAGCTCCAAATTGCCTCTTCCTCTTCCATGAGAGTTACTCTTCCTCTACATTTAGACCTCATTGAATCATTCTAAGTATTATTCACTTCCAAATCATCCCAATAACATTTTACTTCTCATGGATTCGAATTGACAAGAGGAGGATGCCATATGGCATAGAAAATCTAGCTTGTGTGGGTCCCACTTCCTCCATGTGTCTTCATGATCAAATGCCACTTTGATTTTAACTTGTATATATTTATTTATCCCCTTTATTAAATATTTATGCTATTCTAATGTACACACATCATTTATTACCCCCCTTATTCCAAATCCCAAAGCTTCCACTCCCAACCTAGGAAACTAGTAATTTTCCTCCTTGGCAATTATTTGACCCTTAACATCAATTTGACAAAATCTCATGACTATGGCCAATGGGATTAGGCCATTGTTACCCAATGCAAGATTTGGTACATGACAAATCCTCCCTTCCCAATATTGCTTTTCCTCAATCAATTTCAAACATGGGTGTTGAAGAACCTGTTTTCTGTATAATTCTTTGAAGTTGCCACGAAGTTGCCCAACTTTGAGTCTTCGAGATTCCATGAAGATTTTAGAGAGGAACCATCATGCTTGATGCTGAAATACTATGATTAAAATCACTTTATTAAGTGGGGAATCCATTCCCCATACTACTTGTTTCCCCAAAAAATTGAAACCAATGAGACTAAGAATTATCGTAGGGACCCATTGCTTGTATTGCACTCCAACAATTTGAAGTGCTCTCCAATTCATAGTTCCTGGATCCCATTTTCTTGTATACATTCTTCCCAACATCATGACTACAAAATATATATCATCAAAGTACACAACAACATAATGAAAATGAAAATCAAGAAGATGCTTCATCAAAGAATAGTGAAAGTGCATATACCTCCAAGCAAGTAGACCACCATTTTCCAAGTGCATACAAGCATCAAGTAACCAATAAATTCTGCTCCAATGACATAGGTGAGGATTCCATGTCCTATCATGCTGCTCCAAAAGGATGTGATATGCATCAAAATATCCAACCATGAATTCTTTCATCCAAAAAGTGAATGAAGAATCTCCATTAAAATCTGAACCGAATAATGAGCAAGAAAAACAAGGAGACTTCAAATGACTCAAAGAAGTCTCACCCATACATCCATGAATGTGAGAATCATAAAGATATAACAAAGTATGTGGCTTCCAACAAAAATCTTCTCCAATCATAAATCTATTCACCCGAGTGTTGGATGAAGTTCCTCCAATATCAAATGAACCAAGTGTTGAACAAGAAAAACCATGAGTCTTCAAGTGACTCAAATGCATATCATAGGTGCATCCATGTAGATGTGCATAATCATAAAGCAACAAAGGGTGCTGCTGCAAATGTTAATAAGAATGTGCTCCAACCATGTCATCATAAAAAATAAATTTAGGAGTTCCATACTCCTCATGTGGAACCATAAAAAAGAACCCTTTCACCCATACTTCATCAAGACTAATGCTGCAAAACATGTAATTGTAGGGTGTAGGAGAATGAATTAATTCAGCCAAATGATCAAAAAGTGCAGAAGTTTCATCATGGGAAGGATACATATGGGTAGTATCATGCAGCTCCTTCAAAAGTGTGAAACCTTTGTTGTAGATTAGTTCCAATGTAGAGAAATCATGCTCTTCTTTAAAAATTGCATAACCTTCATCAAGAGACAATTCAAGTTCCTCTTCCACCAAATCAAGTGTTTGGATCTCATCAAGTTCATCTTCAAACACATAAAGAACATTCAAATTTCCACATTTCTCATCATCCACCATGTCATGAGAATCCTCCAAACAATCTACCATTTGACAATCTGAAACATAGGAGGAAAAACAAGTATCTTGCAACTTTTCAAGAAGTTGCTCATTTTGAATTGTGAGCTTATGATTATCTTCATTATTCTTCAAGTATGCAACATGTAACAATTCATTAAGCTCAAACAAATGGTTTCTATCAAAATAAAAGACATGAAATTACCTTTGATGTGGCACATTGCTCTTTGAATCTTCTCCATGTCTTCAAGGAAGGATGTTTCCTCCAATGAAGTAGCTCTCCAACAAGAATTTGACACCAATGCTTGAGTGTCATGGAGAATTCTAAGTGACTCTTGGAAATTCTTTTCATTCATCTTTAAGGACCCTTCAATAAAATGAGGCTCTTGCAAATGAACCTCCTCATCTTCTTCCTTCTTGCTTAGACCAACTTCATGAAGCTCAAGTGGTGATGGGGAAGTTGATCTTGTTTCTTCTTCAACTGCTACAAGGTCTTCATTTTCACACTCAGGGGAATTTTGTCTTGCAAAAATACTGTAAAAGGTGATCTCTGTGTCACCAATATATAGGTGTGAGCACCCATCAGTAGGTACACCTTGATTCATGTCCAAGGTAGAATGTGTCTCGAAATGATCTTCAATATTTTCAATAGGATCTTCTTCAAGTTCATGGGATCTATATTCATATTTCTCCTTCATTCAATTTGATGTACTTTTCCCCTTGTTTTCCTTAGGATCAATATCTTTGGAATCTCTTTTTGAAGAAAATACAAAAACTCTCATCCAGTAGGAAAGAGATCTATTCTTTGAAGGTTCAGATATTTCACTGCTCTTTTCACTCACACACACATGATCTTCTCTCCAAGGCCTTTTACAAGAAGGACATAGGCCTTTCTTCACTAACTCCACAACTTCATTTGTGGGTCTATTTGCAAAAAACCCATAAGCATAGTCTTCAAAAGAAATGGCATTTTGTGTATATTCCTTCGAAGCAAGATATTCTTGATATCTTTGATATTGTTCGGGCAAGGTTTTATATGTTGCTCTCCATCTTTGTAATTCATTCATATAATTATCCTTTGGTGGTGTGACATACTAATATTTATCATACATATGGTCATAATAATAATCTTCATTCCTCCAGTTGTAAGAAGTGTTGCATGATGGCACCTCTTCCTCAACCCATTCACATTATGCTTCATATTGTTCATAATCATCTGCATATTCCTCATAAGAATTGTACTTAGAGGATTCATCATAATAGTAAGACATGGCTGAAAATTATTCTTCAATGTATGAACCTAATCCACAAGTGCAAGGACCATGCTATGATACCACTATAATGTCACTTTTTATGAATTTATTAAAATGGCAAATTTTTCACTTTTTTCCCTAGTTTGACCTTTGACTAGTTTTGATGTCTAGGTCTCCAATTTGCTCCAAATGCTCCCAAACATTCTGAGGAGGTGTATGAATGATATTAATACTTGATTATGATTCCAATGGATGATTTAATACCATGAAAACACTTCTGCAAACTCCTTTAAGATTCTAGTCAATGTATGGTATTTTACTAGCAATTTCTCTTTGACTAGTATTGGTCCCTTGGTCTCCAAATGACTCCAAATTCTCCCAAATTGATACATAAGGTACTTGGATGATGTTAATACATATTTATAATTTTTATGGATTCTCTGGAATTTTCACATGACTTCTTCAACTCCTCTTTCAAATCTGGTCAAGATAGGGATTTTTACTAGTAAATTGTGGTTCAAATCCCCTAGGGGTAGATGATGAAAATGACTTTCCAAATGCAGTCAATCCAACTTGAATTTCTGAATGGAATAATGGGACATATAAATTACATCAAAATGAACTCATATGAATCACCATTCAACTTTTAATTTCTGCTATAACTCCCTTAAATAAGATGCAAAAAGTCTAGTTTCAACTTTGGGGGAAATGGCATTAAATCTTCTTCAAATGGTATTAAAATGATCAAAATGACTCCAAATGCTTAAGTAATGAACATGAAACTTGTGAATCTCATAAATTACAGTCCATGAATCACAAATACATCATATGAATGATCTTTCATTCAAATACATCAATACATCATTGCTACACATCAAGGTAGTGCGTAAATGGCACCATTCTTTCATTAAAAGTCAGATTAATACATTTCCACTTAGAGTTTAGACCTGAAACTTTTTGAATATGAAGAAAAGAGTATTTAATTCATATTAAAAAATAAATTGGGCATTATAATCTCCCCCAAAGAGTACAATATCTCACCAAAAATGCCCTCCCTCGAGGATCAAGAATATGCAATGAAATTTGGAAATGGTTGAAGGAGTGAACTGCACTAGAAGAAACCATGAGCTGCCCTGTAGCTTACACCTGAAAATAAAGACTCCATTAAATCTCCATGAAATACCTTAATGGCATTTCCAAACACCAACTTGGATGGGAATATTTCACCCTCGAAATTGGCTAAGGTAAGAAACTAGTCATCCACTAGCTCCTCTCTCAGAAATGCAATAGAAAATTCTAAAAATGATTAAAAACTGCCATTATTATTTGTTCATGAATTTTATAAAATTGTAATGTCCTTCATGGGTCAAATTCCTTCCAAGAGATTCATGCCAACTCAAGTTGGGAAGAGATTCCCAAGTATGCCACTTGTCCTTCCAATTTTAGCTCCCTCCTTCTCCAAATTCGACATGGTTTCTCTTTGGCTACCGTAACTCACTTGAGCACCCTCTTGGAGGATATTTTTAGCCCTGACGTGTCATATATGTTAGATGTCAGACTTCAATTATGATTTGTGTCATAGGTTTCATAGCATCTTCATCATTGTTGTCATAGAGTTAGGGAATCTAGCCCAAGTGTCCCACTAGCTCCAAATTGCCTCTTCCTCTTCCACGGGAGTTACTCTTCCTCTACATTTCGACCTCATTGACTCATGCCAAGTATTATTCACTTCCAAATAATCCCAATAACATTGGAATTCTCATGGATTCAAATTGACAAGAGGAGGATGCTATGTGGCATAGAAAATCTAGCTTGTGTGGGTCCCACTTCCTCCATGTGTCTTCATGATCAAATGCCACTTTGATTTTCACTTGTATATATTTATTTTGCTCCTTTATTAAATATTTATTCTATTCTAATGTTCACACATCATTTATTATCCCCCTTATTCCAAATCCCAAAGCTTCCACTCCCAACCTAGGAAACTAGTAATTTTCCTCCTTGGCAATTATTTGACCCTTAACATCATATTAACAAACTCTCATGAATATGGCCAATGGGATTAGGCCATTGTGACCCAATGCAAAATTTGGGACATGGAATTCCCTTTTTCATTTTTCAATTTTTATTTTTTAACTTTTACTATTTTTCTTTTTATTGTTTAACTTTTATTATGTCCCTACAAGGGACATATAGCATTTTCTATTTTTCAACATTTCGTTGACCCATATTTATATTTTTTAGCCTAAAATGGGGTGTTGAGGTTTTTTTTTTGTATTAATGCATTTATATAAATAGGTATTTTGCAGGGTTCTTATTGGCTATTTGATCATGACGTCAGGGTCGGAGTTTGTGCTAGCGGTTGTCGAAACCTGTTGACATATGTGGATTTGAATGAGTTGTGTTGTCGGTTTTTAATGCATGTGTTGGATGGTGATTGATGGGAGTATTGTCATAGTAGGGAAGGTTGGATTCAATTATGGAATGTTGTAGGGTTATTGAATGCAGTGTTTGATGAGGGAGTGGAGCGATATTGGATTTAAATGTGGGGTTATGTACTAAAGGTTCTAGTTTTGTTGACATTTCTCTATCAGTTTTATTTTTTCTGCATTTGTTCTTGTATTTGTTATTCGTCCTGTTGTCAGTTTTGGTCTAGCTTAGTCATTTATGTATTTGGGAATTTGTGGATTATTCTATTGTGGGTTCATTTGGTTGGATACTAGATTGTTATAATGTCCCTTGTTAGGAATTTTATTAAAATGCCCAATTTTCCACTTTTTCCCCAATTTCGACCTTTGACTAGTTTTGATGCCTAGGTCCCAAATTTGCCCCAAATGATCCCAAATATTTTGAGAAGGTAGATGAATAATATTAGAACATAAATATGTGTTTCAGGTATTCCTTTGGACCTTAAAAATTCTTATGCAAATCCTCTTTCAATTCTGGCCAATGTAGGTAACTTTGCTAGTGATTTCCCTTTGACTAGTATTGGTCTGTAGGTCTCAAGTTGACTCCAAATGCCTTCAAATATTCAAGGAAGGTGTATGAATGATATTAGGACTTCTTTATGATTTTAAGGGATGATATATGGCCACCAAAACACATCTTCAAACTCTCTTAAGATTCTGGTTCAAGTTTGCAATTTTACTAGTAATTTGGGGTTTAAATCCCCCTGGGGTAAGTACTGAAAATAGCTTCCCAAATGCCTCCAAACCCACTCGAATTTATGAAAAGAGGTAGGGGATGTTTTAGGGATTTTATTAAGGTCTCAAATGCATCATTCATTATTTATAATATATGTTCCAACCCTCTCCCAAACAACAGCAAAAACCACTAATTCGACCCTTGGGGAAATGGCACCAAATCTTCTTCAAATGAAAATAAACTGAGTATAATGGCTTCAAATGCTCAAGTACTGAATATGAAACTTGTAATACAAATCAATGGAATTCAATTAATCACAAATATATCATAGAAACATTCCTTTATTCGAAATAATCATCATTATAATGGCATACATCAATGTAGTGGGGAAATGGACATTGTTTGCTCATTAATCTTCATTTTTACATACAACCACATGGTATTTCGACCTGAGACTTTCTGAAGGTTAATAAAAGAGTATATAATTCTTTTGAAATCAGAAATACATCAATATAATCTCTCCCAAGAAGCACAAGGGCTCACCAAAAATGTCGTCCCTCAAGGAGCATGAATATGCCTTCAAAAATGGAAATGGTTGAGAGATGGTGCTGCACTAAACAAAACCACGAGCTTCCTTGTATATAATACCTGAAAATAAAACTCCATTAAAGCTCCATGAAATACCTGAGTGGCCTCTCCAAACACCAACTTGGATGGGAATCTTTCACCCTCGAAATTGGCTAAGGCAAGAAACTAGTCATCCACTGCTCTCTCTTCACAAATGCAATTTTTCTCAAATAATCAAAAGCTCATTTCATTCTTTGTTATTGACATTTATAAAGTTCTAATGTCCTCCATGGGTTGAATTCCTTCCAAGAGACTCATGCCAACTCAATTTGGGAAGAGATTCCAAAGAACGCCACTTGTACAACAATTCCTAGTCTCCCACTTCCACCAAATCACATGTGGAAGCATCTTAGCTGTCCTAACACCCTTGAGCTCCCTCTTGGAGTGTATTTTTAGCCATGACATGTCATATATGTCAGATGTCAGCCTTCAGGTCTGATTTGTGTCATAGGTGTCATAGCATCTTCATCATTTTTGTCATAGAGCTAGGGAATCTAGCCCAAGTGTCTCAATAGCTCCAAATTGCCTCTTCCTCTTCCATGGGAGTTTTAAATATTCCTCTATATTTCAACATTGGATGAGTCATGCCATGAATAATATCTTTTTAAATCCCCCAAGTATGTTACCATTCACCTTAAATTCGAATTGGTGAGAGAATGATGCCAAGTGTAGTGGGGAAATCTAGCCATATGTGGGTCCCACTTCCTCCATGTGTCTTCATGATCAAATGACACTTTGATTTTCACTTGTATATATTTATTTAGCTTCTTTATTAAATATTTATTCCATTCTAATGTTCAAACATCATTTATTATCCCCCTTATTCCAAATCCCAAAGCTTCCACCCCAAACCTAGGAAACTAGTAATTTTCCTCCTTGGCAATTATTTGACCCTTAACATCAATTTGACAAACTCTAATGAATATGGCCTATGTGATTAGGCCATTGTGACCCAATGCCAAATTTGGGACATGACAATTATCTATGTTGGATTATCCTGTTGTGAGTTCATTTGGTTGGATACTAGATTTTATGTGGCAGTCGTCTTTTGTGGTCATTTATTTTGGCTTTTTGAGTTCCAGGATGGTCAGTTGTGTTGTGTAATGATAGAACCTATTAGACATAAAATATGTTATATAGGATATAGTATGTATTATTTTCATCTAGGTGATTGTTTTTGTTGGGTCTTTTGATTTTCTATTGACTGCTTTTTTTTTGCCTTTTCATGTAGGGTTTTATGGTTGCAGTGTAGTGTGCCTATTGTATGTTTTTAGTGTTGTGATTTTGTTGGGTAAGTTGTACATCATTCCTCCCAAACAGGAAATAAAAAAAACCCTGATCAAATAATTGCTCTAATGGCCGTGACTAGTTTTCTATTTGTTTGTTAGCGTGGCAAGAGCGCTAAATTCTTTGATTGGTATCTTTTATTTCGATGTATTGGAATTCCATGAAATAAGTTTGATGTTGTTGAATACTGTGAATGTATTGGCTTTGTGGTGCTAATTTATGCAGAAAATAATTTATGTTTTCTCTCTTGGTTTCAAAGGGGGTTGAGTTTTCCATTATTAAGCATAGGGTAGGTATTTCCTTCTAGTTTACCCTAATGATGTTTTTCCTATACCAAGAAAAAATGATAGCAATGTTTGCATCCTAATATGGTATAAATAAATACTTTAAATATCTTTTGAATCACTATTTTATTTATGTTTACTTGTTTCTGCGTTAATGCGTTACTTGTTTCCTATTTACTATTGAATCCCACAATATAGTGATTTTTTTCTTCTAGAATAGCCATTTTTGTGCATATATTGAGAAAAAGTCACTAGGTTCTTTTATGTTCCTGTTGTGCCTTTTCTTTATGTAATTGAGTGGCCATGTGGATGTGGATTTGCGATCTAGTTTTGTACCCTTTTTTGTGTTGTAGCCCCTACCCAATTTGTCTCTAGGGTATCCTGCAGTGCTTCATTGCATTTACCAGTAGTTTGGGTAGGCATTTATTTGAATTATGGATTTGCAAGAATTCCAACCCCTCGAGTCCTCTTTGAATTGGTAGACGGTTGACTCAGGTTGTGTTCAAGGGTGATGCAAATTCTTATTCAATACCATGAGGAGGGAATAATATATTTTCTTTCAAAGTGTTTGAAGAGATATACCATGCACACCTGGTTTTCCCATTTTTTGTTGAATGTATTCCATGAATGCTTGAGAAATATTGTAAAAAGGAGCGAAGGAGGTATATTTATTTTCTTCTCATTTCTTGTATGTCATTCGAGCTTGTGGCTTGTTCTTTGTATCAGTCCTCTTTCGCACAAGAAGAAAGAAAGGGTTTTACATTGATTAGAGGAGTTACCCAAGAATTTCCAATGAATGCTTTGTCTCATCATGGATTTGAAAAACTAGATTTTGTCTAATGCTTGTCAAAAACATCTATGTTTAGCAAAAAAACATGGGTCTTAACTTATACTTTAAGGGGACATGCAGTAGTGAGAGAGGTTTTATGATTGTCCAATGACTAGTCAAAGAATACTAGTTATGTATACATACAATGTTAAAAGAAAAAAGCCAACCTATTATGATCTAAATTTCTCACCTTTTTGTTTTGTTTTGTGGGTATGTTGTATAATACAACTAAAATCTTGCAAGACCTAATATGACAATCATATTCATTATGCCTTCAAACAACTAAGAGCATTGGACAACCCATTCCTAAGGTGCGCAGATCTTTCAAATTCATTTTTCAATTCAGACAAACGATTAGTTTACTGCTTTTGTCTATTGTTTTATCTTCTTTTTTTCTAATTTCATTGTACTTGAATTTTATAGGGTAAGGGAAATAAAATTTTAAAAAATATGATTTAGACATAGGCATTGTTAGAGCCAACTTGATCCATGGTTTACCCACATGTTACTCAATTTCTGTAACTGTTTTGACCGAATCTTGCCATCCTTTATGGCACATGGAACCAAACTTTGGTTTTTTGTAAACATCACAACGCTATGTACTACAATATATTGAACATCCTTTGTGTCCATTATTGTATTGAACTGGTCTCAAGATTGAGTTATAAAAATCAAAATACATTGCAATGATGACACTTTTTTTTCTATGGCATTGTTAAGTTATCAAAGAAACTTATTACTAAAATCTCCCTTCTATCTATAATGTTCTTTTATAATTTAGAAATTTTTATATAGTAGTACTAAGTACATGGATATTTGCATATGAATATTTAGAAATACCTCGACAATCATTTCCAAATATTGATTCTACTATATTTTTTTTTAGTTTGATGTTTCATATTCCAAATATGCATGTATTTGATCCTCTTCCATACAGTCGGGTATTTTATTTTGTAATCCAAGCCTTTATTTCCATTTCAAACTTTATTTTACAAAAGATATATATTTTATGTACATAGCTCAAGGCGCTTTTGCTTGTATTTCAAGATTTGACTTATCAATGAAATTAAGCTTCAATAATGACGAAACTAATGAATTGACAATGCCATTTTCCCCCTTTTTAAATTTCCAGAACAACTAGAAAATCATGGAAGCAATAGCAAGCTTAGAATTATTTGCAATAGCTTCCTCACATATTCAAACCTGTTTTCCTCTGTACTAACCTTGTAGGGACATCATCACTTTGTGGCTCTTGTTATATTGATTATTTTAACTTTTCATTATTTTAATTTTATTACTTCTTTTAATAAATATTTAACCATCATAATCAATACATTATTTAATAATATTATTTTCAAAAACAAAAATTAGGCTACAATTCTAAAACAATTTATATATTTTTACTTAAATTGATCTTTTCTACCTCTTGATCTACGTTTGACCAAATCTCCTAAATTTTGAATGGAAAATTTTGGAGGGAAATTTTGGGGGAATGTTTTGGAGGGAAATTTTTATTCTCCTTACTATAAGATAGTTGGTGGTGGATAGTTGCACTATTCTATTTTTTGGTGAGTAATGAGAGAATTTTATTCTCCTAGCTATTAAGGTCATTGGAGATATCATTCTATTTTTCGTGAGAAGTGATAGGTTCATATGATGAATAACTTCCTAACTTTGAATATTTTCAAGGCACCAATAATGAAGGGGAAGAATGTGATCGTGATCATTCTTCATAGCATTTCAATGATAATATCAATAATCTTCGTGAAAGTGACAATTGTGGTTGTAATTTGAGTGGAGAAATGAAAAGTGTATATGAAGATGGTGGGGATTCCCCCCCAATCAAGGATTTCAAAGGAACCAAGGAAGAAGATTCATGAATATTTTCCTCCAAACTAGGGTTTTAAAGGAACCAACGACATTGATGAAGAATCTCCTCGAAATTGGGATTCTAAAGACACTGATCAAGATGATGACCATTTTCCTCCAAGAGATGATTTTGAAGGAACCGAGGAAGAAGATGAAGAATTTCCTCCAACTGAGGATTTTAAAGGCAGTAATGACAATGCTAAGGACTCTCCTTCAAATGGGGATTGTAAAGACACTGATCAAGATGATGACCATTTTCTTCCAAGCTGGGATTTCAAAGGCACCAAGGAAGAAGATGAAGATTTTCGTCCATTTGAGGATTTTAAAGGCACCAACGACAATGATGAAGACTCTCCTCCAAATGGGGATTCTAAAGACACTGATAAAGATGATGACCATTTTCATCCAAGTGAGGATTTCAGAGGCTTCGAGGAAGAAGATGAATATTTTCCTCCATATGAGTATTTTAAAGGCATTGATGACAATGATGAAGAGTCTTCTCCAAATAGGGATTGTCAATACAATGATTAAGATGATGACCATTTTCCTCTACGTGGTGATTTCAAAGGCACTGAGGAAGAAGATGAATATTTTCCTCCATCTGAGGATTTTAAAGGCACTGATGACAATAATGAAAACTCTCCTCCAAATTGGGTGTTCGACTACACAGGATAATTCCAAAAGAACAAACACCTAGAGCAACTGCTCACACAAACAAATCAAAGATAAACACAACGATGTTTTCACGTGGTTTAAACCCTTGAAAGGGAAACACTCCATGGCCCCAGCCAAATATATACTTGAGGTAGTTTATTATGAAAAATAAAGAAAGTTACATATGAGCTTCTCATAATCGATCAACTAGCAAGTGACCCTCCATGCTCTTTAAATGTATATCATGGACCAATCGAGTGTTAAGCCACGGATCAAAGGTAGCTATGATATAAGAGAATTTGAACTGCCAGATCACTCTATGTTTAGAAGATATCATGACCGTCATATTAGATATTTACAAATGCATACTAATTCATACTAAATAAACACACTTTTCCTAACGGATATATTATAACAAGTTGATCTTAACTTACTCCTAAGTGTCTAAATATCCTAACATGGGGATTCTAAAGACATTGATCAAGATGATGACCATTTTACTCTAGGTGAGTATTTCAAATGCATCTACGAAGAAGATAAATATTTTCCTCCATCTAAGGATTTTAAAGGCACCGATGAAGAAGATGATGATTTTCGTCCATTTGAGTATTTTAAAGGTATTGATGACAATGATGAAGAATCTCCTCCAAATGGGAATTCTAAAGGCATTGATCAAGATGATGACCATTTTCATCCAAGTAAGGATTTTAATGGCGTTGATGATAGTTTTGGTGACAATGAAGGCACCATTGATGTTGCTGAAGATAATTTTCCTCCAAGTGAATATTTCAATGGCACTAATGATGGTTTTGGTGATGATGAAGACACTAGAAATGACGATGATGATTTTCCTCCAAGCAAGGATTTTAAAGGCATTGATGATGATTATGTTGATGATTATGCTAATGATCATGAAGACTTCCCTTCTAGTGGAGAATTTAACAACGTCGATATATTTCATGATGATGTTACTTTTCTTTCAAGTGAATAAATTCATAGTGGATGCAATGAAACTTGTGATGAGCATATTAAAGAGGATGATATTGATCCTTGTGATGAATACATTCCTACTAATGAGGATGTTGATATTCCCATAAAAATAATAGAGTAAATAAAAAGAAAGAATGTAATTGTTAGTAGGATTAATAGTAGGACCAAACCTTTCTATCTCAATCCAACTCATTCAAGTTATATAAGGTGTAGGAAGGAATTTCTCATAAGCCCAAGCTCTATTACTAAATTGATTTTGAGTGTTGCAAAAAGAATTGTTTGAAAGCTATACACTACAATTATTCCTTGGAGAAAAGGAATTCATGCTTGTGAATGAAAAAATGTATGCAAAGTTCATATTTAGTGGGATGCGTGCAATCTGTGAAATCAAGTTATGATTATTGCATTGAAAATATTTTTCTTTGTAGAAAGGAATTCAAAACAATTCACCCAATTGGTAATATTCAACTATTAAGAATGGAATTAAGACTTGAAAAAGATCCTACCTTTTATTATAATTCAGATCATGGACAAGAATATGGTCCATTAACAAGCATTGCCATGTCATGGATGCATGGCTTGTTTTCTAAGCATGGAGATTCTATGGTAGATAAAGAAACAATCTAAATTCCAAATAATTTCACAAGGAAGGAAATCTACAACTTATACAAAGATTATTTTGAAGGTACTAAAGGAAATGGAAATTCCATCAAATATGCATATGTTACAATAATATGGAAAAATAATGCACCAATGTCTGCATTCCTAAGAGTACAAGGATGGGGGTTTGCAGTACATGTGCTTCTCTTAAATAAAAAAACGATGAACCAAAAGAGATGGAAAGAAGTATGTTTCCAAAAAAATATTTGCTAGAATTGAATAATTATCTATTATGAAAACTCGTTATCAATATTTTCATTTTATGTTATTTTATAGATTCCATTATCAAAGCACTTTAGGCACATCGTATCAATAATCAAATGAATGGAAAAATTTCTACAAACATCTCAAAAAGTGTTATGATGATCCACATAAATATATGGGTTTTATAATTAATGGCATGGATCAGAAGAAAACACTTTTGCCACATTTTACCTGTACACCAATGAATTTAAAGGAGGAAACTTTTGTTCAATTTAACTTTGTTGGTTGTATGGTTTCTAATTGTGAAATGTTTCCTAAGGGTTTACTTTACAACTCCAAATATTCATAATGATGCAAATATGATCATCACCATAATTGAGCATGGGGTTAATCATTGGCCTAGTGATTTTCCTCAAGTTCTATATTTGCAATTGGACAACACTAGTTGGGAAAACAAAAATCATAATATTGTGTTTGGTTATCTAAGCATGCTTGTTGAATTGGTAATTTTTCATAAGGTAAAAGATGGTTTCCTTGTTGTTGGGAATACGTATAACCATATTGATCAAATGTTTATCCATTTTGTAGTAACACTAAAGAGGAAGAATGTTGGGCCCAAGCCTTCCATCATTAATTGGAGCTATTAGAAAAGCATATAATCCAAAGCCTATTTTTCACACATTGGAAGAAACTATTGACATGTGGAGATTTATTTGGGGATATCATGGTGAAGAACAATGTATAGAACATCTTAATGACATTAGATTCTAGAATCAATTCCGTATAAAAAAATGATGGAAAAACACTTGTATGGGGCAAGCAGTACTCAATTAGTGTAGAATGGGTGCCTTCATCAAGTTTATCATTTCTCAAATTCATCCCAAATCATCAAATATATGCTTCAATGTTATTTTTATTGCAATCAACGACATATATTCATAATGCACACTGACATAATAAATATGTAGATTCTTATGAATTCATGAAATAAATGAAAAAATCTATCAAAGATACATATAAGTACTTTGATTTCTTTGATTTTAGTGTTTGGTGGGAGTATTTTTTTTCAATGAGTAATGAAACATAATTTTAAACTCAACAAATGGAGATATATTGTTGAACACTCCATTTACATGGCCACAAAGTATGTCAAATGAGCATGAGGAAACAAATGTTGTTGAACAAAATGAACCTCAAGTTGTTATTGGATCTTCACATGTAGATGAGAGGGAAATGTATTTTGGGTCTAGAATATCATGTACACGACATGAATCCCTGTAAGGCCTTTATAGGGGCTCAATACACAATATTAAAGATGATTGCACAATTGCAGTTTTAGCTATAGAAGATCCATGTGGTTATCCATTCTGGATTGAAAAAGTTATGAATGGCAATAAAGAAAAGGAAGAATTCATATCAATAGAATCACATTGGTATGCAATAGATATATACCCTTTTGATGGTGTGTACGAGTCAAATCAGTGAGTGGAGTTCAATCAATTTGGAGAACCCTTTTACAAACTTCCTATAATAGGTGCATATTCCAATGAAGCCTCTTAATTTTGTGATGTTCTTTGGTGATGGCCATTCAAGGATAGCCCTTATCTTTTCCATGTGCACTTTCACTCCTTCTTGTCCAATAATTTACCCAATATATAAAAGTTCTTTCATCCCAAATTCACATTTAGACATCTTAGCAAACAAGGACTGTTCTTGCAAAATTTTCAACACAAGCTCTAAATGATGCAAATGCTCTTCCCAAGTTTTGCTATAAATGAGAATATCATCAAAGAAGACCAAAACAAACTTTCTAAGCTGCTTGCAAAAGATCCTATTCATGCACACTTGGAATGTGGTTGGAGCATTAGGTAATCCAAAAGGCATAACAAAAAACTCAAAGTGGCCATAGTGACACGTAAAAGTAGTCTTTTGCACATCGTCTTCTTCATTTGAATTTGATGGTAACCTGATCTAAGATCAATTTTGGAGAAACATTTTTTACCCACATAGCTCATCCATGAGCTCATCAATTCTAGGAATAGGATACCTATTCTTGATTGTCTTCTTGTTCAAAGCTCTAAAGTCTATGCACATTCTTAAGGTTTCATCTTTTTTCTTCACCAACACTACTGAAGAGGCATAACGGCTAGAGCTTGGTCTAATGAGTCCCAACTCTAAGAGTTCTTGGATGGCCTTTTCAATTTCATCTCTGAATTGTTTTGGATGTCTATAGGGTGGTATTTGTATGGGCGAAGTACCCTCCTCCAAAACAATGTTGTGCTCAACCTCCCTATCAGGTGCTCTACCATGTGGAAGGTCTCCAAAAACTTTTTCATACTTTTGTAGTAGTTTCTCTATCTCTTTTGGGTTTTCAAAAACCTTTATTTTTGGCTTGGGAGAGGTGATGAAATATTCAACATCCCATTCTATGTCTCCATGCCTCAATATGGATCTCATACTGTGGGAGGCCACTACTTGATTCGGACAGGTGTGCTTCCCTCTCACAACCCTTAGTATTCATTTTGAATCTTGGAATTTCATTTCAGGAATTTGATAGTTCACTGTATGCTCCCCTATAGAGTACAACCATTGCACTCCCAAAACCATATTAGTATCAGCAACATCAACCACATAAAAACTATCAGAAAAAGTGTAATTACCTATAATGATTTGCAGCTTTGGAACCCATGTTTTGCACTCCATAGTGTTGTGTCATGGAATGACAAATGTGAAGCCATCGAATGGTTCAGTAGGGATCTTCCTTATCTCCACCATGTATGCATCAATGAAGTAATGTGTGGCTCCTCCATCTACCAAAACCGAGGCCATTTGTCCTAGTACCACACCCTTGCATCGAATAGTGTGATAATGAAGCACTGCTGAAAATACTGCCATCGTTGCTTTCACTCCAAGAGTCTTCTTGCCCAGCTCTTTTCAATCACAAGGGACGTTCAACAGAAACCAACGTTTGGAGATAGTGCTAAAGTCCCAGATATCTAAGTTGTTGTTAATCCCAATGAACTGCTCGCTTGTATTTAACACATGAGCTTATCTCGATTGTTGTTTCCCTACATCCAACGGGCATGGAGCAAGGTCACATGCACATTGGATGGAGGGAATCATCAATTTCCTCCGTGTTCAACACCGTCAATTACAACTCTTTGGACATTGAGTTAGTTTCGAACACCTATCTGAATATGGAGGGCCTCAGCAAAGAAAACTCTTTGCAGTTGGATGTTGTCTTCCCAACCATAGAACAATTTATCTCGCGGGAAAAAAGCGAAGATTATAAATGCGGAAGCAAGAGGAACATATATGCACTACACCATCCCAATTTAAGTTCTGTGTTCACTCCTGAATGGAGGGAAGCTGTCTGTCGTTTTGCAGAAAATATTCCCATGGGGCTTCCGATTCAAGAGTTCAATCGTTATTACAGCGTTCCAATTTCCAAACAGACATCTGAAGTACAAGATTCTAAGGCCCTTCGGAAAGACGGGAAACTCATTCGTCTTCCGAATGATATAATGGAGAACATTCTTTTCAGAATCACATTGAGTGATTTGTTAGCCTATCGAACAATTAGGGATGATTGGGCTGCAGTTCATGCTTCAAGCGAGCAGTTCATTGTGATTAATAACAACAACTTAGCCCGTATTTAACCCAACCCGGAATCGTCGGGAAGCATAAACTGCAGCCCAATCATCACAAAATGTTTGATAGGCTAACAGATCACTCAATTTGATTCTGAAAAGAATGTTCTCCATTATGTCATTCGGAAGACCGAATGAGTTGCCCGTCTTCCGAAGGGCCTTAGAATCTTGTACTTCATATGTATGTTTGGAAATTGGAAAGCAGTAATAACGATTAAACTCTTGAATCGGAAGCCCCATGGGAATATTTTATGCAAAACGACGGACAGCTTCCCTCCATTGAGGAGTGAACACAGAACTTAAATTGGGATGGTCTAGTACAGACATCTTCCTCTTGCTTCCGCATTTATAATCCTCGTTGTTACAGAGATACATAAAGGATTGACATGTAGAGGAAATACAGATAATGATATTTGCTCGTCGAAAACTGCATAAAGGAGATGGAAAACTGGTGGAGGAAAGAGGAATACCATAGAGCCAAACTTTTGAATTGTGGTGTGAGAGGATTGACCACAAATAAATTGAAGTCAGATTGGGCTACTGAAAATAGGCCCTGAGAAGTAGCTTTCAACCCGAGTGTTTTCATGCCCAAATATTTCCAATTACAAGGGATCTTGAACAGAATCCAACGTTCTAAGTTCTAGTTATTATAATTATATCTAAGTTCTTGTTATTATTAACACAATGAACATCTCACTTTTATTATACATGGCCTGGAATTGTTGCATAAACTGCAGCGCAATCATCGCATAATGATCGAGAGGGTAACACGTCACTAATGCAATCATTAAAACAATGTTCTCCACTATTTCTTTTGGAAAATGAATGAGTTGCCCATCTTTTCGAAGGTCCTTCGAACATTTCTCAAATGCCTCTTTTAATTTCGAAAGAAACATAACAAATATCAATAATCAAAACCATTTCACTAATCTAACTATGCAAAATCAGAATTCTCAAATTCAGAAAAATCATTGCATTTTTATATTACTTTTAACATTTAAGTACAAAATGTAAATTAGAAAGAAATTACTTTCTCATTAAACTTCAAACACAGAAATTGTTTACCTTAGTTACTCGTAGCATAAAACAATAGTTAACGCGAAACGAAATCTGATTGATGCCATCTCCGAACGAGTTCAGTGGAAGGCGATTGTCCACTCTGTAGACTTTGAAGGATATTGCAACTCACGATCGATTATAAATTGCAATATTTTGTTCCCTAAATCTGAATCATACTTTTTTCTAAATTTCAAGATTTTGTTCTCTAAATCTGATACCAACCATAGCTACTGTACCGCCAATGGTGAGACACAACCAGTAGGGCGAATGAGGGAATGCAATACCTCCACATTGATTTTGATGCTCCATGCTCTCTCTATTTGTTCACCCAAATCACGCGTTTCATATTCCAAGTGCATTCTCCTGCTCGATTCATTCACCCAAAGCCTGGCAGCTAGTGGAGTAATTTGCAACGGCCTCCATTTATAAACTTAATTATATATATATATGTGTGTGTTTTTAAAAGCTTTTAAATTAATATGTAGATTTTTTAGATGAATAATAGCCATTGGTTTACATCCTCTTCAGTCATTACATGCATGTAACATTGGAATCATTACAATGAAGGTGCCTTTCCTCCTCCATAAGGCTAAGGAGGCGCTAAACTTGTGCATGCATGAGTTTCTCTCATTCCACTTGTGAGTTTAGTTAGTTAAATGTCGACTCGAAGACCATTTAACTAGGATTTGGTGGCAGTTCACTCATGATTAGTAGGTGGTGGTTTACGTAAATCACTTTTGTATGTCTTGCATCTTTCTAGAAGCTCTTTTGTATGTTATTAGTTCATATGGTTATGTTGTGTCTATTTCTGTGGGCGGGAAGGTGAATGTATGGTAGATAATTAGGATGAACACCTTACTTTACGTTACCTTATGTGACATCTCCCGCATAGTAGGCTGTAGAGAATATCGTTCCTCTCAAAACATGGGGGCTTCACTCAATAAACCTCTATCATAGCACGTCCGTTTGTGGAATATGAAACAATACCCCCAATTTCACTAAATATTGGAAAATACCTTCCAAAATTGTTTTTTTTAACCCCCTCTCAATATGCCTTCCCAATTTAAAAAAACCCCTATTTTCACTAGATATTGTATGTATCAATTTTTTCATTAACATTTTTTATACCCCTTTATATTTCTACCAAGTATATTGATATGATACCCCTCTTATGACCCCACATGCATTCTACAATGCACCTTGCTTCTTTCAATGTATATTGTGGATGCACATTACTTCACCCACAACGCAATTAGCCAACCACATATCATTATGATTTGCAACATCTAATGGTCAAATGAAGAGATAGGAGATCACTTCTTGTATGTCATTAGAGCCAATGCACATAATACAACATTTAGATTGCTTGCTGCAGTTCCCCAATCGCTGACTAAGGTTGTTGTGGGCTAGATATCCAAGCCCCCAGGGCCTGTAACAAGCTCTAGGAGGCTGACTACACCTGCCAAGGCCTAAAATAGGCACGAGTGGTTGGGTATTCAAGCCCCCAAGGCCTATCGTGGGCCTATAACAGGCTGTGGAGGCTTAAAGCCTCCCAAGGCTATTGGTAACAATTGGATGAGTGCTATTGGTAACAATTGGTTGTCAATGACCACTGTCTCTCGACTATGATCAATTGTCAAAATTCACCACGAAACCCCTGGCCTCAAGCATGCCTCAAGATGCGATTTCCCAGCGTACTGGTAATCTTAAGCCTTGCCTCAACCCGATTTCTCATCCGACCATGATCCCACCATCTCCATTTGGCGGATATTTGTCAGCCCACCCATATAAAAAAGACCTCAAAGTATTTTTGTATTTTACATTAAATAAAAAAATCCTTTGCCCCTTAATATATAAGCAATATATTTTTTAGGTTTTCATGAATATAAATAATACCACAATATGAATGAATGTGATATTATATTGCCTTCTAGTGAAGCCCCCGTGCTTCAAACCAATACACATCACCTAAAATTAGACATTAAATATCATAGTAATCGGAAAGGAGAAATATCTATTCACATTTTGGGATTCATGCCATAGATTGGAATCCATTTTCGTCATAGATGGAATTTATCACCTTTTTCGATAACTTTCATTACAATTGGTTATTTCTCAAAGAGTCTTTTTCATTCATTATTCTCATCTAATGCATGTAAGGGATGTACTCAATAGTGTTAATGCAAAACATTTGTCCAAAACCTATCGAAAGAAATTAGTTCTTAGTATATATTCATGTTGCTTAATGTAGGTTACAACAATACCTTCCTTTCAATGGATCTCTTCCCATCAATGTCATCTCATTCTTCTATGGGTGATGGATATAGATGTGTATTCTTTCAAAGAAATTCAATACATGGATTCTCAAACATCCAAAGAGCAACAAATATTTCAATGATGAAAGGTTTCCTATATTACCTAATCCCTACACTCATCTATAACCATCATTATTCACTCTAGAATGTTTGTGATTTCCTCTTGATAGTGCCAATTTTGGTTAGTTTCTCAATCTATTAATTGTTGACAATGGAACGGATATCATGAACTATGTATTTTGTGAAATCTTACATTGAGAGTAGGTCACATAGTAAAATGGGAATAAAAAGAGCAATGAAAAGACAACTAGCATTAACATATTTCCGTCAACCGTGGTATTGTTGTTGTCGTTACAGAGATACCTAAAGGTTTGGCATGTAGAGGAAATACAGACAATGATATTTGCTCGTCGAAAACTGCGTAAAGGAGATGGAAAACTCGTGGAGGAAAGAGGAATACCATAGAACCAGATTGGTTGCATTGTCCAGAGTTCTGCAGTGGAAGAATACCGAGCAAGGTGGACACAAGTGTTACGTCCATCATGAAAATCACCGAACAAATAAAGTGTATAACCACCCGTCCTCCTATCAACATGCATCTCAGTTGTTCCATCAACAATGAGAGACTTAAGAGTAAGACCTCCTAATTCATTGCCTGGTAAAATGCTCGGCAAACTTTGGAATTGTGGTGTGAGAGGATTCACAACAAATAAATTGAAATCAGATCGGGCTACCAAAAATAAGCCCTCACAGGTAGCTTTCACGCCGAGTGTCTTGAAGCCCAAGTCTTCCGAATCACAAGGGATCTCCAAGGGAAACCAATGTTTAGAGGCAAGGCTAAAAGCCCATATATCTAAGTTCTTGTTATTAATCACAATGAACTGCTCTCTTTTATGATACATGGTCTGGAATTTTTGGGAGGCAAAAACTGCAGCCCATTCTTCGCATATAGATCTTGAGGCTAACACATCACTTAGTGACATTCTTAAAAGAATGTCCTCCGATATATCATTTGGAAAACGAATGAGTTGACCATGTTTTAATTTTGGATCGTCTCCAAATAACTGCGAAGCTTCTTCATTACTGCGATTCTCCATGTTAAGAACTCAATGTCGAACGAGATGTAGCTGATAGTGTTGAATAATAGGGAAATTGATCATTAATTGGGTTGTATGATTGTTATCTATACAAATTCTTCAAGGATAAATCTTCACGTCGGCTGGTTTGTTGAGATAAATCTTCACGCTTGGTTTGTTGAGATGAATCTTCACATCTTCTCGTCGGCTGGTTTAGATCTTCACGATTGATAAAAATTATAATGAACCAAGGCTAGGACCAAACAAAGTTAAAAGGCAAGGGAGGCTAGATCTACTCGATCTGAGTCAAAGACAATCTCAAACAGTAAAACACATAGATCTGCATAGCAAATCAGGGAAAAATAATAGATCCGAGTCAAAGACAATCTCAAACAAACAGTAAAACACATAGATCTGCATAGCAAATCATGTAGGGAAAAATAATAGATCTGATTCAATGACAATCTCAAACACTAAAACACATAGATCTGCATAGCAAATCATGTAGGGAAAAATAATATATTTTGAGCATTAGAACTACACCTAAAGAGTTTCAAGGTTGAGACCTTGTTTATTGGAGAGACAAGCTACAAGGAGACTCATTTTTTCTTCCCTACTCTGTATCCCACATTGTAGACTAGGGGATTTCTCCGTCAATTCATAACATGGGTAGTGGATTTAATGAGTAGACTAGGGGATTTCTCCATCAATTCATAACATGGGTAGTGGATTTAATGAGGCATGTGAGGATTCATGTGAGACTATTAGTATCTTTTCTGGCTTTAGAGTTATGCATTATCTTTATGATTAGCATCGAGTCTCCAATTGTTATGAAGATCTTAATACAAGAGGATGCTTGTCTTGACATTTGGATGGGTTAGCTTTATGATTAGCATCGAGTCTTCATAGTTTGGATGGGTTAGCATCCATGGGTTAGATTTATGATTAGCATTGAGTCTCCAATTGCTATGAAGATCTTAATACAAGAGGTTGTCTTGGCATTTGGATGGGTTAGCTTTATGATTAGCATCAAGTCTATGAAGATGTTAAGGCTATGAAGATCTTAATATAAGAGGTTGTCTTGGAATTTGGATGGGTTAGCTTTATGATTAGCATCGAGTCTCCAATTGCTATGAATATCTTAATACAAGAGGATGCTTGTCTTGGCATTTGGATGGGTGCAAATGATTTTTTCTAGTTATTATTGGTGATTTTTCTTAGTTATTAGTGGTGCAAATTATTTTTCCTAGTTATTAGTAGCTATTCCAAGGTCTCACTTTTGGTTTTATCATAGTTATTAGTACCTAATCCAAGGTCCAACTTTTGGTTTTCTCATAGTTATTAGTACCTAATCCAAGGTCCCACTTTTGGTTTTCTCCTAGTTATTAGTACCTATTCCAAGGTACCACTTTTGGTTTTCCATCTAGGTCGAGAATCACCCCCCACACCTACCACTCCTTTTTTATTATTTTAATTATTAATAAAAATTAAAAAAATATAACATGTATTTATTTAATCAATTTCAGTTTCTTTTTGTTATAAATTTGTATTTTGTATTTATGTTCATATCAATTTGTATTACTCATGTCGTTCATTCTATATATTTTTTGAGAAATTATATTTTTTCTAGACTTAGCTTCAAGTTTTCAAGTTTTCAGTATTTTCTGCATGTCGAAGTCGTCATAATCAAATATAAATATTCAACCTTCTTAGTGATACTTCTCAAGAATCTTGGAAATCTCTCTACTTTATATGAGTGTTTATTTTATGTCTCATTTATTTTTTCTTGAACGTTTCATAAACCTTGTTGGATACCTAAACTCAAGCCTCAACCCCTTAGCACTCAACACACAACCCAAAATCTTAATCATGTGTAGATCTATGGGCCAATGTAATACCTCGATGGTAAGACCTGGACATATGTGACCTTGTCATTTTTTTTTATGGTGGCACTAGCTTACTGGACCATGGACCATTAATATGATTATTATTTATCGTATTATGCTATTTATTATTATAAATACCTATAACTAAATAATGTCTCAACATGGACAACAAACATGGCTAGGGGTCTCGGATTTCCACATGTGAAGGGGTTGGGTTTCAGAGGTATTGCTCATCCTATCATCACTCAATGTTTCCTTTAATTTTGATGTTAGTAGATCATGGTGGTCATATTTTTCCTAGTTAATGTTTTGCATGCATTATTGTGCCCTTACTAGAGAGAATATTCCTTAACTAGATGTTTGTAGGGCCCACTCTCACATCACTCATGTCTTATGCACCTAGTTTATTGTTTGTGTCAATCATGCACCTAATATATGTAACTCCATGCTAATTGGAGTTTATTTTCAGTCAATTAGAGCGAATTTAGGTTAATTTGAGTTATCTTTAGTGAATTTGAGTAAATCTAGGTCAATGTCAATTCGAATTGTATTTAGTGCATGGGAGTGATTTAAGGGAACTGAGTTAGTCTGGGTGAATTTGAGTTGTCTCCAATGCATGAGAAGTGTTTTTACAGTGAATTTGAGTCAATGTAGGTGTATTCAAGTTTCTCTCTTGGGAACTTGAATGTTCATCCAATGATTTGGGAAAAACCCTCAATGAATTAGAGTTGCTTGCTAGTGAACCTAAGCTATCCTCTACTAGTGAATTCGGATTGCTATGAGTGGATTTCAATTGGTTTTCATTCATTCATTCTTGGTTTTGTGAGATCTCTGATGAATTCAAATACCTAAGGAGGGGATTAAAGTTTGTATCTGCACCTAGAAGGTTAAGATTTGTTTTGCAGGGAGAATAGGCTAGTTTTTTTACAACTTTGTCTAGTAGGAGATGTGGACAATCTTGTGAAGAGACTGTTTTGTTGCACTTTGTCTTGTAGGATACGAGGACAATCCTGAGCAATAAATTCTTGTTTTTTGTGCTTGTACTTTCAAGAGAGGGGAACAATCCTATGCAAGGGATCATGTGTGTTGTGTTTGCCTTGCAGGAGAGGGGAACAATCTCGATCAAGGGACCCTATTTGTTGTGCTTTGTCTTGTAGGAGAGGGGCACAATCCTGTACAAGATATTTTATTTGTTGCAATTGGTCTTCTGGGAGAGGGAAAAAATCCTATGAATGAGGTCATAATTCTTGTAGATTGACTTTCGGGAGAGGGGGACAATCTTGTGGAAGAGATCTTAGTGATCACAATTTTTATTGTAGGAGAAGGGAAATCATGTGATCTATCCATCAGGTTGAGTCCTGAGTTTTTTGTTTATCCTTATGGATTGAATTGGGAAGAGTCCCTTTCTGTGTGAAATCCAACACCTTATCTCGAGGGTGACCTGCTCAAGAAGCTTGCTTGACAGTGTCTACGGATGGGAGGAAATTTGTCTAGTTAATGCTAGTTGTGGCCTATAAAAAGATAAGTATTTATACTAGATAAAACTCTTTATGTATGTTTCTATACATGTGCCCATGGAGGATGATATATCTCTATCATTATATGATTTTAATTTGTATTCATGTTCATGGTGCCTAAATCTTGATAAATTGATAGCTGACAAAGTAGGTATGCATTTGTGTTAGTCTAGTCATTAGAAGCTAGTTGATTTGAAAACTATGATCATTAGGAGGTCTGATTTTAGGGTAGTCCATATGGCCATGTATGGTTGTTCCATATTATATATTCCATGGGGGTTAATGGTTGTTATTTAATGTGGTGAATTTTGATAAAAGAAGTGATATAATTCTACTACTTGAGGTAGAATAGATTGCTAATTTAATTGTTTCTTTAGACTCTAGTTTGCTTATGAATTATGAACATTCAAAGATATGATATTTGGACAGTCCATATGGCCATGTATGTTTATTATGGATCAAATATTATATGGGATTTATGGATTATAATTTTATGCATTAGATATGATATAAAATAGTGGACAGTTCTGCTGTAAAGAAGGCTAGAAATGTTTATTGTTTACTGTCACAATTTGAGTTCCATGAATGTACATAAATATGATTTATTTAGTTGGTTATATGGAGACGAGTGGCTTCCCATAAGTGTGATGAAATTTAGTAATCATGTGAAATAATTTATGGTCTAAATATAATCATGCTTCATTACACTGCATTATATGTAGAATGGGGAATTGTTGCATTGGAAGGGTCATCTTCCTTGTAGGTGGCTGATTTTTTTAAATAGTTTTGATTTGATTGGCATGTTAGCCTAAACTTGTAGAGTATTATTCCACTATGCATAGCTTAGATTCATCATTCCTCTTTGATAAGAGTCATGTACCTAACCTTGGTGTGTATTTCCAAGGTTGGGTATGTTACAAGTGGTATCGGAGCTCAGGTTACAACCCTAAAACTGTTTTGGCCTTCTATGGAATTATGAATTTGTATATATGAAATTTGTGTATGTTTATTATATGTTATAAATAGGTTGAAGATGTCCGGACAATGTTCTTATAACCAACACATTGTGACTCGAGTACTTGTACAATCGTAGTGTGAACCCTAAACCAAAAGCTTTAACCCTAAGCCAGAAGAGAAGAGATCAGAGATCGCTGATGGATTTGAGGGAAGGATAGATATTTTCTATCCCTGAGGAGGAGTATACTAAGTTAGGATCTAGAGGAGGGAGATCTAAGATGGGAATACCCGAAAGAGACATTGAATATTTGGATCTACAAAACATTGTCAGAAGTTTGAAGATGGAGATTAGAACTTGTAGGAAGGATAATGAGCAAATCATTCATGCGCAAAGGTAAATCCTACAAGGTATGGATAAATTCCAAGAAAACCAGAGATCAAATCCAAGAGCCCGTACAAAGACAAGATATTATAAATCAGGAAGAGAGCGTGGAAGATCCATATCTTACTCAAGGAAATCCCATCATAGGACATATCCCAAGAAGAAGAAGGGTTATTATTCTAGTAGATATTAAAGAACTCTTGAGGGATCCCAAGTCAGGTATAAGAAGATAAGGCTTTCTTGGTTTGAACTCATAGAAGAATTGAGGAGGATCAAACCCCCAACCTTCAATGGGGAACAAAATCAAGGAGAAAGTGCATAAACTTGGTTATTAGGCCTTAGTAAGTTCTTCTAGTTGCACCATTATTCACCAAACATTGAAGCAAAGATAGCCATGTACCATTTGCAGGCTAAGGAATCTCTTTGGTGGGATCAGCTAGTGAAGATGAATGGCATTGATGAAGATTGAATATCTTGGAAGAAGTTCAAGAAATGCTTCCAAAATGAATACCTCTCGGAGAACTATTTTGACAGAAAGATGGAAGAGTTATTTGAACTCAAATCAGGTAGCATGATGCATAATTTGTGAAGGATGAGAAGGTGAAGATTCAAAGGTTCCTGAATGACCTACTAGACTTCTACAAGGACAAGATCCAGTATGACAGACCAAAGAATCTCAAGGAGGTTGTATGGAATGCAAGACACCTGTATGATCTAAGTAAAAAAAGGATCCATATGAAAAGAACTGGAAGGATATGAAGACATACAAGCAATATCATAGGAGGAAATGATTTTAACCTCCATCTCTTAGAAATATTAATCAGCGGAGGCAACCAAAGCAGAACAAATCCAAAGGTGAAGAGCCTTTAGACAAAGGAACAATACCATTGATTGAACGTTGGAACTGCAAGGGGAATCGCTATGCCGGGTTCTATCCACTGAAGGGGGGAACCATTCACAACATTCAAGAAGATCTAGCAGATGAAATGGTTGGAAGCATTCCAAGAATTTATGCATCTTTGGATGGAAGACAAGCTGAGCATTGGTCCAGAATGATTGAGGTAGCAAGTAAGATTTCCATTGTACATATAACTATTTTAATTGATTCTAAGGCTAGCCATAGTTATATTGCACCTAACTGGATTGAGAAATGTTACTTAAAGAAAAGTAATCTTGAGACAAAAATCCTAGTGTAGTTGGGTATGGGTACCAGGTAAATGGTCACAAAGGCAGTAAGGAAGTGTCCCTTGGACATGAATGGTCTAAAGTCCAATGCATAATTGGACATATTACCCATAGGATCATATGATATGTTTATTGGCATGGACTAGTTGGATACACATCATACCATACATGATTGTCACATAGATGAAGAGGGCAATCGGATGACAGTAAGAGGTATACCGAGACCTATATCTTTGAGATAGATCATAGCTCTATAACTGAAGAATTTTTTAAGGAAGGGATTCCATTTATATGCAGCGCATGTGGAAGAGACAAAAGAAGGAAAATAACCAAAATTATAGTATTACCTAGTGTTACAAGAATTTGAAGATGTATTTCAAGAAATTCTAGGAATGCCTCCTAAGAGACACATTTATTTCTTGATTGATTTGGTTCCCATCAAAGTACCCTCATCTAAATATCCTTATAGAATGAGTCCCCCAGAATTGCAAGAGTTACAAATGCAGTTGGAAGATTTAATAAAGAAAGGTTACATACGGCCTAGAGTGTCACCTTGGGGAGATCCGGTGTTGTTTGTGAAGAAGGATGGGACTCTAAGACTCTGTATAGTTTATCGGCAATTGAACAAAGCAAAAATAAAAAATAAGTATCCCTTGCTAAGGGTTGATGACTCATTTGACCAGTTGAGAGGAGCCAAGGTATTTTAAAAAATAGATATGAGATCAAGGTATCAACAAGTTAGAATCAATAATGGAGACACTAGTAAGACAACATTCAAAACAAGGTATGGGCATTATAGTTTACATAGTACTCTTCATATTGACTAATGCACTGGAAACATTCATGTGTATGATGAATGGAATTTATAGAGAGTACTTGGATAAGTTTGTGGTTGTATTCTTGGATGGCATCACCATCTATTCCAAGACAAAAGAAGAACATGAAGAACATCTAAGGTTGGTGATGCAAGTACTCCGAGAAAATCATTTGTATGCCAAGATAAGTAAGTGTTCCTTTTATCAAAGTAGAATTCAATACTTGGGGAACATC
Source organism: Larix kaempferi (assembly GCA_027924585.1). Classification (NCBI taxonomy): domain Eukaryota; kingdom Viridiplantae; phylum Streptophyta; class Pinopsida; order Pinales; family Pinaceae; genus Larix; species Larix kaempferi. Next base: position 722,847 of record BSBM01000631.1, read on the forward strand.
ATATCAAAATAAGGAATCTCAATGGATCTTGAGAAGATATGAGATATTATGGAATGGTCAACACCAAGGAATGTGTCAGAAGTAATATATTTCATGGGGTTATAAGGGTACTACGAAATATTTATTGAATGTTTCTCAAATATAACTCATCCTATTACATATTTGCAAAATAAGAGTTTGAAGTTAGAATGGAATTCCAAATGTGAAGACATTTTTCAAAGACTCAAGGAGTTGCTTAATAGTGTACGAGTTCTGAGGATTGTAAATCATGATGGAAGTTTTGTAGTATGCATTGATGCATCTAAGAAAGGTATTGGTGGTGTATTGACTCAAGATGATCACGTGATCAATTATGAATCTAGAAAGATGAAAGAACATGAAAATAACTATGCCACTCATGATCTAGAGCTTGCATCCATCAGGTATGCCTTGAATATGTGGAGGGACTATCTGATGGGTAATAAATTTGAGTTAAGGACCGATGATGATGGTTTGAAATATTTATTTGAGAAGCCTGCTTTGAATGCAATACATGGAAGATGGATGGAGTTATTGTGTGAATATTATTTGGACATCAAACATATCAAAGGAAAAGAGAACAAGGTAGCAGATGCTCTTAGTAGGAAGATGCATGTGATGCATGTAGCAGCTATCAATACGGGTACATTGGATCTGAAGGATAGGATCATTGAAGCATATTCTATTGATGAGCATTACTAGAAGATAAGAGAGGGATTGCAGCAGCAAATGGTACCTCAAAATTTTGATAAGTATAAGTTGGAAGAGAATGGAATTCTCAAGCAAAAAAGATAGAGTTTATGTGCCAAAATCATAATAAATAAGGAAGATGGTTCTAAAGGAGATGCATAATGTACCTTATGAGGGGAATGTGGGTTATCAAAAGACAATAGCAGCATTGATGAAATAATACTATTGGTTGGGTGTGAAGAATGATGTGGAGGAATACATAGCTAGGTGCATGCAATGCTAGAAAGTTAAGGTAGTGCATCGACATCCACTAGTTGGGTTGTTGCAACCTTTACCTATATCATAGTGGAAATGGGATGTGGTAACTATGGACTTCATCACAAAGTTTCCTAAACAAATATCACATCATGATGCCATTATGGTAGTAGTATATAAGCTGACTAAAGTAGCTCAATTTATCCCACTAAAAACAACTCATACAGTAGCTAACATTGCAGACATATTTATGAGAGAGATTTCCAAACTACATAGAATCCCAAAAGATATAGAAGCAGAAAAAGATTCAAAGTCTACTGGTACTTTTTGAAAGGTTTGCTTCAAAGATTTGGTATGATCTAAAAATGAGTACAGCCTACCATCCACAAAAAGATGGTCGGATAGAAAGAGTCAATCAGGTGCTTGCCAGGACATGTTAAGAATGTATGTGATGGATCAACCATCCATGTGGGAGGATTAATTGCACTTAGTGGAGTATGCCTATAATAATGGATATCATGCCTCTATGAAGATGAGTTCTTTCGAGGCATTATATGGTAGAAAGTGCAACACCCCTATTAGTTGGGACAATCCAATGGACATAATCATCATTGGAATGGAATTATTGAAGGATATGGAAGATCAAATGGTTAAAATCAAATGGAATTTGAAAGAAGCTAAGGATAGTCAAAAGAGTTATATTGCAGATCAAAACATGAATGAAAGGCAGTTTGCAGTAGGAGATCATGCATTCTTGAAAGTCAAACCTAGAAAGAGGTCCCTAAACTCAGGAAACTATTCCTAGCTAGCTAATAGATACTGTGGCCTTTTTGAGATCGTAGGTAGAATAGGTCTTGTTACTTATGAGCTTGGTCTACTAGCCTGTATCAAAGTGAATAATGTTTTTCACGTGTCCTTACTTAAAAAGTATATACCTGATGATAGTCATGTGATATATTGGAATGTGATAAAGGTGATTGTTTTATTGTCGTTATAGTTCTTATATCTTGTTGGAAAATGCATATTTGAAACTAATTATGTGATAGGTTAGAATGTGATGCGGTTGGTAAATTGATTACAATATATTTAGTGTATCTTATTAAAATATGTATATATAAATGAGGACCAATAATTTGATCCATTGATTGGATGTGACTCAGGTGGAACTGGAAGGTGATTTTCCAGTACAACTAGTATGCATAAAAAATCATCGATACAACTAGTATGCATATTGGGAAGCAAGGTAAAAATGCTCAGGAACCGAGAGATCAGGATTGTCAAGGTTCAATGGACCCATTAAAGACTTGATGATGCTACTTGAGAGCTAGAATATATAGTGAGGGAAGCATATCCTTACACTTTAATTTTAATTTTGAATAAGTGTGCATCGAGGATGGTGCATTCTTTTAAGTGGGAGAGGATATAATACCCCGATGGTAAGCCCCAAACATATGTGACCTTGTCATTTATTTTTTTATGGTGGAACTAGGTTCTTGGACCATGGATCATTAATATGATTATTATTTATTTTTTTATGCTATTTATTATTATGATTACCTATAACTAAATAATGGCTCAACATGGACAACAAATGTGGCTAGGGGGTCTTGGATTTCCACATGTGAAGGGGTTGGGATTAGGAGTTGTTGCTCATCCTAAAAAAACTCAATCTTTCCTAATTTTGATGTTAGTAGACCATGGTGGTCCTATTTTTCCCAGTTTTAATGTTTTACATGCACTATTGTGCCCTCACTAGAGAGAATATTCCTTAACTAGATGTTGGTGGGGCCCACTCTCACATCACTCATGTCTTATAGGCCTAATTGAGTGGTTGTGTCAATCATGCACGTAATATTTGTAAGTCCATACTAATTGGAGTGTCTTTTCATTCAGTTGGAGTGAATTTAGGTCAATTTGAGTTATCTTCAGTGAATTTGAGTAAATCTAGGTCAATTCGAGTCAGTCTCTAGTTAAACTGAGTAATTTTGGTTAATTCAAATTATTCTCCAATTAAATTGAGTAATTTTTGGTCAATTTGAGTAATTTTGGATAATTCGAATTATTCTCCATTGAATTTGAGTAATTTTGGGTCAATTTGAGTAATTTTGGGTAATTCGAGTTAAATTGAGTAATTGCGGGTCAATTCGAATTGTCTTTGGTGCGTAAGAGTGATTTAAGGGGATTGAGTTAGTCTGGGTGAATTTGAATTGTCTATAGTGCATGGGAAGTGTTTTCCTAGTGAATTTGATTCATTCTAGGTGGATTTGAGTTTCTATCTTGAGAACTTGAATGGGCATCTAGTGATTTGGGGAAAACCCTCAATGAATTAGAGTTTCTTTCCAGTGAACCTAAGCTAGCCTTAGTTAGTGAATTTGAATTGCTATGAAGGGGTTTGAATTGGTTTTCATTCATTCATTCTTGGTTTTGGGAGTTGCTCTTTGATGAATTTGAATAAATGAGGAGGGGATTCCAATTGTTATCTGCACTGAGAAGGTTAATATTTGTTTTGTAGGGAGAAGAGATTAGTTTTTCTGCAACTTTGTCTAGTAGAAGAGGGGGGGAATCCTATGAAGAGACGGTTTTGTTGTGCTTTGTCTTGTAGGAGAGGGGGACAATCCTGACCAAGAAATTCCTATTTTTCTCTCTTGGACTTGTAGGAAAGGGGAACAATCCTAAGAAATATATCATATGTGTTTCTCTTTCCTTATAGGAGAGGGGGACAATCCCGAGCAAGGGATCCTATTTTTTTGGTTTTGTCTTGTAAGAGAGTGGGACAATATCATTCAAGATACTTTAGTTGTTGCAATTCGTCTTCCAAGAGAGGGGGGAAATAATGTCAGGTATACCATAATGGTCTTAAATTGACTTCCATGAGAGGGGGACAATCCCGTGGAAGAGATCTTAGTGATCACAAGTTGTATTGTAGAAGAAGGGAAATCATGTGTTGTATCCATCAGGTTGAGTCCTGAGTTTTATGTTATCCTTAGGGATAGAATTGGGAGAATCCCTTTCCATGTGAAATCCAATACCTCAGCTTGAGGGTGACCTACTCAAGAAGCTTGCTTGACAATGTCTAAGGATGGGAGGAAAGTTGTCCTGTTGATGCCAACTACACCCTATAAAATGCTAAGTATTTATACTAGATAAATCTCCTTATGTATGTAGTTGTACATGTGCCCATGGAGGATGATATATCTATGTCATTATATTCTTTGAATTTGTATTCATGTTCATTGTGATTGGAAAACTAAATGTTAATAAATTGACAACTCATAGAGTAGGTATGTGGTTGTGTTAATCTAGTTGCTTTGAAACTATGATCATTAGGAGGTCTGATTTTAGGGAAGTACATATGGACATTTATCGATGTTACAGATCATATATTCCATGGGGGTTAATGGCTGTTATAATTTGGTGAATTCTGGAAAAAGTAGCGATATAATTATGCTACTTGAGGTAGAATATATTGTTGATTTAATTGTTGCTTTAGAAGCTAGTTTGCTTATGAATTATGATCATTCAAGGATTTTATATTTGGATAGTCCATATGGCCATGTATGGCTGTTATGGATCAGATATTATATGGGGTTTATGGCTGATAATTGTATGCATTAGATCTAATATACATTAGTGTACAATTCTGCTTTAAAGAAATATATAAATGTTGATTCGTTACTGTTGTAATTGGAGTTCCGTGAATGTATATAAATCTGATTTATTTAGTTGGTTACTTGGTGATGGGAATTTACCCATAGGTTTGATTACATTGAGTAAACATTTGAATAATTTATATTCTGAATGTATTCATGTGTCATTACACTACATTGCATGTAGAATGGGGAATTGTTGCATTGGAAGGGCCATCTTCCTTGTAGGTGGCCTATTCTTTTAAATTGTTTTGATTTGATTGGCATGTTAGCCTAACCTTGTAGATTATTATTCCACTATGCATATCTTATATTCATCCTTCCCCTTTGATAAAATTCGTGTACCTAACCTTGGTGTGGTGTTCTAGGGTTGGGTATGTTACAATCCATTACAACACTTCCAACAAAGCAATTTTGTTTTTGTCTTTTGAAAATATGACAAACTTTACTCCTTCATTTCATAGACACCAATGCATAGAAGTTCCACTCTTATATGTAGATTTCATGTTTAATCCATGAAGCATCCATGGCCTTTTTCCAACCTAGCCACGAGTCCCTCTGTCCCATGAAGTTGTTCAACATTATCATCTCTTATGAAAGGAAATGAATGCTATTCTCCACCCTCACTCACCCTCTTGTTATGCACATTCTATTTTCACCTTAGTTTTTATGAGCCATCATCACTAGTGCAGAGAAAGAAAATTGGTTTGGTTGAATGATTCTTACATCTAAAATCTCCTAAACCATATTTTCAATTCCACTCTTTTGTGCATATGGGTACTTGTAGGTTCTAATGTTAGGTGGTACACTTATTGATTGTAATGGAATAACATGTTCATTATATATAGTAGGTGGAATACCTTTAGATATTTCTTCAAATACCTTGGAATATTTGTCAATAATTTGTTGAATACCCACTGGAATAGAGGGAATAGATGCGTGTACATCTAGTGAGAAGAATTGTGCAATTACTCAAGAGAGTCCCTCTTTTAAAAAAAATGTCATCATTTTAGAGATTATCACTTTAGAGGGTTTCCATGGAATACCTATAATTTCAATTTAATTTCCTTCTAAAGACAATCTCATGAGAAGTTCTTGAAAATTAAGATCCACTTTTCCCATTGAGTGTAGCCAGTGGAACCATAGCGCAAATTCAACACCGCCCATTCGGATTGCAATAATTAGACTATCCAATAAATTTTCACCCATTGTAACATTAATACTATGGAATTTACCAGAACAATTTATGGTACCTCCATCTATAATCGTTACATGAAATTCTAGTGTTGGATATCCAAAGCAATTGAGAATTTTGGATAATTTGCAATTAATGAATTTATGGGTACTACCATAATAAATCAACATTATTACCTTTTCATTTTCGATATATCCTTCTATCTTGGGAGTATGAGGAATGCTAATGTTTCCCAATGCATGGAAAGATATGGTTGGAGTTGTATCTTCTAGATCTAATTCTTGACACTATTATGATTTTGGATCATTCCTCTTCATAATTTATGTAAAATAATTTATTTTTGTTGCACTTACGTCTTTTATTGTACTTTTGTGTCATAATTCACATATATTCCTTTTTATCATTTATCCTCCAATATTTTAGGGATAAACCTTGTATGTTGATTGTGGTTGAGAGAGGAAGCACATCCATTTCTATAGGTGTTTGTAGCATCCCTTCTAGTATCCATGTGTTTACTTTCAACATCACTTTCCAAAATAAAATTATTATCCAATGATTTAGGTTTAAAGAGATGTACCTCATGTTGAATGCTCTCCTTTAGAGTTCCTATGAAGAGATGCATCAAATTATCCTTAAGAATGTTGTTCACTGTAAGACTCAACTTCTGAAATTGCTTTATTTCCTCTATAACTAGACATTTTTGCTTGAGATTTATCAATTGAATAAAGAATTTTTTACTCTTTAAATCCCCATAATGTGCTATAAATTTTCCATAATACACCAAGAAACAATATAGTCCTTTATACGGTAACAAATTCATTAGTACCAGACAAATTGATTAGTTCCTAAATATAATAATGCAATAGCTACCTTTTCTAATGTTGGAACTTGGTACATAGATAAAAGAATTGAAATCTATAATACCATGTTATTAGATCACTTCCATCAAAATATCTCATATCAATCTTGGCAATGAATTAGTTTGTTGGTATTGATTTTAGCCAATGATGATGTGATGAATCTTCAAATCTTAGGGACTCAAATCTCTTGTTCACCAACTATTTTTTAATTTTCTCAAATATGTGATTGGGACAAGTCCATGTTGTTATTTTTATACTCTTATTTATAGTATGAATTATGAGGAAATAAATGCCTCATCTCATTCAAAATTCCCTTTTTCATAACTTCAAGATCCTCTTTATTGGACAGCCTTTTGAGATCCTCTTTGTTAACACCTAAAAAGTGTTCATTACCTCATCTCCCTCACCACATGACTCATCTGTCAATTTTTCCCACTATCTTTGCCTCCAAAACCTCAAAGAACCATTAAAAAGCCACCAAAAGGCCAAAAAACCCCTTTTCCCCAAAAAAATAATTTAAATTTCCTCAAAAGATAGCGAAAACCCTCTAAAAGGGCCCTAAATTCCCAAAAATCAAATAAAAGGGAATAAAAAAAGTAAAAAAGAGGAAAAAGAGGGAAAAAGGAAGAAAAAACCATGGGTCAACACTCCACCACTAAAAGGCCTATAAATAGGTGATGGAGGCTCCCCATTTCATATCCACAATCTATCCTATCCTCACTTTGCCAAAATCACTCTTGAAACCCTAGCTCACCATTTGAGCTAGTTTTCCCATTTGAATGCCCCGTTTGGTTCACCATCCAAGCACCTTGGAGAAGGAGAAGGAACCCATTGGAGCATGGAAGTAGTCCTCCTGGAATACTGCAAGAACTCGACCAACCTCAACATTTGAGGTAAATGTAACTTTGTTCTCATTTTTAATACAAAAGAAAAATTCTCATTATATTATTGTCTTTTTATTTTGATGCACATGTTAGCTTAGATTTTACCTTGTTTTACTCTCAAGTTTTACTATTTTACTGAACTGCTACTAAGGAAGCCCTTCTCCTTAGTAGGTGCTCATTTGCACAAGCTAGGGCGAAAACCCTAGCTACAGTTTTGGCGACTCCACTATTGGCCTTTGAATTTCTAGTTAAAAATTTAAAAGTTTTTGTTTTCTGCAAGTATTTTTCTGCTTTCCCTGTTCGGCTATGGCTTCAGCCAATTGGGTTTTCTGCCACTGATCGCGGTTCTGTTCCTCGCAGCTACGACCCAGATCGTAACTTTCGGTCATTTTTCCGCGATCCAGATCGCAACTTTTTTCCCTTTTCCTGCGGCCTCGACCATGACTTCCTACCATTTTGCTATGACCTCACCGCAGCCTTCTGCCCTTTTGCCGTGCTCCAGATTGCGCATTTTGGCCCCAGACCCGCGATCCAACCATGGATTTCTGCCCCTTTGTTGCGCTCCAAACCACGCATTGTGGCCCCAAACCTGCAATCCGACCATAGCCTTATACCCCTTTATTGTGCTCCAGACCGCGCATTTTGGCCCCAGACCCGCGATCCAAATGTGGCTTTCTACCCCTTTGTCATGCTCCAAACCACGCATTATGGCCCCAAACCCACGATCCGACCGCAGCTTTCCTCCCTTTTGTCGTGCCCCAAACTGCACCTTTCGGCCACAGACCTACGATCTGACCACAGGTTTCACCCCTACAACCGCACCCCAGACTGCGCCTCTTGGCCACAAACCCACGATCCGGCCGTAGGTTTCACCCCTACAACCATGCTCCAGGCCGCGCATTTCAGTCGCAGACCTGCGATCTGTTTTCTGCATTTTTTACCTTTTTTGAACCTAGAATTTTTCTGCATTATTTTTTGCACCTGCATAGCTACCTATTTTGTCTACAGCCACAGTTACCTACAGCCTTTTTCTGCAATTTGCTTTCTATTCCATTTACAATTTTTTTTTAAGTTTAAGCATTTACATTGAAAAAAGAAAATTTTGCATTGCAAGTTAAATTTCTGCATTATTATTGGTTAAAAAAGTTGCCCACGCGTGGCACTTTTGATTGGGTTCATTACCTCACACGCACACACTCTGTCACCTAATTCAAGCGAACCTTAAAACACTACTTAACACAACCAACATTCTAACCCCACTTGGGGAACACATAAGAATATTATAGTTAGGTAGGACAGGGGGGATACGCATCCAAATAACACCCCTCGGTCAATTACACTTGAGACATAGTTGTTGTCCTTCAGGGTACCAAAATCCCCTAGTATTTTTTGACACGGTCATGACCAGTTTATCAGAGGGCCTCTCCCTTAGGAGGGTTGAAGTATCCAGACTGGTTCCGGAGGCCTGAGTGGAATACCGCAATCCACCCAGTACCCAAAGGATACCTACTCGTTGGTCCACGTGTGGTGATTCCTTTTAGGCCCACACGATGATAGGGTCGGAGCTGCAGATTCACCTTTTTGGATGTGTTATGAATGGGGTATCTTAGTTTCCTTTCTTCTAGGATTGTCTTACCCGGTGTCCCTCCCGGTAGGGGGATATCTTTAGCCACTTGGTTCTACTATCCATATTGTCTGACTTGGATTTCATCACCTTGCAGAGGATATGTCTGGTTGAATCAAAATACTATTTAGCTAGGTGTTTGCATGCTCCCTTACCTCCTTTTGGTCTAGCGAGGCCACCATTTTTATTTTCAGGCAACCATTTCCTTGTTGGTGTTCCGACCATTTTTCTGATACTCCGCTTATTGTAGCACAACTGTTACAGTAAGAGTTTTGAGTTGTTTGTTGGCCCGAGTGTCGTATTTTTTGCACTCTCCTTCTACACACTCGGCTGCATTAGGGTTTTTGAGCCTTCGTTCACTCGACACAACCCCCAGATACTTGACACCATCTGTCACCATTGAGTCCCAGAGACACTCTTGACGCCTCCAGGGAGAGCCCCCACAACATGGTTCACTTGACATCACCTGTCATAGACGTAGAGCTGTATCACTCGACACCACTCATCATAGACCTAAAGCTTCGTCACTCGACTCCATTCGTCGATGCCATAGAGCTCTGTCCCCTGACTCTAATGATCCTTATTTCACATATGATTCTGAGGCAGAGTCCGAACTCCCCACTTATACTACACCAACTAGCCCAATGGATGGCATGACTTCCAACCCTTTCTTTGTAGGGACCCTCGGTGGAACATCCACAACAACCCTAGCCACCACGCTTGCTTTAGGTATGCCCTCGATGGGGCCCACACCCACCATTCCAGTCATTGTGCCAATTCTAGTGGCTAGCATACCCAACCCAACCCCACTAGTGACTCACACTACACTTGGAAACACAGGACCCTCCCATACCACCTTCATTCCTCCATCTAGGGGCAACATCCCCAACATGAACCCGGCTCTCACACTTGCGGGCAGCGGTCCCACCATGGCCGCCCCCACTAGTACGTCACATCCTTCTACTATTTTTCCATTCATGGCCAGTCTTAACCTTCCTGACCTGGCCAGATTGACTAGCGATCCCATCAGACATGATCCTACGTGGCCTCACATGCCCACCAAGCTCCCATCATACATCCCTAAGTTTGAGGGCAAAGGCGTGAAGACCCCCAAAATCACATTATGTCCTTGCATCTATGGTGTTCCTCCAACTCCATAGTGGACGACTCTACCTGCCTCTGTTTGTTACAACGAACTCTCATTGGCTTTGCATCCAAGTGGTACATCGAGTAGCCCCATGGGACCCATGCCACCTTTACTTCCCTCACCTCAACCTTCCTTCAATTCTTTCGGTTACCTATCTGCTATGACGTGGGAGTTGAGATCCTACTGTCTTGCAGACAGAATACGACCACCCACATCACTAACCACATTAATGAGTAGCGTCGATGCCGAAGCCTGTGCAAAATCAAGTTAGATGACTGTATCTTCCTAGATTGGTTTCTCAAATCTCTCCTTCCCATCATTGCCAAGGATGTGGCATCCAAGCGACCCCAGTCCGAGGAAGAAGCCATCTTAAAATCCTAGCAGTTTGACCTTATCTACGCCTAGTCTAGTTACTTATATACCATTATACCAGACGCCCCCTATGGTGATTCCTCCCAAAACGATGCGCCAGGGGAATCCCATGCCGTCGATGGCATCATTGGCCATGTTGCATCACATAACCAGCCCTTTTCCATGACACGTACTAGTAATGGCCCCAACCTTTCGCGGGCTACATCCCACTCTAGAGAAACCAATTTGTATGCTCCCATGCCGCATAACCACCACTCCCACGGACCCTCATGTCCACCTCAGTGCTTCGGCCACGCATCCCCCACTTACATTCCCCCAGTTTCACCTCAACCATATTACCACCCGCAGGTCGTGCATGCTCCTGTATCCTCTCAAGCCCCCCCCCCCACTTATTATCCACCATAGGCAGCACCTGCACCGCCTCCACCCCCAACCACTTATTATCCGCCGCAGCTTGCTCCCATACCTGCACAACCCTAGAATCCACCCGCCGCCCAAGGGTAAGTGTACGCGCAACAAAATCTGAAGCATAACCAAAATAACCAACGCCAACAAGGCCAACAAAACCGCCGAAAAGGAGGTAACCGTGGGAACAACCACCCTCTAGACCAAGGCGGCCGGCCACCTAATCTGCCAAACAATAATAACGTGGCACCTACCAACCAAAACCCTGATAGGCCACCAAAACAAGCTAAAAACCCTAACTTGTGAACAAACCATCATTGTTTTATTTGCGAGGTCTATGGCGATTACACAGACGCTTGCCCACATTTGGAGCAGGCACAACAACTCTGGATCGATGATTCCCACTGCCAAGGGCATGTGACACGTCAGGCACCACCTAGCCCCCTACCACCTCAAACTCAACCCTTGGTGTTACATAACCCTTTACCAACCCAAGGAGTGGTGAACACTCAACCGTTAGCTCCCCCTCAAGGAACTGTGCCACCACAACAACAAGTCACGTACGCTGTGCCTACCCATCCCACTTTAGACTCAGGCACCCATCACTTGTTAATGATGTCATCTGCCAATGTCAACCTTCAAACCCGCCGAAACCAATATGGCTCCACCCCTGAAGCCCCTCCCATTGACAAAACCACCAACTCTCTTCCCACCGATCAGCCATTATGCATCCCTCTAGCCCCATTAGATGGAGCCCCAAAAGCCCCTCGCTTCCCACTTCGCCGCATCAACAATAACACCAATGCTTGTGCTGCATCTAATTACAACATTGTGGACGACTTAGCTCAGTCCCCTGCAGCCATGTATGTGTTAGACGTCTTAAAAAACTGTCCTACACAATGCAAGACTCTGTTATCAGCCATTGGTGCTATTGACCCGACTGATTCATGAATGATGGCCTTTGATTTGGACCAATCTGAACCACGCCTGCCTTCCACATTAGCATTCCAAGTTTCTGTATCCATTTGAAATCTTGTAATCCATCGGTGCATCATCGATGAGAGTGCCTCTACATGCGTTATGTCCACATTCATTTGGCAGAAGTTTGGATCCCCTACTCTCCAGCTATCCACCACTGCGTTGTGAGCCTATGACGGCTGTTCGGCTCAACCCTAAGGTCTCTTAGCTAATGTCCCCCTCTAGTTTGCTGGTAAAACAGTGCTTATTGACATAGAAGTCATCAACGCCCAACTTGATTATAACCTCTTACTTGGCCGCAATTACATGTATGCCATGTGGGCGGTTTCCCCATCTTTTTTTTGTACCATGATGTTCCCCCATGAAGGATGAGTGGTCAAGATTGATCAAATCACATATTACGATCCGAATGCCCCCGCTACACCCCAAAATGTTCTTCCCATGGTTGAACAACCTGTTCGCGGTGCATCTACCTCGTTGGTTTCCTCAATTGGACCCGGAGTCTACTCAGATACGCCGATGACTTCCACATTCCAATCCATTCCACCCCCGTCACTAGTGACCGAAATATCTGACTTATATACCCTCTCCCACAATACACAAACACCCAACCATCAACCACCCTTGCTACCCCAACCACCATTGGTACCTAGTCATGTTGGTGTTACACCCATCCATACAATCCCCTTCCTATTCCCCCCTTCAAGAGTAGTGAGCGCCCCGATTATGGCCACTCTCATCCTCCCAAGGTTAACTTTAGGACTACCTGTGTGCTATCTCACACCTCCCATTTCCCCTTCGACACCAAATGTCGTCTTACAACTGGTGCAACCCATTACCACTACTAGTCAACCACCTCCTGGTGTCACTACTCCTTCCTCATCCACCAATCCATCCCCTCTTACCAAACACAGTGGGGGCAGAGGCCCACAACCGTACACTGCTCTACCCCCACCCAAAATGGTAAAAAACCCTCCATCATTTAGAGCTCCTCCGAAATGCTCTTTGTGTGATGAGTTAGGCCATGCCACACACCAATGTCCACAATTACCCGCACTACAGGAGAACATGCAAATGCTTGACGATGACCCCAACATCTCGGTTGTCCAGCTCGACCTTACCCCTAAGCCTCGCGATAAATCACTGCATACCAATCACCCTTGTGCAATATGCGGTATTTACGGCCATTACTCACATCACTGCCCTGATCTCTAATATTACAGAGCCGCTCTCTACGAGATGAATAACTTGGACCTCGAGACGTCTCCTCCCACCATTGAAGAGATCCACCCCCCAGAATCTCCACCAATAGGAGAGATCAATACCATTTATGTGCTTTCTACTGCTAGCATCCCCTTGTCAACTGATTTGACTACAAAACGTTTCCGCAATGATGAGGAAATTCTCGAGGCTCTTACCGCACCTGAGTACCCCTGGGAGGATATGCACCATCGTTCCCATTTTCTCCCGGAGGAGTCCTCCCCCACCACAGCCAACCAATTTTCAGTTGAGTCCAAATATTTCCTCCCCACCAAAGTCAACTGGTTTAAAGAACCCATTCCCGCTCCCGAAGCCTTCGAGGAAGGTAACATGGCCAATATCTCACCCACAATCCACATTGATATCTCTGCCCTAGCCGGTGCTCCTGAACTCATTACGTTAGGAGCCTCCTGCACTGAGTATGAGATCGGAGAACACAATAAACTTTTCTAGGAGTTCCACAATGTCTTTTCCTGGTCCTACACCGAAATGCCTGGTCTTGACACCGCTATCATAGAGCACCACATTGACACATGGCCAGATGTGCCCCCCGTTCGCCAAAAATAGCGCCCCATTCACCCATCAAAGCTCCCCGTCGTTAAAGCAGAGATTGAGAAACTTCGTGCAACAAGTTTCATTCACCCCATCACATACACCACTTGGGTTTCTAACCCGTCCCTGTTAACAAAAAACAAGGCACCATCAGGGTATGTACTGAATTCCATGATTTAAACCATGCATGTCCCAAAGACAACTTCCCGACACCATTTATTGACCAACTCATCGATGCGTGCGTGGGGCATGAAGTCCTATCCTTCATGGACGGGTTCTCTGGGTATAACCAGATTCAGATCCGCAAAGAAGAGCAATACAAGACTGACTTCACCACCGCATGGGGCACCTTTTCCTATCAGGTCATGCCTTTCAGCCTTAAAAATGCTGGAGCCACCTTCCAGCGAGCCATGACCTATTGTTTTCATGACTTGGTTCATATCCTATTAGTCTATCTTGATGATCTCACAACACATTCCAAGAAACAATCCAACCACCTTAACGACCTTTGGCAAGTTTTTCTGCGTTGTCGCAAGTATCATATCCGCTTGAACCCACTCAAGTGTGTCTTTTGTGTTCCGACGGGCCGGTTGTTAGGTTTCATTGTTTCCCACAAAGGAATCACTATTGACCCCCTCAAAGTTCAAGCCATATTAGACCTTCCCACACCACGCACGCTCCGGCATCTACAGAGCTTACAGGGAAAATCTAATTTCAACCACAGCTTCGTTCCTGATTATGCCACCACAGTTCATGGTTTCTTACGTCTCGGCATCCGACCACGCCGTGTCAGGGGTCCTTGTTCAAGAAGACATTTCTCTCCTGGAGCATGTCATTTATTACGTCAGCCAAACCTTGTCTGGACCACCCCTACATTACCCATATGAGGAAAGGATGGCCCTTGCCATTATTTTTTCTGTACAGAAATTGCGACACTACATCCTCCTAAATCACACTACCGTTGTCGCTGACTCCAGCCCCATGATCTACCTCTTGAATCATCACCTTCTACAAGGCTACGTCACTAAATGGGTAATTATCCTAGAAAAGTATGACCTGACTTTCACAACTCTGAAAAGTACTAAAGCCCTTGCGCTTGCCCAGCTCATAACCTACCTCACATGCCTTTTATCGTCCCCGCTAATCCCCGATGAGTTACTGAACAATCATTTGTTCATCATCTCATCGGATGACCCACGGTCTGGTGACATTCTAATATACCTTCGCACACAGAAGTTTCGCCCCAATATCTATCGTGATGGATGCTGTCGTATCCATCGCCACGCCTCTCGGTACCTCCTTCTGGGCGATGTCCTCTACCGACGTGGTGCCGACACTATCCTCCGCCGTTGTCTCACATGAGAGGAGGCTGAGCAAGTCCTCAACGACTGTCATAGTGGCGCCTGTGTCGGACATTTTTCTGCAATGGCCACATCCCAGAAGGTAATCCGCATCGGATATTTTTGGCCCATGTTGTTCACTGACTGCATCACAATGGTCAAGCATTGCCATAATTGCCAACTCTTTTCCACGAAGGCACGGACACCACCTGTCCCGCTCCATCCGGTCCTTACCGTCGATCCCTTTTGTAAATGGGCATCGACTTTATGGAGTGTAAACCCTCATCCACCAATGGCCATAAATACATCATCGCCTTCGTCAACTACTTCACCAAATGGGCTGAAGCCATGCCTACCTTCAACTGTAAAGCCGACACTGCTGCCCGTTTCTTTTTTAACCATGTCATTACACGATTCGGGGTCCCAAAATAGCTTGTCTCAGACCATGGTTCACATTTTGAAGATTCCATTTGGCGCGAGTTGTCAACTCTTCTTAAGTTCAAACATCAATATGCCTCTGCTTACTACCCCCAAGGGAACGACCAAGTTGAGGCCATTAACAAAATTTTGAAAACAATCCTCCAACGCATTGTTGACCGACATAAGTCCAATTGGCATTACATGCTTTTCCCTGCATTACAGGCTTACTGTACATCAACTAAGACCGCCACCAGTTTCACCTGTTTTCACTTAGTTCACGGTGTCGAATCTTTCCTCCCCATCGAGTGTCAGATCCCCACCCTACACATCACTATTGAACTTCTCCTTGAAACCTCCCCACTTGAACAACGTCTGTTGTTATTAGAACAAGCTAATGAAGACCATCGCATAGCCCTCCAAACAATTGAGGCCACCAAGAACCGCTCCAAAGCTGGTTACGACAAACATGTCCACCCACGCACTTTCCGTGAAGGAGATCTAGTCCTCGTTTACGACCAAGCCCACGACAAGACAGGTAAAGGGAAGTTCGAATCCATGTGGCAAGGCCCTTACATAGTGCATACCTACCTTGGACATGGGGCATATATTCTAATTGATTCAGAAGGCCACCCCTTGCGCAACCCCCGTAATGGGTTGTATCTTAAACGCTTTTATCCTTAACAATCCAGCGGACCCGCTGGTCCATCATGTACAGTTTGATTTCTTTTTGTTTTCCAATTTTTTCCCGCAACCTTACATTCGTCATTTTCCTACATGATCACAGATGGACCATCTTCCACCTTATTACCTTGGCTTCGCTAATGGAGCAAGCTGCTTGTCTCCAAACCTGGCCTCTGCAGCTTGGGTCTTATATTCCCCTTCACATGAATTGATTCACCATGACGGAATGTGCATATGCGCTGCTACCAATAACCATGCTGAGTACGATGCTATGACTGGTCTCCTGACTGCTACTCTTTAGATGGGTATACATCACCTTCATGTGTTCCTTCACTCCCAGCTGCTTGTCTCCCACCTCAACAACTGCTACCAGGTGTGTGATCCTTGCCTCTTTAGAAAGTTCCTGTGCACAAAACAGCTAAGACAACAGTTTGAGTCCATAACATTCACTCATGTCCCAAGAGCTCAAAATAGTGTCGCAGATCAAATGGCTAACAACATCCTCGACTGGCATATCAATCACACCATGTAAATCATCCATCATGCATAATCATCACATATCAACACATCAAAAACATAAAAATCCCAAAAAGACTGCATCTACAACAAAGGGCATCCACGTGCCTATCATAACAAATCATTTGCATCCACGTGCAATAACCAACACAAAACAATACAGATGCATCCACGTGCGTACAAAAATAATCACCACAAAAATGCATCCATGTGCATATCTATATAAATATATCATCGTCATATAAATGTCATGAGTGTCCCAACACTCATATATACAAAAATATACATCGAGGAGCCTCAACAACATCCGTGTCATAAAGTACACACCGTATATACAAAAAATCCCAAATTCCCATACGCATCGAGGGGAGTCCCCAGCACCCCCTAATGAGAGTCATATCGCCCATCCAAACCATCATCACTCTCCATCGCATTCTCCTCTGCTGCGGACGCATCCTATCCTGGCTCCTCCTCGAGCTCCTCCTCCGGATCCTCCTAATCCCCCTGTCGAGCCTGAGCCCTCCTCTCCTCGGCCAATACTTCCACCCAAATGAGAATCGCCCACCAATCCTGTGGAGCCTCGCGACAGGCCTCGAACACCTCCCAATCAAACTCCCACCACCCCTCTTCGGAGACCCCAACTAGTAGCTGGTGGAAGGTAACTCGCAAGGACTCCAAAGTCCCGTCCGCATCCTGTCGTCACACCTCCCCCTGGTATGGCAAGACTGGAAATGCTATGTGTCCCCTACGCTCCCTATGTCCCGACGGTGGCTACGGTCCCACATTTGCATCAAACTAAATTGCAAATTGTTAGCATCATCATATATCTCTAACATCAAAACATCCAATATAAAACAATAAAGAAACTAGATACATACTGTCTAGACCCCAAACCTTCCCTGGGGGTCGTGGCACCTTCGGATATTGCCAGTAGTCCATCTCGCGATACGGGTAGTCATGAAAAGTCACCACCATCTGTAGCCACTGCAGATAGATCTCCTGCATAAAATACCGCCCCACCTCTCCACCACCCCGCCGGCACATCATTTTACCCTACTGCACCATTCGCGGCTCCCTCAACCCTCGAGCCCTGATCGGCACTCGTGGCCGCAACGTCGGAACCCGCTCCATGAAGAAAGCACACAAAAATGACCCATAACAAAACCCCTTTCCAGATACCTTCACCTTGCTCAGCTGCGGCTGAACACAGGCAAAGAATATCTGGCCCCAAGCAAAGAAGGCGCCCTGTAATACCCGCTCTACCAACTGCATCTGTCCTTCCGACACCCGATTGGGCCCCTGTGACCCCAACACTCAGACCACACATGTTGTGATCGCCTGAACTGATGGCTCCTCTAAGTCACAAATTAGAAGTTCATTCTTATGCACTCTTACTGCATCTATCCTCCTGACACCCGGTTGGGCACCTGTGCAAACTTCAATAGCCCGCACAACCCCGAAGTCCCCTGGACATGTTGATCATCCTGTATGTACTCCATGAGATCGTCAGGTATCTCACGCTCTCACCATAGTACTCTCGGCATCCTGTCAATCGGACAATGAAAACTCATCAGAACATCATCAAATAAACCATCATCCCCCCCCCCCCGGGTATGACTCCACAATCCCGATCTAGATCGCGGCTGTGGGGACCAATGTCACGATCCCAAATCACGGCTATCGGCCCTATAGTCGCAATCGCAGATCGCGCCTGTGGGGGCCATAGTCCCTATCGAAGATTGCGCCTGTGGGGGCCACAGCCGTGATCGAAGATCGCGGCTTTCCAGGCAACAGTCGCGGTTGCAGATCGTGGCTATCTAGGCCATAGTCGTGATCTCAGATCGCGGCTGTGGAGGCCACAACCATGATCCATGACCATGGCCATCGCCTCAAAAGCCACAATCCACAGCCCTCATGGACCGTACCACCCTCCTTGAGAACCCACTACCCTACCAAATCGAGAAAACATTAAAGGTAGAAGTTCAGTGAAATACCTGCAACTCGCAGAAATAAAACCACCCCGTCAGATCACCCAGAAATTCCAAATCTGCTCTGGCCCACCACACTCTCCTGTCAAATTCAACTGCACAAATAGTCCACTTACTATTTATAGATAGTTGACTTTTTCTTGATTCAGCCATTTTGGATCCATATGGAGTCCATTTTCCAAACCATTTCCACCACTGGAATTAGAACAACGAGACCTTTAGAATGGTCGACTCGCTTCCTTGTTTTATCCGAACCCCTTTTTTGGAATTTTTATGCACCTCGCCATCTCAATTTGCGTGCCTCATCGGCTGTTATCAGTTTTTAGCATTCCTTATACCATCGGATTCAGTGTTCCGAGCCCGTGATGATGCTTGAGATCAATTCTCACTCTCACCCCTGTTGGCTTGGTTTTGCAACCAAGCTTAGTGCAATGGGCACCTGCTAACTAGTACCAGCAGTTTCAATATTAAAGCAAAAACAATTGTAAATCTAAAACTAAAACTAGGCTAGCATGTGCATTTTGATAATAAACTTTTGAATTGAAAACAAGAACAAGAAATAGAGAAAATAAATTTGTATTGAAAATGCGAGCAAGCAAGTGCTTGCAATAATAATACCTCCAAGTGATGAAGATAGTTGAGAAGCTCCAAGGGTGAGTAGCTCCAAACTCCAAAGGGTCCTTTCTCCAAGGTTGCTACAATGGCCAAAAGCTCAAGGGAGATTTTGGCAGCATGAGGATAGGAAGATGGATGGATGTGAAATGAGGAGCCCCTACCACCTTTTTATAGGTTTTGGTGGTGGGGAATACCATTGTGGTTTTGTGGAAACCAATGGTATTGACCAACATGGTTTAGGTACCTTTTCCCTCCTTTTTCCTTTTTTGAATATTTTGAATATTTTTATTCCCTTTTTAATATTTTTGGGAATTTTGGACCCTTTTTTAGGGTTTCAATTTATGCTTTTTTAGGAAAAATAATCATTTTGAGTGGGAAAAGGGGTGTATTAAGGTCTTTTGGTGAGCTTTTGTTGGCTTTAGAGGCTCAGATGGTGGAAAAAGTGGACAAATGGGTCATGCGAATAAGGAAATGAGCTAGTGAGCACTTTTTAGGTGTTAATAGATTGCCCCCTGATGTGTGAGGGCAGGAGCTCATTGTATGGCCGATAGACATCATAGTTCTTTTGTCATTTTTATGGGGTTTGGGGAGGAGAAGAGACCGATTGGAGACTGGATCCACGGCCCTTGGAAGCTGCAAAAAATAAACAATATTACATCGCCTCAATATGAGTGAGAAATAATCTCTGATAATGGATGAGGCGGGCATACCCATGCTCGTATCAAGACATATACATAACAATTAGTCCCAAGAAGGGGGATCTAACACATAAAAAATTTACTGGTACATCATAATGGTCCAGAGGGGACATTATTTTTGGATGTACTCATGATCATGACGTGACTGATCTCAATAACTGATACGTTGGAATAACTGATGAACTGCTGAAACTGAAGGTGTCTAACATCTGTAGGGACTCAATGACTGAGAGTCATCTCCGAGAAGTACATGTATATGTAACTATATACTCGAGGGAGTATAACAACTGGGGTACATCTGAATACTGTCGCCATGCGCAACCCAGATATCTATAGAAAGAATGTAATTGGTTGTATCCATAGGTAGACTCTCAAATGTGGAGGAGTCGGGTGGTATCCGGGGTCTTCAACTAATAACTGAACGGAGCAATACCCTATGCGAGTCTCGACGATGCGATCAAGGTGTTGAAGTCGAGCATGTGAGAAACAACCATTTGGAAAGGCACTGAGGACTCTTCTCGAAATGATTCGTAGGCACTTATCATAAATGGTGATGAGTCCAAGACACAGGGACCTCTAGGTATATCCTCTGGAATAAATTTGGTTGTCGTCGACAGAGGGAGACCAGCAAATAACAAGGCAATGATGTTTCCTTGATAGGAGCACGAGGTGTAGAACTGGAGTCTAGTAGTATTGATGGTAGGACTGACATACTTGTGGGGATGGGAAGTAACTGGGGTCATATAGTAGGTAGACTCAAACTTACTTTGTTCAGAGCATGATGACATGGTTGACTTGGCAGCGTAGGGAACTGACTTGTAGGTGTGGGTATCATTGCTTTTAAGGACTGAAGGGTATGTATTGACTCTGGGGGGGTCAAGCTGATGGGTGCCGTCGAGGGATTCTCAGGGTGACATACTGCAGAATACTCTGAACAAAGGCGACCAAAATGGGGAAGCTGCCATATGAGTAGATGTGATCTGTTGTGGCACCAAGAAGCACCATTGGATCCTTCTTCGTAGTTTTAATGAGCTCCAAGAAGGTATAAAAGTGTACTCTGAAATGGTACTGTCCTGTGGATTTCGTGAGCCCAGGACTGTTCGTGCTCATTGGTGCTTTCATTTTTAAGGAGTCTGAAAACGATAAGAAGACTCTGCAGTGGTTATGACTACTATCCTGTTGGTTTTACGAGCCCAGGATGGTGATTGCTCATGGTCTCTTTCATGTTTAGAGAATCTGAAAGCGGTAAGTGGACTCCGTTGGTGTTCTTTTTCATAAGTTAGTCTCCAAGGCCCGAAAAAGCATAAAATGATGCAAATGGAGAACTCTTCTAGCCGATGTGACTAGAGTATTCCTTTTTCGTAATTAGTCTACAAGGTCTGGAAAATGGGTAAACTTATACCAGGTAGACGCCCTTTAAGATATGTTTAGCGAGCATGAAAGGAAGCAAGGTTGTTCGGCGATCTTTTCATTGTTTTAGGAGTCAGAAAAGAGCTTAACAGAAACTCCGTAAGTGCCTTTTTCATAAAAGGGATTGCTCGGCCCGAAAAATGGATAAAATTATACCGAACAAAAAAGGGATTGATGAGAGCGAGAAAAGGTCTCAAGCATCATCATGAGTGCGGAAAAATGAATCCGGTGACATAAATATTGTCAAAAAGGGGCAATGGCCAATGTGGCACGCAAATCGAGGCGACGAGGGGTCATGGGAAAAATGCCCAAAAAGTATGGAGGTGAGAGCGAGAAATGATCTCAAGCATCATCACAAGTGTGGAAAACTGAATCCGACGATATAAGGCTCGTCAAAAATGGACGACAGCCGATGTGACACGCAAACCGAGGTGACGAGGGGGCATGGGAAAAATGCCCGACAAATCTGGGCGTGAGAGCGAGAAGTGATCTCAAGCATCATCACGAGCGCGAAAAACTGAATCCGGCGATATAAGACTCGCAAAAAATGGACGAAGGCCGATGTGGCACGCAAACCGAGGCGATGAGGGGGGCATGGAAAAATGCCCTAAAAATCTGAGCATGAGAGCAAGAAATGATCTCAAGCATCATCACGAGCGCATAAAAACTGAATTCGGCGATATAAGACTCGCAAAAAACGAACGACGGCCGATGTGGCATGCAAACCGAGGCGACGAGGGGGCATGAAAAAATTCCCTAAAAATCTGGTCGTGAGAGCGAGAATGATCTCAAGCATCATCACGAGCGTGGAAAACTGAATCCGGCGATATTAGACTCACAAAAAATGGATGACGGTCGATGTGGCACGCAAATCGAGGCGACAAGGGGGCATGAAAAAATGCCCTAAAAATCTGGTCGTGAGAGCGAGAAATGATCTCAAGCATCGTCACGAGCACGGAAAACTGAATCCGGCGATATAAGACTCGCCAAAAATGGACGACGGACGATGTGGCATGCAAACCAAGGCAACGAGGGCGTGAAAAAATGGTCAAAAAATGGACCTAGTGAAAACAGGAAAAAGAAAGAACTGTCATGAAGTTCTCGCTGTTTTGATTCCAATGGTACCAACGGTTTGAGAAACGGACGTCGTATGACACCGGAATGGTTGTTTGAAAAATGGTGGAATTTCTATAAATAGGGTGTGGGGCCCATATGACGTGTCATTGTTACGTGCGAGTTTGGCAGAGCAGTCAGAGCTCTTTCTTGATTTCCGAGAGATTTGACCGTTGGTTTTCGATTCTGCGAGTTTCAGGTAATCCTATTTGCCTTAGCCTTTTCAATTATGTCTTTTTTGTTTAGCAGTGTGCCACCGAAGGCCGCGAAATTGCATGTTGTCCTTCCAACGTGGAATATCGCGGGTTTCGGGTCTTTTGCCGCGATGGACATCACGGGTTTAAGGCTGACAGTCGCGATGTTCATCGCGACTGTCAGGTTGGAACCTGCGATGTCCATCGCGAGTATGGGGGAGACAGTCGCGATGTTCATCGCGACTGTCTGGCTCGTACCCGCGATGTTCATTGCGGGTTCTATTATGGAAGCCGCGATGATCATCACGGATTTTGATGGAAAACCCGCGATGGCATTTTTTGAAAAAAAAATTCTGGTGCTAAAAATTTCTTCTATTTTTTGGCAGGATGTTGAGGAGACCATTGACTTCATGGCGAGAGCGGGAGATAGACGAGGATCTGATGGAGAGGATTCGGATTGATCAGGGGGTCCGGCAGATCCTGGCAGTGAGTGGACTTTTGAAGTTCGCTCAGATTCCACCAATGCGTTCAGTGAGACCGTTACTGAACAAGTTGGTGAGCTGGTGGGTACCTGCAGAGGGTGCTTTTGTTGTTGGAGGTGAGAGGTTGGAGATCACCCTCACAGATGTTTATTTTCTTACTGGGTTGCCTCGCTTAGGGGAGGTGGGGGATATTCTTCCGAGGATCCCGACAGGTGTTGACATGGAGGATCTCCTGGAGACGTTCTGTGTCCCTGGGTCTATTTTGTAGAACAGCGTGCTGAGTCTAAGATCTCTGCGAGAGTGGGACATGAGGGCTGTTGGGGCATGTGTGCTGCAGGTGGTGGGTGCCGTGGTGCCACATTGTTTGTCAGGGGGACAAACGATGATGGTGGATTCGGTGTTGAGGGGGACCTATTATGCGTGGGGTCAGATGTTTCTAGCTGGTGTCCGGATAGATCTGGACAAGGCCAGTCGGGAGGGGGGAGAGTTCTATTATGCCTCCTTTCTGTGTTCTTTTTCTTTTTTCCTTTCTTGTGTATTGTGGGAAAGAGTACAGAGGTTAGCGACATGTGTCTCCGGTGACGGTGGTGGAATAGATTGGAATGTAGAAGTCATCGGCGCGTCGGAGCAAAGTCTGGGTCCCATGGAGGAAACAAACGAGGTAGTTGCACCACAAATGGGTTGTTCAATCATAGGGAGAACATTTTCAGGTGCGGCGGGGGCCTTGGGATCGTAGTAGGTAAGTTGTTTGACCTTGACCACGCGTCCCTCATGGGGGAACATCATAGTACAGAAAAAAGATGAGGTAACCGCCCACATGGCATACATGTAGCTGCGACCAAGTAAGAGATTATAATCGAGTTGGGCATTGATGACCTCAATGTCAATGAGCACGGTTTTATCCGCCAGCTGGACGGGGACGTTAGCTAAGAGACCTTGGGGTTGAGCCAAACAGCCGTCGTAGGCTTGCAACGCAGTGGTGGACTGCTGGAGAGTAGGGGATCCCAACTTCTACCAAATGAATGTAGACATGACGCATGTAGAGGCCCCTTCATCAATAATGCACCGATGGATGAAAAGATTCCGAACGGAAACGGAAACTTGGAATGCTAAAGTGGAAGGAAAGCGTGGTTCGGATTGGTCTGAATCGAATGCCATCAGTTGTGAATCGTTGGGATCAATAGCGCCAATGGCAGAGAGTAAAGTCTTGCGCTGTGAAGGACAGTTTCTTAAGACTTCTAAAGCAGACATGGCTGCAGGGGACTGGGCTAAGTCATCCACAATGTTGTAATTCGACGCAGCACGAGCATTAGGATTATTGTTGATGCGACGAAGTGGGAAGCGAGGTGCTTTAGAAGCGCCCTCGAGTGGAGCCGGAGGTATATGTAACGTCTGATTTGTGGGATGGACGTTAGTGTTCTTGTCGGCAGGGGGGGCTTCAGGGGTGGAGCCATATTGGTTTCAGCGGGTTTGGAGGTTGGCATCTGCGGATGACATCATCAACAAGTGGTGAGTATCTGAATCGAACATGGATTGATCAGGAGCGGCATAAGTGATTTGTTGTGGTGGCGCATTGCCCTGAGGGGGGGCTAACGGTTGAGTGTTCACTACACCTTGGGTTGGAAAGGGGTTTTGCAGCACCAAAGGTTGATGTTGAGGTGGTGGGGGGTTGGGTGGCGGCTGAGGAGCCGCTTGTCCTTGATGATGGGCATCGTCAGTCCAGAGTTGCCGAGCCTGCTCCAAATGTGGGCAAGCATGTGTGTAATGGCCATAGACCCCGCAAATAGAACAAGGATGGTTTGTTCTGAGGTTATTGTTTTTGGGCTACCTGGGATTACGATCTGGATTCTGGTTGGGAGGAGCAGCGTTGTTATTTTGCAGAGGATTGGGAGGTGGAGGACCTTGATGTTGTTGTTGGTTGTTACCACGGTTACATCCTCTTCCACGGTTTTGTTGCCCACCCTGGTTGCGCTAGTTGTTTTGGTGCTGGGGCTGGTTGTGTTGTGTGTACACTTGCCCTTGAGCAGTGGGAGGATTTTGGTTTACCGCAGGTGCGGGAGTAGGTTGCGGTGCATAATAAGATGGCGGGGCTGGAGGTGGTCCAGTTACCTGCTGGGGTTGTTGGTAACCCTGAGCTATTGGAGGTGTTAGGCTAGCTGTCGCAGCTTGCTGTGGATAATACATAGGTTGAGGTGCGGCTGGGGGGGCGTATGCAGGTGGTGCATGACCAAAGCACTGAGGTGGACATGAGGGTCCATGGGTATGGTGGTGATGTGCCATGGGAGCATATGAACTGGTTGCTCCAGATTGATATGTAGCCTGCGAAAGGTCGGGACCATGGCTAGGATGTGCAATGGAAAAGGGTTGGGGATGCGAGTCCATACGACCAATGATGCCATCAGCGGCATGGGATGCCCCCGACGCATCGTGTTGGGATGACTTGCCCCGAGGGGCGTCTGGTATAATGGTATATAGATAACCCGACTGGGCGTAAATGAGGTCAAACTGTTGGGCTTTGAGGATGGCCTCTTCTTCAGACTGGGGTCGTTCGGATACCACATCCTTGGCAATGAGAGGGAGGAGGGATTTGAGAAACCAATCTAAGAAGATACGGTCGTCTAACTTGATTTTGCAGAGGCTTCGGCGTCGACGCCACTCATGAATGTGGTCAGTGATGTGGGTGGCCGTGTTATGTCTGCAAGACAGTTGGATCTCGACTCCCGCATCATAGCGGACAGGTAACTGAAAGAACTGCAGGAAGGTCGAGGCAAGGGAGGTAAAGGTGGCATGGGTCCCATGGGGCTGCTCAATATACCACTTAGCTGCAGAGCCAGTGAAGGTGCGTTGTAACAAATGGAGGCGGACAGAGTCATCCACTATGGAGTTGGAGGAACACCATAGATGGAAGGACATGATATGGTTCTGGGGGTCCTCACCTGCCTTTCCCTCAAACTTAGGGATGTCGGAGGGGAGTTTGGTGGGCATGTGAGGCCACGCAGGGTCGTGTCTGATGGGATCATTGGTTAACCTGGCTAAGTCTGGTAAGTTCAGACTCGCCATGTACGGTAAGCTAGAAGATGGATGTGGCGTAGTGACTGGGACATGACTAGTCATGGTGGTATGATGTAGGGGTCTAGTAGCGCCTAATGGTATGCTAGGTATTGAAGGTATGTGTCCTCCAATAGCTATGGTCTGGTATGGGCCAGCGCTTCCAAGTGCAACATGGGTTACACCAGGGTTAGGAATAGTAGTAGGGATTCCTGGGATATGGGTTGTGGAAATGGGAGGGGGTGTGACCCCTATGTTCGACATACCCGTAATAGGAGGTGGTCCTGTGTTGGGCATTCCTAAAAATGGAGTGTCCCCCATATTAGGCATACCCAGGGGGGTGGTTGTTGCCATGGATGGCACCACAGTAGAAGGGTCTGTGGATGTATCACCTATGGTGCTGGTAAAAAGTGGGTCGAATTGTGTCCCATCCATGAGGTTGGTTGGTAATAACTCGATAGGGTTTTTGGATTCTGCCTCAAAATCAGATGTGAAGTGAGGCATGTCAGAATCGGATGACTGTCTGTTTGATCGACGATGTGTCGAGTCAAGGGATAAGGCTCGACGTCGATGATGTGGAGAGCCAAGTAGACTGAACTCTGGGAGCTCACCCTGAAGATGACGAGAGCGTCTAAAATTCTCAATGGTGAGAAATAAGTTTTTTGTGTAAAAATCTTCTGTGTAAAATGGTAATGTATAAAAAACTCAAAACCCTAATGCAACCAAGGGTGCAAGAAGGGGAGTGAAAATAAAGGCTCTCAGGCCAAAAAATCAACCTCAAAAAGCACTTATTATAGCAGCTGTGCTATAATAAGTGGAGGGATGCAAAAAAATGGTCAGAATACCAACATGCAAACAGCTTCTAGAAAAAAGAGGTGCTACTAGACCAAAGGTGGATTGTATCATGCAAACACCTAACTAAAAGTATTGTGAATCAACAAATGATATTCTCTGCAAGGTGATGAAATCCAAGTCAGACAATATTGAGTGTTGAATCAACGGCTAGATATCCCCCTACCGGGAGGGACACCGGGTAATCAATCCTAAAGAATGGCAACTAGGATACTCCGTTCATGACATGTCCAAAAAAGGTAAATCTTCCGTTTGGTCCTTTTACCGCAATACCCCCATACAGGGATATCCTGAGAACTGCAAATGGTAGCCTTCGGTTACTGAATGGATTTCGGTATTCCACTCAGGCTTCCGGAACCATCCTCGCGACTTCAACCCTCCTAGGGGAGAGGCCTTCCGATAAACTGGTTATGACCGTGCCAAAAAATACTAGGAGATTTTGGTTCCCTAATGGACAACAGCTATGTCTCAAATGTAATAACTGAGGGGTGTTATTGGAACACCTATCCCCTCAATACTACCTAGCTACAAAGTTCTTTTAAGTGTTCCCCAAGTGGGGTTAAAAGTGGGTTGAAGTCAGGGTAAATTTTAAGGCTTAGTTTAAATTATGTGTTTGAGTGGGTGCACGTGTGGTATTTTAAACTGAAATTGAAAAAGTAATTGCTTTGCAGAAAATATTCAAAAAACAAAGGATCTTTTGAAATAGAAAAGCAAATAATATGACTTCTTCAATAAATGGAAATTAAATGCTTTGCCAGAACTATTCAAAAAACAAAGGATCTTTTGAAATAGGAAAGCAAATAATATGACTTCTTTAAGAAATAAATGGATTTCTTTTAAAAATTTGCTATGGGCAAAATATTAAAGAAGTAGACAGTAAATTTTTTTATCTCAATAAAATGCAAATAAATCCTTCTTTCAATTTCTGAAAATTTTTAAAAAGACTTTTTCAAAGGTGCATTCTAAATAATAAAAAGATTTCTATGGTTGTAAAAAATGCAGGAATTTTTTGATACTATAAAATAGCTAAGTGGGCAGGTAATACAGTAAAAAATTAATTTTTTAAACGGATTGGCCGAATGGAAAAAATGGAATCGCGGGTTTTGACAGAACAGCCGCAATGGACCGCGCGGGTTTCTGTCGCACAGTCGCGATGGGCAGCACGGGTTTCAGCCGCGAAGCCGCGCGGGATTTCATCACATAGTCACGATCTGCAGCGCGAAAAATGTCCGCGAAGCCGCGATGTGTAGCGCGCTAATTGGCCGTTAAGCCACGGTGAACCGCGGGGAAAAGAGCCACGCGACTGTCAGGCAAAAAGCCGCAAGGCGAAAGCCGTACGCCGACTCCGAAAAACGAACCTGAAAATGACGATTTCGGGCTGTTAATGGCAATAAAATGGGCCAAGATCTAGAACAACAATGGATCTGCTGTCGAGGGTGGCAGATCTATGAATTAAACTAACTAATACTAACAAAAATTAAGATCTAAAGCAAAAAATAAATTTTTTAAGATCTAAAGATTCAAGCCAGCGGAGTCGCCAAAAACTGTTGGCTTGGTTTTGCAACCAAGCTTAGTGCAATGGGCACCTGCTAACTAGTAGCAGCAGTTTCAATATTAAAGCAAAAACAATTGTAAATCTAAAACTAAAACTAAGCTAGCATGTGCATTTTGATAATAAACTTTTGAATTGAAAACAAGAACAAGAAATAGAGAAAATAATTTTGTATTGAAAATGGGGGCAAGCAAGTGCTTGCAATAATAATACCTCCAAGTGATGAAGATAGTTGAGAAGCTCCAAGGGTGAGCAACTCCAAACTCCAAAGGGTCCTTTCTCCAAGGTTGCTAAAGTGGCCAAAAGCTTAAAGGAGATTTTGGCAACATGAGGATAGGAAGATGGATGGATGTGAAATGAGGAGCCCCTACCACCTTTTTATAGGTTTTGGTGGTGGGGAATACCATTGTGGTTTTGTGAAAACCAATGGTATTGACCAACATGGTTTAGGTACCTTTTCCCTCCTTTTTCCTTTTTTGAATATTTTTAGAATTTTTATTCCCTTTTTAATATTTTTGGGAATTTTGGACCCTTTTTGAGGGTTTTTTATGCTTTTTTAGGAAAAATAATCATTTTGAGTGGGAAAAGGGGTGTATTAAGGTCTTTTGGTGACCTTTTGTTGGCTTTAGAGGCTCAGATGGTAGAAAAAGTGGACAAATGGGTCATGCGAATAAGGAAATGAGCTAGTGAGCACTTTTTAGGTGTTAACAACCCCCATATTTTTCAGGCATTTTTCAACAACCCCTAGTCACCTCGGTTTGCATGCCACCTTGGTCGTTATCCATTTTTTACATTTTTGTATATCACCGGATTCAGTTTTCCGCACTTGTGATGATGCTTGAGATAATTTATCGTTGTCACAGTCACCCCTTTTTTGACATTTTTTCTATCCACCGCGCAACCGCGGTTTGTGAGCCACATGGGCCACTATCACTTTTCACTTGCTGTGACGCTACAAGCATATCCGTGAACCCTCCACCACATTCATACTGCAATTCTTTCATTATTTTTCCACCATTCACCATCTTGCAAGGAGGCACCACCAGTGTTCCCCCCCAACCCTCGTTCTCGGTTCTCATCGATGTCCCTTGATTGAACACTCTCCTTGCTTGGCCATTCCTTTTGTTTGGTATAATTTTATCCCTTTTTCGAGTCAGACAAGTCCTTTACGAAAAAGGCACTTAGGGAGTTTCTGTAAAGATCTTTTCTGACTCCTAAAAGAATGAAAAGATCGCCGAGCAGTCTTGCTTCCTTTCATGCTCATTAAAGTACCTGAAAGGGCATCTATCTGGTATAAGTTTAACCATTTTCCAGACTTGGTAGACTAATTATGAAAAAGGAATATTCTAGTCACACCGACTAGAAGAGTTCTCCATTGCGTCCTTTTATGCTTTTTCGGGCCCTGGAGACTAACACATGAAAAAGAAACCCCCTAGAATCTTCTTATTGTTTTAAGACTCTTTAAAATTGAAAGCAACCACAAACATGCACCGTCCTAGGCTCGTACAAATCCACACAACGGTACCACTCCATTATTTCAGAGTCTTCTTATCGCTTTTAGACTCTTTAAAATTGAAAGTAATCACGAGCATGAACTGTCCTGTGCTCGTATAAATCCACATGATAGTACCATTATGAACACACTTCTATCCCCTCTTCCAACTCCTTAAGCCATGAAGAAGGCCCCATCGATGTCTCTTAGCACTATGATCACTCATCTCGGCAACACCCCCAATAAGGTCGCCTTTGTTCAGAGTATTATGTGATATACCATCCTTCCAGTCTCCTGTCATCCTATATCAACTTGAGTATCCCTCCTTATAGTCACACTCCCTGATCCTTTAAAATCTATGATCCCCTTCCCCCAAGTCAGTGTCATATGCTTCCCAACCACCCCCACCATCATACTCTGAACAAAGGAAGTTTGAGTCCCCCCACCCAACAAACCCATGTTTCCTACCCCCCAGTATTCCAGTTACATAGTCATCCCTGTCACCTCTTTTTTATCCACCTCATGCTCCTGTCAAGGAAACATCATTGCCTTGCTAGTTACAGGTATCCCTCTGTTGACGCCAGGCTATCTATTCCAAAGGATAGACCCAGAGGTCCCTATGCCTTGGACTCATCACCATCACTGGTGAGTGCCTATGGATCATTTCAAAAGGAGTCCTCAGTGCCCCTCTAAATGATTGTTTCTCACATGCTCGACGTCAACACCTTGATCGCATCGTTGAGATTCGTACAAGGTATACATCCCTTCAGTTTTTGGTCAAAGACCCCGGACTTCCCTTGACTCTAGCACATTGGTGAGTCACTTTGGAACACCCAATTATATGTTCCCATGGATATTCGGGTTGCGTTGGTGACAGTATTCGGAAGCCATCCACTTGTATGATTCCTTGAGTATCCAGTACAACTACAGTTCAGTGTACCATTGAGGGGATGACTCCCCATCATTATTATCCAATAGCTCATCAGTTCCTCTGGTACCACAGTCAGCAACACTATTATCATTCCAGTGTATCAGTTCTTCATCTCAGACATGGTCAGACCGGAAGCATGTCCCAGATTTGTGTCCCCTCTCGACCCTTATGATGTACACAGTAGTTCTCCATGTATCTTTCAGGTCCCCTTTTTTTGGGCCTCATTGTTATTTTATATATCTTGATACGAGCATGGGTATGCCTGCCTCATCCATATATTGAGATTATGCCTCATTCATTGTTGAGGTCATGTATTTTCAGTTTTTGCAGTTGCTTCAAGACCACTGTCCCAGTCTCTAGTCTGTTTCTTCTCTTCTCCACACCCTAGGAAAACCATAAAAGACCTATGATGTCTATCGGCCATATGATGATCTCCTACCCTCACACATCAGGGGGCAATCTGTTAACACCTAAAAAGTGCTCATTATCTCATCTCCCTCAGCACATGACTCATTTGTCTATTTTTCCTACCATCTTTGACTCCAAAACCTCAAAGAACCATTAAAAAGCCACCAAAAGGCCAAAAAACCCCTTTTTCGCCCAAAAATAATTTAAATTTCCTCAAAAGATAGCAAAGATCCTCTAAAAGGGCCCTAAATTCCCAAAAATCAAATAAAAGGGAATAAAAAATATAAAAAGATGAAAAAGAGGGAAAATGGAAGCAAAAACCCTAAAACAATTGACCTAAACCATATGGTGCGAAAAACCATGGGTCAACACTCCACCACTAAAAAACCTATAAATAGGTGATGGAGGCTCCCCATTTTATATCCACAATCTATCATATCCTCACTCTGCCAAAATCACTCTTGGAACCCTAGCTCACCATTTGAGCTAGTTTTTCCATTTGAGTGCCCTTTTTGGCCCACCATCCAAGCACCTTGGAGAAGGAGAAGGAACCCATTGGAGCACAGAAGCAACCCTCCTGGACTACTGCAAGAACTCCACCAACCTCAACATTTGAGGTAAATGTAACTTTGTTCTCATTTTTAATACAAAAGAAAAATTCTCATTATATTATTGTCTTTTTATTTTGATGCACATGTTAGCTTAGATTTTACCTTGTTTTACTGTCAAGTTTTACTATTTTACTGAACTGCTACTAAGGAGGCCCTTCTCCTTAGTAGGTGCTCATTTGCACAAGCTAGGGCGAAAACCCTAGCTACACTCTTTACTGGACTTTTTTTCAAATACCTTTCTAAATAATTTTTTTTCTTTATGAATTGAATATGTGTCACTAGCCAATCATCCACTTCCTTCAACTTGGCCTCCAAATTGTATAGTTAGTGACCCATTTCTTCATTTTCGTCATGCATTATGGTTGAGATTTTGGCAAGTTTATTGGGAGAAGTAATTTTTAATCCACCTATTTCCATTAGATATCACTTATATTTAAAATAGTGTTTCAATCTTTCCTCTTTATCACACCTTTTCAATCACCCAAATCAAATATTCCAATAAAAATTATGCAAGTTTCTAGTTAAAATACCTTTAAAAACCCTAGTTTGGAGATTGTCTCCCTAGTTGACCTTCCAGCTAAGGTAACTCTAAAATTTAATTCATCTAACATTTTCTCTTATAGTACCCTCATATGTATTAGCTATAATGCCATAGGTCGCACCCAATTTTAATGTTCCAAGAGAGAGTTATGGTGATTTTCTTGAAACATGTTGTTTTTGTGCCTTTTTGAAGAGTGAAAATGTACGGCCTTCCATGTGTCAAATTTTCTAGATATGATTTTGAAATTCTTATCCATAAAATTATGTCATGTTAGACTTATTAATGCAATATGTCTCAATCAATTTGGATCTCTCAAGATCCATAAATAACAGTTTTACCTGGAACACATTTGAGACTAGTTTTTGGACTGGTCAAAACCCTAAATTCCATAGATTGTAACTCTGCATATGTAATGAATCAGGACTTGAAATTCGTATCATAGATATATAGACATTTTTAT
Organism: Larix kaempferi; assembly: GCA_027924585.1. Lineage (NCBI taxonomy): Eukaryota > Viridiplantae > Streptophyta > Pinopsida > Pinales > Pinaceae > Larix > Larix kaempferi. Next base: position 756,086 of record BSBM01000631.1, read on the forward strand.
AGTGAAAACATATCTATATATATATGATAAATAGACATGTTTTCACTACCAACATATCAATCTATCATTGATAGATATATATGTTTATACTAAAAAATGTTTATAGTGAAATTGACAAGATGACTCTCTTTGGAAGTGTCCAAGCTCTGATACCAAATTTTATGCACGAAATTCCCAAAACAACATAAAATAATAAAGAGAGACAAATCCAATGATTTAACAATAAATATAATAAATGAATAAGAATCCTCTTCAAGGAGGGAATCTCTTTATATAATGTACCAAATACACAAGACAAGATGAGATGATCCTCAAGATAGGCCTCTTTGGTATATATATAGGAGACAAAGGGTATAATTACAATTATAATTGACCATACAATTACACTTAATCTTCTAGATGATAAATAAAGACAATAATATTATAACAATAGAAATGTAACATTACAATATATAGGGATTAACATCATGGTTGGTGCCTTAGTAGTTTGGCATCTAGTGGCAACTCAATATTCATCTCACCAAACTCACCTTGAATACTATCCAATTCGATAAAGCTTTCCAAAAATAGGCCTTAATATGCTTTGATTCTAATAACAATCTCAAATATTATTTTTTCATCCCAATGGTCTCCTTTAGATGTGATTTTGGGTTTCTCTCCTATCCAAACTTTGACTTTCTATGATTGCAATGGTTGCATATAAGTTGCAGTAGAACATTCCTTCTTCTTCCCTTGCATAATCCTATAATGTTATGATTCTATAAATGATAGATGTCTTAGATTCTCTAGGTCATCCACATCCTCCCCAAGTTTTTAAATTTACTTGCAATATAGAGGAGATTCCATCTTATGGACATGTATCTACAAGTTGAGTAGATCAAATTTTAAAACCTATCAGTGAATACAGCTTCTTTGATCATGTAAACGTAGCTATATCTTCATAATATTTTCCCACAAAATAAACACTAACCGAGCATAATGGTTTAAAGGTATTGAAGTTTTTAGACATGTCTGAGAAAATCACCCCATGGTCTCCATAGTTGACAAAGGTAGTCGGGTGTGTGACAATGTGGTACAGTAGAGTAGAGTTTGAGGTTCCCTGTTAGCTCAACCATGCTACCGAGTTGATCGAGGATGTTACACAAAACTCATGCAGTGCTTGGAGGCTAGTCAGGATTAACTAGATCAAAAAACCCTCTATTATTCATGCACACTATTGTAGTCCCAAGGTTCTAGTGGTTACCATAGATATATTACATGATATAAGAAAGCATACACAATGATACAGATACAAGAGATGAGATAGATAAAGAGACACAAGCCTTTATATTAACCAACAAGAGAAGAATACAGTCATAGAACCAATCTTAACTTGTACATCAGCTCACCAGCCTATATATATATATGCAAATACAATTACATGACCGTCTGTTGGTTTATCCAACCGACCCGACCTATACTAGTCGATGCAACCTGTCGACATGTGCTGCAGAGTGGTTGGGCGGAGGGCCTAGTCGACAGGCCGACGTAGGCCCCTCCAACATCTCCCCCACCTCAAAATATTTCTTCATCCCAAAGAAATGGAGAGATCAAAATTTCAAAAAGAGTTATACAGACAGTTATGATGAAGGAATGCTGGAACCAATAGCATCAGGTATCTGGAGACAGGCTTCAAGAATAAATTCAGCAGAAACAGAGAGGTGGTGCTGGAACTCTCCCAAGTTCATAGCAAATTCTGGATGTCTACAGTAAGAGTTGTGAGTTTCGATAAGTTTTCCATCTTGTCATGAGTGGATGTAGCCTGTAAGTGGATCATGTCGGGGCCAAACGTGTTAGTTTTTCTTTCGGCGACAGCAATTAACTGATGAAATCGATGCTGATTTTCTCCAAGTTTGTTGAGGCCTCCTTAGGCTTGGGACATCCACTGAACTTCTTGTTTCTCTAATTTATCCAATTTCTTGTTTTCCATGATGATCTGGCTATCAAGTTTTTCGATAAGGGCTTCATCTGCAGTCAAGCACTAGTGCTGAAGCTTGCTTAGCAATGTTCTTGTTTTCTGAATATCTTTGTAGACGTTGCCATAATATACATACCAATTGTTCAGAACTGCTGTAAGTTTTTTTGCTTGATTATCGTACTGCTTGAGTACTTTGAGAGCTTCTGAAAAGGCTATAAACTGATTTGTCATGAGGGAATCTACCTCAACATCTTGATCTATTGTTTCTTGAGAAGCTCATATTGTAGCATCAACACGACAAACTCGAATAAGTGATATGCTCGATCAAGAGGTCATGTCATGTATGAACTGGCTAGGAGCGTGATAACTTGCTGCGCTAAATTTTCACATTTAGCGAGGAATGTAGTCTTTTCTTCCTGAAGCTGCAGTATCTGTTCTTCTGAATCATGTCGACGACACTTTTTCACTCTGAAGACTACATCTTCAAGTAGATCAAGTTCTTCTTGGGATGCCAACTGTGGTTGATAGCTTGTAGCAGCTCCGAATTGGTCTAAGTATACGGAAAGAGTATTTTCTGATTGGTTTAACTATGTTTGCTGCATTTGCAGTTGCTGCTGCAATTCTCTTTCTTTGCGTTTCTTCTCTTTGTGCTTCCTGCGGCTACTCTTTTCTTTTTATTTTCTTAAGATTTGTTGTTCTGGGCCCTTATCTTTTCGTCTATTGCTGGATTCCTTTCGATGACTGCTTGTGTGCTGGAAACAACTTGTTCTACCTGAATTTGTGTACTGGGTACTACTGCTATGATGACTGAAGTCTCATGTTCCACATCTTTGGCACTTCATGGATTTACTGCTGGTATGCTGGAGATTTCCACATTGCTTGTACCAATGTCTGGAGTATTTGTGTGCTCTGATGGTCTTGTCGTGTCGACTACAGTTTCTTGAGTTGCGACTGATTCCTTGGTTAGAGTAGAAGCAGCTTCATCTGCTTCTATTGTGGTTGCTTCTTTGCTGTGTTGTTGTGTAACTGGACTAGCCTTGGATCTGACGATAGGGGGACTCGACTGGTTTACCGGGAGTGATGGCAGGATGACGGATGTAAAAGTTGGACTCAATGAAATGGTACTGTCGAGGGGATTCGAACTAACTAGACTAGACTTAATTGTGGACTCGACATGGGAACTCATGACTTGGGGATTTTCACTTCGAACGATTTTTGGTTGAGGTGGATTCATTTGTTGTGGTAATGTATTGATTGGAAGAGGGGTATAGACAGTTGTTTGTTGTGCATACAGTAGACCTGATGGGTCAAGATTTCTGATATGATGGGCTTTTGTGTGACCGCCAAGTTCTAGACTTGACAATGGTAAAGGTGAACTTCTGGTTTGAATGGTGTCGGGGGTAGCTAAGTTAACCGAGACAGTAGACAGAGAGGCAAAAACTGGCTGTTGGATTACCATCTTGCGCCAGTTGGGACAAAGTATCGGAAGGTTTCCAATGAATGTATTCAAAGCGTTGTCTGTTGGGTTAGGAGGAGCAGGTAATGCTAACAAACTGCTTTCTTCTTCTACTGCAGTTGGGGAAGAAGGAGGAGACTGGATAGTTAGGTTGATATCAGGTTCGACTAAAATTTTGGGTTTTTTAACAATAATTTGAGAAGATGGATACTTATCTATTTCTAAAAATTTTCTGAATTGATCTTTGACCGATAGTTTGTTCTTGGCTGCATCTTCAAGGATTTGGGTAGCATTGTCATTTAGCTCGATATCATCTGCTTTTGTAGGCTCTTTAAATGTTACTTGTCTCTTCCCTTTTCCTTTGGTCGATGTTACTCGGTCTTGTCGGGCTGAAATGATTTCAGCTGCTATCTTCTGTATCTTAGCATCTATCAAAAGATGTTCTGGGTTGTCGGACTCTGTGCTGCTGTTCGAACGCTCTCTGGGCTCTGCTAATTTTGTGTGCGGATCTTGGGTAAGTGCTGACAACTTAGGGTTAGGTGTCAGCTCAGGTTGATAGCTGAAAGTGTTCATGTACAACCGACTTTTGTATGCTTCTTCTTGTTCCATGTCAGAGAGAGGCTCAACATATTTGAAGTTGATTTTCCTTGCTTGTGCCAGGATGGGTAATAATTCATTAGATTGGTGGCTTAAATCTGTGAAAATTTTGCTTACTAAAGGGTAATAGTCGAGCTATCTTGCTGGACCTGCTCCTCTCTCCATGTACCATATTGCTGTGTCATCCAAAGATAGTTGGATGTGCACTGTCGGGGGCAGGCTTCGACGAACGTTCTGTGGTACCCTCCATCTTATCGCTATTGCTTTAAGGTCAATAAACCATGCTTCTAGCCAAAGTTTGACTATTGTAGGTCCATATTGGCTTGCTCTAGGTGCAAAACAATGGAATGTTTTGATAAGGACAAGTCGATATTTGGAAAAATCCTTGTTTCCTTTCAGTCGAAGGTGGGTCACACCAATCCATATGAGTACAGATGGGTAGCGAATGCTAGCTCCCTCCTCCTGGAATTTATGGCATGTGTATTTAAGAATGTCGGCCAAGAAGTCTGCCCCAATTGTATACTTTGTCATTCAGAGCCATATTCTTGACAGCTTCTAACATGTCGGGCTTCAAATCTGATCCCCTGCCTGTTCGTGAAAGTGCATGTGACACAATCTTGGCGGCGGTTTTATAATTGACAAAAACAATCTGGCTCACGACTATACCTCGTGAGTTCTTTCCAGCAGGAGTATCAATGAAATCATCAATCAAGTCTGCACCTGAACTTGTTGGTACAACATCTCCGTTGTGTGAAAGGCCAGTTATTTTATGGATTATTTCACCATTGATGTCGACCGGGACATCGAAATAAATCTTGCCATTGTGATACCTACTAACGATGAATTGTGCAATGAATTCTTTCAGTCCTCCAAAATTATCCAACAAAGGTGCCTTCAGGTAATGCAGAATTGTGGCTATCTGTAAATACCGTACTTCCTCCCTCCAGTGACCATCTGAATCCTTCCCCCAATCTTCAATTCTCTTCCATGCTTTCTTCCAAGTGGGTTCTATCGCTTTTGCGTTCTGAATCATCTGGAGTCTTGTTTCTAATGGTGTTTGTTCTATCTCTAGTTCTCTAACTGATGTTGCAGTGGCTTTGGTAGCTGTTAGAGTTTTTCTAGGAGCCATGGCGGATTTAGGGTTCAAGAATGTGAAATTAGCTTCAGTGGAGTCAGGGAATTCTGTTTCTTGGAGTTCAGCTCTCGGAAAAAGAGTAGCCAGGAATCCTCAAGCTCCGTATTTATGGTGGAGTTACTTGGCACAGGTGAATGGGACGTAGAGGCCCATATTAATGGTTGATTTGACGGGGTTATTAAATTAGACTGACCAGATATCGGTGCTTCGTCAGATGCATTACTTCTGGCGTCGCAGGTATCTTTAGCCTTTATTCCTTTGTCATCATGGCACTGCGACACCTCATTCGATGTGTCATGTCGATGGGATTCTCTATTTGAGTTTGGTTGGTCCGAGCTCCAATGCTTCTGCAGTGTCTGATTTTCCTCTGCAAACCGTCAATGTTCTTGTCGATACCTATAATATTGACGGTTGTGCACCGGACATCTTTCTCTGTTTTTTCCATCCTTCGTCTGCCATTCTCTCGTCATTTCTACTTTTGACGTGTTATGCTATTGTTGTTTGGTTTTTCAACCAAGCATGTGCAAGGATGCACCTACTAACTAGTAGCAGCAGTCTCAATAAAAATATGTAAAAACTAATGTAATATGATCTAACATTAACATGTGCAAAGAAATTTAAAAAACTAGATTTAAGAACATAAGCAATAAGATCTATGAGAAAAACAATAAATTTAAAAAATTTAATTTTTTATTACCTCAAATTGTGAGGATGGTGAGTTTTGAGTAGCTCCAAGGTTGAGATGCTCCAATGTCCAATGGTCTCTTCTTCTCCAATGCTTCAATGGGGATCTTCAAACTCGAAATGGGAGGCAATGGCTTTCAAAGGGAATTTGCCAGCATAAGGATAGGATGAAATGTGGATGAATAGTGAGGAGCCCCTATCACCTTTTTATAGTTTTTTGGTGATGGGGAATGCCATTATGGTTTTGAGGAAACCAATGGTATTAACCAAAATGGTTTAGGTTTCCTTTTCCCTCTTTTTCCCTCTTTTTTCCTTTTAATATTTTTGGGAATTTTGGACCCTTTTTTACGGTTTGTTTAGGGTTTTTTGAGTTTTTTGAGGAAAAATACATATTTTGAGGGGAAAAAGGTGTATTATGGTCTTTTTGGTGACCTTTTGAAGGTTTTAGAGGCTCAAATGGTGGAAAAAGTGGACAAATGGGTCATGAGAATATGGGAATGAGCTAGTGAGCACTTTTTGGGTCTTAACAGATTGCCCCCTGATGTGTGAGGGCAGGAGCTCATCGTATGGCCGATAGACATCATAGTTCTTTTGTATTTTTCCTGGGGTTTGGAGAAGAGAAGAAACTTATTGGAGATTGGAACAACGGTCCCTTGGAAGCTGCAAAAAACTAAAAAATTACATGTCCTCAAAATGAGTGAGGAATAATCTCTGATAATGGACGAGGCGGGCATACCCATGCTCGTACCAAGACATATACATAACAATTAGGCCCAAGAAGGGGGACCTGAATAATACATAAAAAATATGTTGGTACATCATAGTAGTCCAGAGGGGACATAATGTTGGGACGTAGTCATGGTCATACCATGACTGATCTCAATAATTGATACACTGGAAAAGAGCAACAAACATTATGAATAAGGTTTCAGAAAGGTTGATGAACTATTGGAGATGAAGGTGTCCAACATCTGTAAGGACTCAATGACTGTGAGACAACTTCTGAGGAATTTATGTAACTTTATACTCGAGGGAGTATAAAACTTGGGTACATCTGAAAACTGTCGCCAAACACAACCCGAATATCCATAGGAATGTGTAACTGGTTGTTTTCTCAATTAGACTCTGAAATGTGGTAGAGTCGGGTGATATCCAGGGTCTTCAACAAATAAGTGAAAGGTACATCATGACTTTCCTGTCACGGGTGCATGGTAAAAATATGTTGGTCCTTCACTTAGTTAAGGGTGTCAATTTGATTGTTAACAGATGCCCCCTAATGTGTGAGGTCTGAAGCAGAGCTCAGGGCCGAAATACATTACTGAAATTTATACTCGGTATACTGATACTCTTTATCGTTCAAAGAAAGGATAAGGGAAGGAAAACTCACGGGCGCAGGATTAAGGACCACACCTGTAAAACATAGTAATTTCTCAAATATATAATATCTTCTGGAGGCAAGCATACCCATGCTCAGCAGTAAACAAGCATGGCCATGAACAATACACAGTGTATCCATGTCAAAAGCAATTTTATTTTATTTATTTATTTATTTATTTATTTTATTTTATTTTATTTTATTTTATTTTTTTTATTTTATTTTATTTTTTTATTTTTTTATTTTTATTTATTTTTATTTTTATTTATTTTTTTTATTTTATTTTATTTTTTTTATTTTATTTTTTTTATTTTTTTTTTTTATTTTTTTATTTTTTTTTTTTTTTTTTTTTTTTTTTTTTTTTTTTTTTTTTTTTTTTTTTTTTTTTTTTTTTTTTTTTTTTTTTTTTTTTTTTTTTTTTTTTTTTCTGAAATGTAAACCTGCACTTTCATGAGTGCGAGAACAAAGTATTTATTGAACTTTTGACATGGCAATCTAATCTTGCGCAACTCGGGCAGTGCATCGATGAGTGATACAACTATCTTTTCCAAGTTCTTCAATACAAACTGACGATAGTACGAGTTTATATCATGCGAATAAGTGATATGATGTCGAGCATAATAAAACACCATCTGATTACCAGTCATTGATGTATACCATTAACAGATGTGAAGAGACCCACCGATAATGATGATGGACTCTAAGGCACTGAGTACAAACTAGCAAGTGTGAATAGATGTTCTGAAGTTGAACACTTATAGAATCAAACAATCAGGGGTCATTGATGTATACCCACTGTCATTTGCGAGGAAACCTACCACTAATGATTGCAAGATCCAAGGTACTCTCGGGTTTCTAGATCCATGTCCTAGATCATGATTTGATGTCGATAGGAATAGATCCATTGGAAGGAGGTCATTGATGTATCCCACATCAAACGATATGAAACAAAGATCAATAGTATGATATAATTTGGTAGAACTACAAGATCCAACACTGTATACTGACACAAGGAAGGCCGACATGATTGGTCAAGAATATTTGAGGAATGGCTAACTCGGTTTGGACTTCCCTTGAAAACATAACATGATGCAGAAAGGACACTTGGAAACATAGTACTTTGAGTAACCGACCTTAATGAAATTCGCTAATGCCAGATGCATTAACGAAAGCTCCATTGGTGATAGGAAGGATAACCCATCGGTGGAGATCTGTTGGTGACGAGAAGGATAACCCATCAGTGGAGATCTGTTCAAAATACTGGTATAGTTTCCTAAGGCAAATGCAGATGGTGTACTGAATGCAGATACAATATTATGTTCTGTGTTCAAGGGCAACAAGGACTGACTGTTTCCATTTTCTTCAGAGTTTATAATATGAAGTGATTCAAGTCTCTCCCTTTTTGGATTTTTTTGTTTTCCAATTTTTATTGCTTTTAACCTTTTTCATTTATTAACTTGAAAAAGGAATAAAGCATGCTATGATACATTAGAGGAAATGAGTGTCTCAAGGGAATGTGCCTAAATGTCAAGGGCATGGGTCAGGCCAAGGAAAAGATCTGTATTGCAAACAAGGGTTGAGCTAGCTATGTACACTATTGAAGATGTTTCCTCCATGGGTATGGGTCAAATATACATAAGCAATGGTTTATAGGCATCTTGTAACAGAAAGTGACTATATAGGAAAATAAGCAACATAAGCAATAAGAACCGAATCAATTTGCATGGATGTTCAAGTGGATATTTTAACTCATGCTTATGTAAAATGACAAAAAATTGGGAGCCCATCAAGATATGGTCAGAAATTTATGAAAGAGAAATATGTGGTCTCAAACTCCAAGTCATGACGGGACTAATAGGGATCCCGGGCCTATGAGAATAATACAGCATGGGAACCATAATGGCAATGGGGTGCTGACTAGGGTGTCCCATGTTCGGTAGGTTCTACTGTCAGAATGGTGGAAAATATGGATATGAAGGGTTGACCCACAAATTTCCAACAGGTTCGACCCTATGGTAAGTTTGGGTTGCAAAAGGTTCAAATGCATCTTCACAACGAGATGGCCTAAACCTATATGCAAGTTTCCAAATATACAAAATAAGATCGAGGAACATGCAGATCATGCTCCTATACTTGGGTAGATTTATATCAAGTATGCTCCCAGTGGCCCCACAAAAGATGTCCTTAGGTGGGTAGAACTAAATGTTTACAACTTGAGGGATATCTTCATTTGATGATAAAAAGTAATCCAAGAAGTCACGTGAGCTGGGAGATCTCACAGCCCAAATGGGCCAGGTAACCGAATCAGATTCCTCCATCAAGGGAATATTTTGATCCAAATCAGTCGAAGCTATTTGAGTAGCTTGGTTTGAAACTTCTACCACAGATAGGGGTGATCCAAATGCTTGCCAACATGGAAATGACATTACACAAGATTAGGTCCCTTCATCCACTATGGTTAGACAGATTTTCTTACCATGAGTTGTTACTTTAATTTGAAAAGCAACTTCGGGAAGGATCCTACATATTGAATGGTCTATGTCTGATGTGATCAAAGTCTCATTCGATGGATCAACAACACCAATGGTGGAAAATAGTTCCTTTCTTGGCGCAGAATGACATTGCAATACCTCCATGGCCGACATGGCACATGGTAATTGAGATAGGTGCTCAAGAACATTACTATTCTTAGCAGCTCGCGTGTTGGGATTATGCATTGTTCTACGTAGAACACCATTAAGGGGGTGTGGTACTAAGTCTATGGTTGGTTTCTCAATGTAGATATAACCATCTGGTTGCGATTCCAGCTGATTTGGTGTACTAAGAGAGACATCATAATAATCAAGTCTTGTTTGAATGTTCATCTCAAGATCACACATGAATACATTGGCATTAGGATCATTGTCCCTTTGCGGGGGGCAGGGGGGGGGCGGTGGTTGGTTGCCCCCTGGCGGAGGTATCAGTGTAAAAATAGTGGGTTGTTATTTCCTATGGCATTGAAGCACAGTTGGTGCATCTCCCTTCCCAGAGTTAGCATTTTGCTTACTCTTGTACTTCTTCTTCTTTCCTTTAAGTTCTATGGATGAGACTGTGAGGATGTCGGAATTGTTGGAAGGATTAGCAGGTTCCTACATTGCCTGGCCAGCTATGGATTGCGAATTCTGAATAGAAACTTGTCCCGGATTTGGGGTAATTTGTTCAAGATGGTTGACGGAATCCATCAACCCATTGACATGAGGTTCATGTGGCAACCTAGCCAGATCAAACGCAAGTCTTCCAAGTTAGTTCAAAAAAGATTGTTATTTTCTAGAACCTAACCACTCCATGGTGGAATGGGTTTAATGGTTGGATTGCCCAATTGTGGGGTTAGGCCCGAAAAATATTGGTTACTTTGTAGAACCTGACCACTCCATTGATGTGGTCCCTGGGTGTGATAAGAATTCATAGGTGGGTTTCTCGTTTGCGGAGACTGACCCCAAGAAGTTTGGCAACTTCTTGAAACATGACCATTGGGTGGATTGCCTCCTTGCAGAGGTGGGTTCCAAGAAGATTGGTTATTTAGTAGATCCCAACCATACTACGACAGTTGAAATTGGTATTGAAAATCATTCCAAGGTTGACTGCCTCCTTGTGGAGGCGGAATCCAAAAAGGTTGGTTACTTTCTGAATATTGACAAGTCCATTGTGAATTAGGTTGCATGTATGGATTGCCCCCTTGCGAGGGTATGTTCCATTGAGATTGATAACTTGGTGGAACATTACCATTCCATTGTGGGAAAGGATTAATAGGTGGATTTCCCCCTTGAAAGGGTATGTTCCATTGAGATTGATGACTTGGTGGAACATTACCACTCCATTGCTAGCTGGGATTCATGAGTGGATTGATTCATTACGGGGGTGGGCCCTAATTAGATTGGTTACTAGTTGGAATCGGACCACTCCATTGAATGTTTCCTTGGTTTGGATAAGCGTTCCAAGGTTGATATCCTCCTTGCGAAGGTGGGCCCCAAGAAGATTGGATACTTCTTGAAACCTCCCCACTCCATGGTGGAATGGGGTTGATAGATGGATTTCCGCTAGTCATTGTGCTAGGATAAATCGGAGGATAACCCCCCGGGGCATTTCAATTAATCTGAGGAGCATATCCCCAATTCGCATAAATGTTCCATGGTTCATTGCTTCCTCAAAGAATATTACCATTCCATGGTGAAGGGTTGCCCCCGGAAGTAGAATTTTGACTAGTGTTTTGTATACCATGAAGACTCTGATTTACTCCTTGTGTGTGTTGACCCTGATTAGCTGATCCATATGGAAAACCAATGTTTGAGAAAGCCATGGTGTCCCGTGTTGATTTTTGCATGTCATTCAAAATTTCAGAAAAAGGTTTGATATCACCTAGTGACTCACAGATAGTAAGTGGAACTAGTTCTGAAAGACTCATCAAAGGAGGAATTTCATGAGCATGTGTGTCATGTTTCAATGTTTCAATTTCAACTAGAGTAAGATTATCAACTATGTATGTATTCAGTTCGTGATGTGACGATGAATTTTTAGTGTTGATTTGATGTTGTTCTTCTCGAGTAATGTTAATTGAGTTGAAAATCAGTTCTGTTTCCAAGTCATTAGAATGTGTCTTTTGTGTCTGTCTCTGCACTGTAGTAGGGCCTTCAAGTTCTGGTGACTCACCTTGCTGCTGTTGTGACTGGTGCATTGGGAGAGTAGCCACTTCTAAGAAGTTGACAAAACGATGTGTTTAAAATGATAGTTTGAAACAAACAATCCTAAGGCAGTCTAGACTCAAAAAATGAAAAGTGTCCACACAGTAAAAATTCCCTAGAGATTTCAAGCAAGCAAACTAGCCTTCCAAAGAACCGAAGCTCAGTGAAAAGATGGATTGTAGGGCCTTCTGAAACTAGTAGCTGCTGAGGAATTTCATGTCCTCATACAATTGCTAGGAGCGAAGGTGTGAGAAACAATTACAATAAACTTTAATACCCAGGGGTACAAGTGTTGGTTCCGGACCACTCACCCTCCCAAGGAGTAAAAGTTCCAAAGTTTGTCTCAAGTATTGCAAATGTGTCCCACTCACAAAATCCTATGTGATATCCTAAGAATAGCCACTAAATTTACCACTTCACAATCAACGGTCGGGCGGACAGTTGTAAGTCGAGGACAACTCTTATTACCAGAAACTTTAGAAATAGTGATGTCACCCCCGAGGACTTGTCGCTAAACATAGAATCCCTTCGATAAGCTCATGTCCCACTAAATAAGAAAGAAGGGGGAACCACCTTTACTTATCCAGATTGACCTCGTGCTTGACGCATGTTTTAGAAGCGCTTTTCCGACAAGCATTTTTTGCAACTAGTGGATTTACTCCCTTTAATCAATGCTAGTTTCAAAGTTTTGCAGCCCAGGAGTGTTAACTCTCCAAACCTAATCTAGGGAACTAACCTAAACTTGTTGATGATATGAAAATCAAAAGTTTGTCAATTTTAGATTAAGTGCCAATTTTAAGTATAGTTTACTTAGTCTCAGGAGTGGAAGTGAATTTGGTGGTGTTTCGACTCGAAAAAAAATGAACCACACAATGCAAGATGCTCACTATGCTATCTTTCAGTTCGATGAATATCCTAACTAAAGGAAAAGTTAGAGGTTCATGAGCTTCTTTCAGACATGCAAAGTTTCTAGTAGATTTCTTATGTTCATGCACAGTTTTTTCTGAAATATGGATAATAATCGATGTTTGATGATCAATGTAACCCAAATAGATATCTCAAGTAACAGTGAATCTAATTCAATTATACAAAAGTTTTTGCAACCCTTTGAATTATTTTTTTTGTTTAATGCAAAAATAGAAAGAGTGTAACTCCACTATGCACCACTTTTTGCAAAGTTTTTTGAATTTTTATTAATCCAAAAATGAACCTTTGAATTCTAACTATGCCAAAACTTTTTCCAAAATGCACATTTTGAATTCTTTTTAATCTTTTGAATTCTATTTATTTCTAAAAAAAAATCATAAACAAATTTCAAATGTAAACATTTTGTTTAGTTCATCCAAAAATCAAAATTAAAAATTATTAGAATGTTTTAATTCTTTTTTTTTGTTTTTTGAATCTGAACTATGGCATTCAAAGTTAATCCAACATCACTCTAGCGTTAGCATTCAACATTAATTATTCCATCATCGCCTTCCAGTGATACATCAATGCTGCTACATATGGACGTTACACATCGGTGCTTCATAACAACGTTGGTCTTCACTAGTTAAAACGTGGCAGAGTTTGAAAGCAATGCAGTCAAAGGCGAACACACGTAGAGATCATATGGAGAGGTTGACATTTAATGCCGAAATTTAGCATTCGACAGAGAGCTAGCATTCGACAGAAAGTTGAACACTCACCTTGAAGAGTTTTAACACCGCACTCTCCGGTCGAAATTACACTAGTTAAATAACATGAAGATGATAGGTGAAAGTTTGATGCCACGTATCGGCATCAAAGATGCGCCACCTAGCTCTCTCGAATTTAATGGAAGACAACGTAATAACTAGAAATCCCCAACGGAATTCACAAAGAATCCATGAGGTATAAAATTTGGCGGATACATTATTATTGAATATCACCTGAGATTAAATAGCTCGGCATGCAATGATAGTCAAAATATTACCATCATTGCCACGCTACAAGATCGATCCACTTGTATTTGCAGCCAACAGAGGAATTGCATTCATTTAATAGATGTTGATATGACTACAAATGCCAGATTGCCTTATAATCACAAAGGGAATTGCATTGGGCATGCAATTGTGGAAGTAGTTGAAGTCTCATTAAAAATTGCAGCTAAATCGCATTTACATAATCTGCCATTAACTTCGAAAAGTTTGGTCCCCATGAATAAAGGAACCAGATTACTGGTTTTGTTTCTAGAAGGCAGTTAAGATAACAGATTTCGAGGGACTGTTGCCACAACCGACTCAACCGACTCAACGCCTCAACGCAGAGGTCGAAGGAAGAGAGCAGGCAGGTTGAGGGCTTATCACTTCAATGTAGAGCTTCTAAGATCTTAGACCAATATTAATGTAGTGTGTAAATCTCCTTCAACGCAAAGCTTAATCACGCAACCCGATATTTAATGGAAGCACAGAGATGGAAATATCCTAGTAGAATTTTCCAGAATTGTGATAGGGTTTTCACAAACTTTTACGCCTCCAAATGATGGCAGAGGGTAAGCTCATGCAGAGCTTCAACGTGATCAATGCAGATATTGCAGGGTTTAAAAAATTTCGATGCAAAGTTTTGAGATCTGGGAAGAGGTCAAGCCGAAAAGTCAAGGAAGGAGTGCATAAACATGCAGAGGTGGAGGATGTTCCCACGGTCCACGCAGAAATGAAATAAATCTTCACAGTTTACAGCATCAGTTTAATATGCAGGTATCTTCAACGATTCATGCAGCAAAATGAAAGCAAACCTCTACATAGAGATTGGGATTGGGATTGACACCGAGGTTTTCAAATTCAGGCAGGAATTCAGCTAAAAATCGGCTTGCAGATATTTATGAACCTTCGAACAGAGTCTAAGCATCTACAATGCTAAACATTGGCTTGCAAAGCTTAAAATTTTAGCCCGAGACTCAAGATTCAAGTCCAAATTTTAATCCAAGATCCAGTCGCCGGAATTAGAGTTTGAATGCAGAGATTTAAGATTCAAATTTAGTTTTTAAACTAAGACTCAACCGCAGAAATTAAAGGAATCGTTCATCTCTTAAAAGATGTAAAGCAGAGTTTCGAACGCAAAGGTTGAGTCTGAGAAAACGCAGAGGTTGAGTCTGAGATTAATGTTGAGTTTTGAACGCATTCAAGAAACTGAACATACCTTTAACATGTTAATGTAGAGTTTTAAAGAGTGGCAGAGATCTCTAAATCGCCAGTGCTTCACAAGGCCAAATCATGGCATAGTGTAAGCCTAATATTCAAGGCAAAGTGTGAAAACTATGCAGAGTTTAAAGAGCCTAGTAGAGATGCATTCACACAGTTTAAAATTCAAAGAAACTCAAAATTCAAAACACTCCTAAATCAAGAAACTTAGATCTCATCGAATTTGATGGTGGTTTGATAGATTAAAGGCATAATTAGGCTGATCTTGAGCTGTTTAAGCTAGATTTAAGGCTCTTTAATGGATCTTTACAACATAAATGAGTAGATCTAAAGGAAGAACACTTAAACAAGCAGTATGGTTGCCATTCTGATAATAGTGTTTAGTGCAGGGATGTGTCTACACTAGCTTAACTATTTTGCTAAGAGATGGTGAGTCTCTATATTAGAGATGAATAGATTATCACAATTTATTTTAAATCTAGATTCATTCATCCATTTACGACAAGCAAATTTAAGATCTACAGCCATTTAAACGTTTGAATCACACAATACAAGCAAATTCCAAATATATAATGGCAGAAACTTGAATCAATTCATGCTAAAACAATGGAGAAGATACATGATTACCAGGAATCTTGGTGTGAATCCTCCTCCCTTCCCATAAATTCTCCTTCCTTCATCCTTGCTTTTGAAGACTTGGAGCTCTTCTCCTTCCGTCAGAATCTCCTCAGCATGCCTTTGCTCTTTTCATCTCTCTTTACCATGCCTCCCATGACTTTCTTACATAGCATTGGGAAATGAGCCTTAGGTTTCTCTTTTGAGTGTGGGATTATTCATTTTCCTTATTTTGATTCTTTTCAAGTGAAAACCACTTTTGAATAGTTTTTAGGCTTTTTGCTCCACTTAGGATATTTTAAACACAATTAATGCATTTCTCATAGAGGATTCGTCACTGATTGAACTTGTTTCATGACTTTCCTGTCGCGGGTGCATGATAAACATATGTTGGTCCTTCACTTAGTTAAGGGTGTCAATTTGATTGTTAACACATTCCCCCTAATGTGTGAGGTCCGAAGTAGAGCTAAGGGCCGAAATACATTACTGAAATTTATACTCGGTATACTGATACTCTTTATACTGATACTCTTTGTACTGGTACTCTTTATCGTTCAAAGCCAGGATAAGGGAAGGAAAAATCATGGGTGCAGGATTGAGGACCACACTTGCAAAACATAGCAATTTCTCAAATATTTAATATCTTCCTGAGGCGAGCATACCCATGCTCAGCAGTAAACAAGCATGGCCACAAACAATACACAGTGGATCCATGTCAAAAGCAAATTTTTTATGAAATGTAAACCTGCACTTTGATGAGTGTGAGAACAAAATCTTTATTGAACTTCTGACATGGCAATCTAATCTTGCGCAGCTCGGGAAGTGCATCGATGAGTGATACAACTGTTTTTTCCAAGGTCTTCAATACAAATTGATGATAGTATGAGATTATATCATGCGAATAAGTGATCTGATGTCGAGCACAATAAAACACCATCTGATTACCAGTCATTAATGTATACCATTAACAGATGCGAAGAGACCCACCGATAATGATGATGGACTCTAAGGCACTGAGTACAAACTAGCAAGTGTGAATAGATGTTTTGAATTCGAACACTTATAGAATCAAACAATTAGGGGTCATTGATGTATATCCACTGTCATTGGCGAGGAAACCTGCCACTAATGACTGCAAGATCCAAGGTACTCTCGAGTTTCTACATCCATGTCCTAGATGATGATTTGATGTCGATACGAAACAAAGAAGGGCAATGATGTATCCCACATCAACCGATACAAAACAAAGATCAATAGTATGATATAATTTGGTAGAAATGCAAGTTCCAACACTGTATACTGACACAACGAAGGTCGACATGATTGTTCAACAATATTTGAGGAATGGCCGACTCGGTTTGTACTTCCCTTGAACACATAATGTGATGCAGAATGGATACTTGGAAACATAGGACTTTGAGTAACCGACCATAATGAAATTTGCTAATGCCATATGCATTAACGAAAGCTCCATTGGTGACGGGAAGGATAACCCATTGGCGGAGATCTGTTGGTGACAGGAAGGATAACCCATCAGTGGAGATCTATTCAAAATACTGGTACAGTTTCCTAAGTCAAATGCAAATGGTGTACTAACCATAGATACAATATTATGTTATGTGTTTAAAGACGACAAGGACTGAGTGTTTCCATTTTCTTCAGAGTTTATAATATGAAGTGATTCAAGCCTCTCCCTTTTGGGATTTTTGTGTTTTCCAATTTTTATTGTTCTTAACCTTTTTCATTTATTAGCTTGAAAAAAGAATAAAGCTTGCTATGATACATTAGAGGAAACGAGTGTCTCAAGGGCATGGGTTAGGCCAAGGAAAAGATCTATATTGCAAACAAGGGCTGAGCTAGTTATGTACACTCTTGTAGATGTTTCCTCCATGGGTATGGGTCAAATATACATAAGCAATGGTTTATAGGCATCTTGTAACAGAAAGTGACTATACAATCAAATAAGCAACATAAGCAATAAGAAACGAATCAGTTTGCATGGATGTTCAAGTGGATATTTTAACGCAAGATTATGTAAAATGACAAAAAATTGGGAGCCCATCAAGATATGGTCAGAAATGTATGAAAGAGAAATATGTGGTCTCAAACTCCAAGTCATGATGGGACTAATAGGGCTCCCAGGCCTATGAGAATAACGCAGCATGGGCACCAAAATGGCAATGGGGTGCTGACTAGGGTGTCCCATGCTCGGTAGGTTCTGCTGCCGGAATGGTGCAAAATACAGATATGAAGGGTTAACCCATCAATTTTCAACAAGTTTGACCCTATGGTAAGTTTGGGTTGCAAAAGGTTCAAATGCATCTTCACAAAGGGATGGCCTAAACCTATATGCAAGTTTCCAAATATACCAAATAAGATCGAGGAACATGTAGATCATGCTCCTGTGTTTGGGTAGATTTATATCTAGTATGCTCCCAGTGGCGCTGTAGCTAGGGTTTTACCCCTAGCTTGTGCAAATGAGCACCTACTAAGGAGAATGGACTCCTTAGTAGCAGTTCAGTAAATGTAAAGAATTAAGCTAAAACAGAAATATAAAAACTACTTTAAACATTTGCATAAAACATAGACAGCAAATTTAAATAATGGGTTTGTATTGATATTACCTTCAATGTGAAGGTTTGATGAAGCCCTTTGCAATGTCCAAGAGGATGCTCCAAGCTTCAATATGCTCCTTCTCTTTCTCCAATGGTTGGAATGGGCCAAAGGTGGCTCTCAAGGTGAAAATAGTTCAATGGTGAACTAGGGTTTCGAGAGAGATTTTGGCAGAGTAAGGGTGCTTGTGATTGTGGATATGGAATAAGGGATCTCCATCACCTATTTATAGTTTTTTGGTGGTGGAGTGCTGACCCATGGTTTTGGGTAACACATGGTTTTGGGCAGCTGTATAGGGTTTTTTCCTCCTTTTCCTCATTATTTTATATTTTTCTTCCCTTTTTAGGGGGTTTTTGCTATTTTTAGAGGAAAAAGGGGGTTTTTTAGCCTTTTTTAGGCTATTTTGATGGTTTTGTGGCCTTTTGGAGGCATTTTAGGCCTTTTGGAGGCTTTTTAATGGGATTTTTTGGGATTTTAAGGGAAATATGGTAGGAAAATGGACAAATGAGCCATATAATGTGGTAGATGAGGTAGTGAGCACTTTTTGGGTGTTAACAGATTGCCCCCTGATGTGCGAGGGCAGGAGCTCATCGTATGGCCGATGGACATCATAAGTCATGAATGGTTTTCCTGGGATGTGGAGAGAAGAGAAGAAACAAACTGAAGCCCGGAACAACGATCCCGAACAACTGCAAGAACTAAAAGTACATAACCTCAATAATGGATGAGGAGTCATCTGATCGTATGGACGAGGCGAGCATTCCCATGCTCGTATCAGGATATAACAATAACAATAACAATGGGGTCCAAAAAATGGGGACCTGAAATATACATGACCTCAAAAACTGAATGAGGAATAATCTCAATATATGGACGAGGCGGGCATACCCATGCTCGTATCAAGATACATAAACATAACTGTGAGGCTCGAAAAAAGGGGGGCCTGTAAGATACATGACCACTGTGTACATCATAAGAGTCCAAAGGGGACACAAATCTGGGACATACTGCTGAGTTGATCATGTGTGAACTGAAGAAATGGTGCACTGGAACAATCAATAGTGCTACTGAGTGTGGTACCAAAGGAACTGATGAGCTGCTGGATCATAGTGACTGGGGTCATACTCTCCATGGTACTCTGGACTGGAACTGAAATGGGTACTCAAGGAAGCATGTAACTGGATGGCTTCCGAATATGAACGCCTAACGCAGCCCGGACATCCACGGGAACATATAACTGGGTGTTCCGAAGTGACTCACCAATGTGCTAGAGTCGGGGGAAATCCGGGGTCTTTGACAAATAATGATGGGATATAACCCTACGCGATCCTCAACGATGTGATCAAGATGCTGAAGTCGAGCATGTGAGGAACAACCACTCGGAGAGGCAATGATGACTCCTCTCAGAATGATCCGTAGGCACTTACCACAGATGGTGATAAGTCCAAGGCGTAGGGACCTCTAGGCCTATCCTCTGGAATAGAGGAGCTGTCGTCGACAGAGGGAGACCTGCAACTATCAAGGCAATGATGTTTCCTTGACAGGAGCGCGAGGTAAATAACCGAAATGTGATAGTACTGATGGCAGGATTGACAAACTGTGGAGGGACAACTGGGCAAGTAGAGTGGGTGGACTCAAACTTCCTTTGTTCAGAGTATGATAATGGGAATGATCTGGCAGCATATGAAACTGACTGAGGGGAAAGGGATCATAGCTGTAATGGATCTGGGAGGATAACTGGGCTGAGGGAGACTCAAGCTGGTATAACATGGTAGGAGACTGCAGAATACTCTGAACAAAGGCGACCTAATTGGGGGTGCTGCCGAGATGATCGATCATAGGTATTTCTTCATGGGTTAAGGAACTAGAAGAAGTGTGTGTAAAATGATACTGTCGTGTGGATTTATACGAGCCCAGGACAGTTCATGCTCGTGGTTGCTTTCAATTTTAAGGAGTCTGAAAGCGATAAGAAGACTCTGAAGTGATCGAATGGTACTGTCGTGTGGATTTAACGAGCCTAGGACAGCGTATGCTCGTGGTTGCTTTCAATTTTAGAGAGTCTGAAAGCAAGTAAGAAGACTCCAGGGGGTTGCTTTTTCGTAGATTTAGTCTCCAAGGCCCAAAGAAGCATAAAAGGATGCAATGAAGAACTCTTCTAGCCGGTGTGACTAGAGTATTCCTTTTTCGTAATTAGTCTACCAGGTTCGGAAAAGGGTTAAACTTATACCAGATAGACGCCCTTTCAGGTACTTTAACAAGCATGAAAGGAAGCAAGATTGCTCGGCAATCTTTTCATTCTTTTAGGAGTCTGAAAAGAGCTTAACGGAAACTCCCTAAGTGCCTTTTTCGTAAAGGACTTGTCCGGCCCGAAAAAGCGATAAAATTATACCGGACAAAAGGAATGGCCAAGCAAGGAGGAAGTGTTCAATCAAGGATCAGTAATGATGACCAAGAACGAGGGTAGTGAGGAACACTTGTGGGCCTCCTTGCGGGGTAAATGAAATGGTGGAAAAATAACGAGACATTTGCAGTATGATAGGAGTGAATGGCTCATGTAAAAATGTGGAACAATCCGTTAGTAGCTGATGTGGCGCGCAAACCGAGGCAGCAAGGTGTCGGGACACAATGTTGAAATTGTACCAAGTGAGAGCGAGAAATGATCTCAAGCATCATCACAAGCTCAGAAAAATGAATCCGGCGATATAAAGGATGTTAAAAACGGGTAACGGCCGATGTGGCACGCAAATCGAGGTGACGGGGGCATTTTGGAAAAATGCCCAGAAAATATGGAGGTGAGAATGAGAAATGATCTCAAGCATCATCACCAGCTCGGAAAAATGAGTCCGATCATATAAAACATGCGAAAAATGGAGAACGGTCGATGTGGCACGCAAACCGAGGTGACTAGTGGTGTCTGAAAAATGGGTAAAAAATGACGGGGTAAAAATAATGCAACGAGGTGACCATCATGACGGTCTCGTCGTGCTGATTTCGGTGGTGGAAACGGTTCGAAAAATGGACTCCGTATGGGGTCAGAATGGCTAAAACAAGAAAAAGTCAACTGACTATAAATAGTGGTGGGTCCACCATGACATGTGTCATTTGTACGGTTTGACTTTGACTTGTGATCAGAGTGGACCAGAGCTTAGGTGGCATTTCTGGACGATCCGACCGGCCGATTTCAGATCCGGGAGAGACAGGTATTCCGTTAGACTCATACCTGCTTGTTTTTTAGGGTCGGGGGTTGGGTAGTGGGTCCCAGGGTTTATTTGTACGGTCCACGTGGGGTGGACCGCGGGTTAGGGGGTCGAAACCGCGGTTGGAGACCGCGAGTTTCGGGATGAACCACGCGGTTGGAGACCGCGTGTTTCATGGTGAACCGCGCGGTTGGAGACCGCGTGTTTCCCGGATGGAACTGCGGTCGAGTACCGCGAGTTCCAAGGAGGAACACGCGGTTCCCAACCGCGGGTTTAGGGCTGACAGGCGCGGTTAAGGACCATGACTATAGGCCGAACAGCCACGGTCGGAAACCGCAGCAGGAAGCCCGAAAGCCGCGGTTTTGGGCCGAGCTAGTAGGGTCTTCCGAGAAAGGGAACAAGACTTACTTTGGTGACATGAGTCTGATGAGTTTATTTTGTGTGATTGATAGGATGCCGCAGGTGCTCTGGAGAGAGCAGGAGATCCCTGATGATACTATGGTTTATATTTGGGAGGATCACCATGTGCGATCTGTGCTGGGACTATGCGGACTACTGAAGTTCGCACAGATACCCATGATACGGTTAGCAACACTGCTGCTGAACCGGCTGATCAGCTTCTGGGAGCCGGACATACAGGCTTTCCGGGTACAGGGTGAGAGGGTGGACCTGACCCTGACTGATGTATATTTTCTGACGGGGTTACCTTGTCTATGTAGGGTAGCAGACACACAGCCGCGGGTTGCCGCGGACGTCGACATGGAGGACATGTTGGATAGATACTGCGGTCCGGACGCGAGGGTGCATAGGAATGCACTCCTGGTGAGGGACCTACAGGAGCCCGCAGTGCAGGCCATGGCGGCATGTGTGGTGCGGGTATTGGGTTCCCAGTCACCTGAGAAGGTGTCTGGGGGTCAGATGCAGATGGTAGAGCGCATACTGGATGGGGTGTACTACGCGTGGGGCCATATGTTCCTGACCTGTGTTCAGCGACAGCTGACGGCAGCGAAGGAAGATGGCAAGGGCTTTTGTTTTGGTTCCTTCTTATGTGCCTTCTTTATGGAGAGGGTACCCACCCTGCGGCCACGGGTGCCGATCAGGGCAGGAGGTATGAGGGAGCCGCAGATGGTGCGGTGGGGCGAGATGATGCGTCACCGTGGTGGAGGCGACGTGGGCAGGTATTTCACGCAGGAGTTTTACCTGCAGTGGCTCCAGATACCACTGACACTGGATGACTTCCTGTATCGGGACATGGACTTCACGGGAGATACGGAGGTGCCACGAGCCCCAGGACAGGCATGGGGTCCCGACGGTACGTATGTGGTTTTGTTGCATGTTATGTATGTCAAATTTTATGGATATGATAGTAGATAGATATATTGTGACTGACATATGGGTGATCTTGCAGATGTGGGCCCGAGGCCGCCTCCAGGACATGTGGCACGGAGGGGTATTGTGGCTGTTCCAGCTCTGCCTGGGTGAGGAGAGGTCCGTCGCCGCGATGCGGAGGGGACACTGGAGTCGGTACGGGCACTATTAGACCGGTTGCTGATAGGGGTGACCGATGAGGGATGGCGGGACGTCGATCCGGACGTGGTACGGGATTGCATGGGGGCACCCCGAGAGTTCAGATCCATCGCGATCCGGGTGGCGATCTTGGTGGACCGGGTATGGGCATAGGAGGCCGGAGGAGATGAGGACTTGCCGGAGGAGGAGCGAGGGGAGGACTCAGAGGCAGCCGATGCAGGCAGTGATGCAGGATACGACTCCCATTAGGGAGAGCAGGGGACTCCCCCCGAGTTTTGTAGCTACGGCATGTATGTTGATGAGGCTGTTAGGGATGTATAGCCATTTTTTGTATAGCTGAGTACAGGGGTACTCAGGACATGTATAGCACTGAACATGTATATTTTTTGATATATATATATGCACGTGGATGCACCTTTTTGTATGGTGTTGTTTTATTTGTACGCATGTGGATGCGCTTTATGAGTTGTGATATGTTTACATTGCACGTGGATGTAAGTAGGTTAGGATGTTAGGCACGTGGATGCCCCTTGTGTATTTTATGTGATGCGACATGATATATGTATGTTTAGGCACGTGGATGCCCGTATGGATATGCATGTGGTTTATGTACATGGATGCAAATGTGGATGCGATGCAATCTTTTTGGGTTTTTATATATTTTTATGAGATGCTATGGGATGATGATGCATGATATTACATGGTGTGATTGATGTGCCATTCTAGGATGTTGTTGGCCATTTGGTCTGCGACACTATTTTGGGCTTGGGGGACATGTGTGAATGTGATGGATTCAAACTGTCGACTGAGTTGTTTTGTGCGCAGGAATTTTCTAAAGAGGCAGGGATCACGCACCTGGTAGCAGTTGTTGAGCTGGGAGACAAGTAGCTGGGAGTCAAGGAACACATGAAGGTGACATATGCCCATTTGGAGGGTGGCAGTCAAGAGACCGGTCACAGCGTCATACTCCGCCTGGTTATTGGTAGCAGCGCCTATACATATCCCGTCAAGGTGAATCATCTCGTTGGAAGGGGAGTACAAGACCCATGCTGCAGAAGCCAGGTTGGGAGACCAGCGGCTTGCGCCATCAACGAAGCCAGTGTAACAAGGTGGAAGATGGTCCATCTGTAATCATGCAGAAATGATGAATGTAAGATGATGGTAAAAAAAGTGAAAAACAAAAAGAGAGCAAACTGTACAATGCGGACCAACGAGGTCGCAAGTTATTCTAGGGATAGAGACTCCTTAGGATACAACCCATCATGGGGGTTGCGTAAAGGAAGGCCTTCAGAGTCGGTTTCAGTACGAACAGGAAGTTCCTCTGGCCGTGTGTCCATGCGATGTTTGAGAATGGCGGGGTCGAACCCAGGCATTCCGGTAGAGGGCCAAGCAAAGACATCACGGAACTCTTGGAAGAGTTGTTTATAATCCTCAATCTCCTGCTCGCTGCAGGAGGCTCCTAAAGTGATGAGTTCAGGGGCATAGCCTGGGAACTTTGAGGGGGAAGAGGACGTTGTTTCTGACGGACGGGGGGTACATCAAGCCATGTGTCAATGTGGTGCTTTATACTGGCAGGGTCAAGACCAGGCATTTCGGTATAGGACCAGGCAAAGACATCACGGAATTCTCTGAAAAGGTTTATGTAGTCCTCAATCTCTTGTTTACTGCAGAATGCGCCTAAAGTGATGAGTTCAGGGGCACGTCCTGGGGCAGCGATATCAACTCGGATGATAGGTGAGATGTTGGCCATGTTACCTTCCTCGAAGGCATCAGGAGCAGGAATAGGGTCCTTTAACCAGTCGACCTTGGTGGGGAGGAAGTCTTTAGATTCAACTGTGAATTGGTTAGCTGTGCTAGAAGAGGATTCTTCTGGGATGAAATAGGAACGATGATGCATATCATCCCAGGGATAATCTGGGGCGGTAAGGGCCTCAAGAATCTCCTCGTCAGTACGGAAAGTTTGCGTCATCAAATCGGTTGACGAGGGGGTAGTGGTTGAAGTAGTGGTGGAAGAGATCATATGGATGATATTAACCTCTCCAGAAGGGGGAGAGACTGGGGGGTAAATCTCCTCAATGGTGGGTGGTGCCGTCTCAAGATCCAGATTGTTCATCTCATAAAGAGCCGCTCTGTAATCCGGGAGATCGGGACAATGATGTGAATAATGCCCGTAAATACCGCATATGGCGCAGGAGTGGTTTTTACGTAGGGACTTATCTTTAGGCTTGGGAGTGGGATTTAGTTCGACCGTTGGGATGTTAGGGTCATCGTCGAGCATCTGCATGTGCTTCTGCAATGCTGGTAACTGTGGGCATTGGTGGGTTGCATGGCCCAACTCGTCGCACAGCGAGCATTTGGGAGGAGCGCGAAATACTGGAGGGTTTTTGACGGTCTTTGGAGGTGGTACAGCAATGTAAGGTTGTGGACCTCTTCCCCCAGTGGGTTTGGGAGGAGGAGGGGGAGTCGTGGAGGACGAAGAGGTAGAGACACCAGGAGGTGGCTGAGAGGTAGTAGCCATGGGTTGCACCGGTTGGAGGACGACATCTGGTGTCGGTGGGCGAACAGGAGGTGAAAGATACCATACAGGTAATCCCAAGGTTAACCCAGGGAGGCTAAGGGTAGCCATGACCGGGGCGCTTACTACTCCTGATGGAGGGACTAGGAAGGGGATCGTATGGATAGGTGTAACACCAATGTGGCTAGGTACCAATGGTGGTTTTGGAAACAAGGGCGGTTGATTATTAGGTGGTTGGTTGTCGTGGGACAAGGTACATAAGTCAGACACTTCTGGCGTAGATGACGGGGGAGGAATGGATTGAAAGGTGGAGGTCATCGGCGCGTCTGAGTAGACTCCAGGCCCCGTAGAGGAAACAAACGAGGTGGTGGCATGAGAAACAGGTTGTTCAACCATGGGGAGAACATTTTCAGGTGCCGCAGGAGCACTGGGATCATAGTAGGTGAGCTGGTCAACCTTAACCACACGTCCCTCATGGGGGAACATCATGGTGCGAAAGACAGAAGAGGCAACCACCCGCATGGCATACATGTAGCTGCGGCCAAGTAAAAGGTTATAATCCAATTGGGCATTGATTACCTCAATGTCAATGAGTACAGTTTTGCCACCTAACTGGACGGGGACATTGGCTAGGAGGCCTTGGGGCTGAGCCGAACGACCGTCGTAGGAGCGTAATGCGGTGGTGGACTGCTGGAGAGGGGGGGATCCCAGCTTCTGCCATATGAATGTAGATATAACGCATGTGGAGGCACCCTCATCGATGATGCACCGATGGATGACAAGATTTCTAACGGAGACAGTAACTTGGAATGCTAAGCTGGAAGGTAGGCGTGGTTCAGACTGGTCTAAATCAAATGCCATCAAATTCGAATCATTTGGGTCAATCCCCCCAATGGCGAAAAGTAAAGTCTTGCTCTGGGAAGGGCAGGTCTTCAAGACTTCTAACATAGACATGGCTTCGGGAGATTGGGCTAGGTCATCTACAATGCTGTAGTTTGACGCAGCGCGCGCATTGGGGTTATTGTTGATACGGCGAAGTGGGAAACGAGGGGATTTTGCAGCGCCATCTATGGGAGGCGGAGGTATACGTAACGCCTGATCGGTGGGATGAGCGTTAGTAGGTTTATCCGTGGCAGGGGCTTCAGAGGTGGAGCCATATTGGTTCCAACGGGTCTGGAGGTTGACGTCAGCAGATGACATCATCAGCAAGTGGTGGGTACCTGAGTCAAACATGGGTTGATCAGGAGCAGCGTAAGTGATCTGTTGTTGTTGGGGCGCGTTGGCTTGAGGGGGAGCCAACGACTGAATGTTCACCTTGGGTTGGTAAGGGGTTTTGCAGCACCAAAGGGGGTTGTTGAGGTTGGGGGGGTTGGGCGGTGCTTGGGGAGCCGCATGCCCTTGGCGATGGGCCTCATCAACCCAGAGTTGCCAAGCTCGCTCCAAGTGTGGGCAAGCGTGTGTGTAATGTCCATAGACCCCGCCAATAGAATAAGGGTGGTTCGTTCGCAAATTGGGGTTTTTAGCCTGCTTGGGCGGGCGATCAGGGTTTTGATTAGCGGGGGCCGCATTGTTGTTGTCGGGGAGATTAGCCGGTTGACCAGCTTGGTCGGCAGGTTGGTTGTTCCCACGATTACGGCCTTTGTCGCGGTTCTGTTGGCCCTGGTTTCGTTGGTTATTCTGGTTTTGCTGCGGGTTTTGTTGGGCGTAAACTTGCCCTTGGGCAACAGGTGGATTCTAGGGTTGCGCAGGTGCGGGAGCAGGCTGCGGTGGATGGTAGGCAGGTTGAGGCTGAGCAGGTGCAGCAAATTGAGGGGGTTGCTGATATGGCTGCGGAGCAGGTTGTGGGTTTGCCGCAGGGGCTGCCTGTGGCGGATAATAAGCGAGTTGGGCTTGTGAAGGCGCAGGAGCTGGGGCAGCCTGCTGATGATAGTAAGGCTGAGGTGCGACTGGGGGAGCATAAGCAGGAGTCGCATAACCGAAGCATTGAGGTGGACATGAGGGTCCATGGGAATGGTGGTGTGTCATGGGAGCATATGAGTTGGTTGCTCCAGACTGTGAGGTAGCCCGTGACAGGTCAGGGCCAGGGGTAGGTCGTGCTATAGAAAATGGTTGGGGATAGGAAGAAACACGGCCAATGATACTATCTGCGGCATGGGATGCCCCCAGCGCATCGTGCTGGGAGGACTCGCCGCGAGGGGCGTCAGGTATAATGGTATAAAGGTAACCCGATTGGGCGTAAATGAGGTCGAACTATTGGGCCTTAAGGATGGCTTCTTCTTCAGACTGGGGTCTTTCTGAGGCCACATCCTTAGCAATAGCAGGGAGAAGGGATTTGAGGAACCAATCTAGGAAAATACGGTCGTCTAGTTTGATCTTGCATAAGCTACGGCGTCGACGCCACTCATGGATGTGGTCCGTGATATGGGTAGCCGTGTTTTGTCTACAAGATAGAAGGATCTCAACGCCTGCGTCATAGCGGACAAGCAACTGGAAGAACTGCAGGAAGGTCGAGGCAAGGGAAGCAAAGGTGGCATGGGTCCCATGAGGTTGCTCGATATACCACTTGGCTACAGAGCCAGTGAAGGTGCGCTGTAAGAGACGGAGGCGAACAGAGTCATCCACTATGGAGTTAGAGGAACACCATAGGTGGAAAGACATGATATGGTTTTGTGGGTCCTCACCGGCCTTGCCCTCGAACTTAGGGATGTCAGAGGGGAGATTGGTAGGCATATGAGGCCACGTAGGGTCGTGTCGAATAGGATCATTGGTCAATCTGGCCAGGTCGGGTAGGTTGAGGCTAGCCATGAATGGCAAACTGGAAGAAGGATGTGACCCAGTAGTGGGTTGGACCAAGTTGGGGCCAATGCCCCCGAGTGGAGGGACAGGATTTGGGATGGTGCCCCCAAGTGGGGGAACTAAGGTGGTGGAGGATGGTCCAACACCACCATGGGTAGTGTGAGCCACTGATGTAGTGGGGATAGGTATTCTCGCTGTGGGAATAGGTACCGTGAGGGGGACGGTAGATGGGAGTCCCATGGAGGGCATACCCAAAACAGGTGTAGTAACTGGTGTAGTGGTGGATGTGCCACCAATGGTCCCTATAACAAACGGAGTGGAAGTCGTGCCAGCCATGGGGCTAGTAGGGGAAGTATAAATAGGGTTCTCAGACTCTTCGTCAGAATCGAAGGTAAAGTAAGGGGCGTCACTATCTGGTGACGGAGTCCTACGTCACTGACGAGAGGAGTCAAGTGACAAGGCTCTAGACCTGTGATGAGTGGTATCAACAGATGATGATCGGAATCTATGACGGGTGGTGTCAAGAGAACCGTGCTGTGGGGGCTCGCCCCTGAGGAGCCGAGAATGTCTCGGGGACTCAATGGTGACAGATGGTGTCTAATCTCTGTGGGTTGAGGTGAGTATAAAACCAGCTCAAAAAAAAAAAACCTAATGCAACCGAGTGTGCAGAAGGAGAGCTAAATAGCAAGGCACTCAGGCCAGCAACCAACTCAAAACACCCACTGCAGCAGCTGTGCTACAATAGGTGGAGTATCAAAAAAGATGGTCAAAATACCAACAAGCAGCAGGTTTCCTAAAAAAGAAAAAATGGTGGACTCACTAGACCAAAGGGAGGTAAAGGAGCATGCAAAACACCTAGCTAAAAGTATTCTGACTCAACTAAACATATCCTCTGCAAGGTGATGAAATCCAAGTCAGACAATATGAGTAGAGAAGCCAAGTGGCTATGATATCCCCCTACCGGGAGGGACACCGGGTAGTCAATCCTAGAAGAATGGCAACTAAGATACCCCGTTCATGACACGTCCAGAAAGGTGAATCTGCCATTTAGTTCGTTGACCGCAATACCCCTATACAGGGATATCCCGCGAACCGCGAAAGGTAGCCCTTCGGTTACTGAATGGAGTGCGGTATTCCACTCAGGCCTCCGAAACCAGTCTCCCGACTTCAACCCTCCTAAGGGAGAGGCCCTCTGATAAACTGGTCGTGACCGTGCCAAAAAGTACTAGGGGATTTTGGTTCCCTATTTGGACAACAACTATGTCTCAAGTGAAATAACCGAGGGGTGTTATTGGAATCCTATCCCCCCGATCCTACCTAACTACAATGATTCTTTTGTGTTCCCCAAGTGGCGTTAGAATGTTGGTTTAATTAGGTACTTTTTAAGGCTCACTTGATTTATGTGACAGAGTGTGTGCTCGTGAGGTGATGAACCCAAAAATAGAAGTGCCACAAGGGGGGCAACTTCCAACTATCAATAATAATGAAATTGAAAGCTTAACTTGCAAAATTTTCTGAATTAAAAATAACGAAATTTTAAAAGAATTCTGTAAAGGGAACAGAAATTATGTTGCAGAAAGGCTGTAAGAAAGTGAGGCTGCAGGTGGGACAGAGGGCTGTTCAGATGCAGAAAATATTGCAGCAAAAGGGGCTGGGCTCAAAACAGGAAAAATGCAGAAAACAGACCGCGGGTTTGTGGCGAATCGGAACAGGCAGACCGCGGGTTTGAGTAAAACAGACGCGGTCAGGTCGCGGCTTTCGGGCCAACAGACGCAGTCGGGACGTAGGAAATAGGGAAAAAGACGCAGTCGGGTCGCGGCAAAAGGGCTAATAGACGCAGTCGGGACGCACGAAAGAGGCAGAGAGCCGTAGTCGGGACGCGGGAAAATGGCCGACAGGCGCAGTCAGATCGCGGCAAACAGGCTGATTAGCCGCGGTCGGATCGCAGGTAACAGACTTGAATCCGCCGGCAGAGCGTCGGAAACAGTCTGAGAGCCGCGGTCGGGTCGCAGGTAAAGGCCTGAAAGGCGCGGTCGGGACGCGATTGCAGAGGAAAAAGACGCGGTATGCGGCGGCCGAAAGGGACAACCAAAAGGGAAAAAATTCAAAACGGAAACCAGAAATTCAAAATCTAGGGGAGTCGCCAAAACTGTAGCTAGGGTTTTACCCCTATCTTGTGCAAATGAGCACCTTCTAAGGAGAATGGACTCCTTAGTAGCAGTTCAGTAAATGTAAAGAATTAAGCTAAAACAGAAATATAAAAACTACTTTAAACATTTGCATAAAACATAGACAGCAAATTTAAATAATGGGTTTGTATTGATATTACCTTCAATGTGAAGGTTTGATGAAGCCCTTTGCAATGTCCAAGAGGATGCTCCAAGCTTCAATATGCTCCTTCTCTTTCTCCAATGGTTGGAATGGGCCAAAGGTGGCTCTCAAGGTTAAAAAGTTCAATGGTGAACTAGGGTTTCGAGAGAGATTTTGGCAGAGTAAGGGTGCTTGTGATTGTGGATATGGAATAAGGGATCTCCATCACCTATTTATAGTTTTTTGGTGGTGGAATGCTGACCCATGGTTTTGGGTAACACATGGTTTTGGGCAGCTGTATAGGGTTTTTTCCTCCTTTTCCTTATTATTTTATATTTTTCTTCCCTTTTTAGGGGGTTTTTGCTATTTTTAGAGGAAAAAGGGGGTTTTTTAGCCTTTTTTAGGCTATTTTGATGGTTTTGTGGCCTTTTGGAGGCTTTTTAATAGGATTTTTTGGGATTTTAAGGGAAATATGGTAGGAAAATGGACAAATGAGCCATATAATGTGGTAGATGAGGTAGTGAGCACTTTTTGGGTGTTAACAGGCGCCACAAAAGATGTCCTTAGGTGGGTACAACCAAATTTTTACAACTTCGGGGATATCTTCATTTGATGATAAAATGTAATCCAATAAGTCATGTGAGTTGGAAGATCTCACAGCCCAAATGGGCCAGGTAACCCAATCATATTCCTCCATCAAGGGAATATTTTGATCCAAATCGGTCGAAGCTATTTGAGTAGCTTGGCTTGAAACTTCTACAACAGATAGGGGTGATCCAAATGCTTGCCAACATGGAAATGACATTACACAAGATTAGGTCCCTTCATCCACTATGGTTAGATAGATGTTCTTACCATGAGTCATTACTTTAATTTGAAAAGCAACTTCGGGAAGGATCCTACATATTGAATGGTCTATGTCTGATGTGATCAAAGTCTCATTCGATGGATCAACAACACAAATGGTAGACAATAGTTCCTTTCTTGGCGCAGAACGACATTGCAATTCCTCCATGGCCAACATGGCACATGGTACTTGAGCTAGGTGCTCAAGAACATTACTGTTCTGAGAAGCTCGTGTGTTGGGATTATGCATTGTTCTACGTAGAACACCGTTAGGGGG
This sequence comes from Larix kaempferi, assembly GCA_027924585.1. Lineage (NCBI taxonomy): Eukaryota > Viridiplantae > Streptophyta > Pinopsida > Pinales > Pinaceae > Larix > Larix kaempferi. Next base: position 787,865 of record BSBM01000631.1, read on the forward strand.
GTGTGGTACTAAGTATATGGTTGGTTTCTCAATGTAGAGATAACCATTTGGTTGTGATTCCGTCTGATCTGGTGTACTAGAAGAGACATCATAATAATCAAGTCTTGTTTGAATGTTCATCTCAAGATCACACATGACGACATTGGCATTAGGATCATTGTCCCCTTGTGGGGAGGTGGCTAGTCTCCCCTTGGCGGAGGTATTGGTGTCAAAAGAGTGGGTTGTTGTTTCCCATGAAATTGAAGCACAGTTGGTACATCTCCCTTCCCAGAGTTAGCATTTTTCTTACTCTTGTACTTTTTCTTCTTTCCTCTAAGGTCTATGGATGAGACTTTGAGGATGTCGGAATTTTTGGAAGGATTAGTAGGTTCCTGCATTTCCTGGCCAGTTGTGGGCTGCGAATTCTGAATAGAAACTTGTGCCGGATGTGGGGTAATTTGTTCAAGATGGTTGATGGAATCCGTCAACCCATTGACATGAGGTTCATGTGGTAGCTTAGCTGGATCAAACGCAAGTCTTGCAGGTTGGTTCCAAAAAGATTGGTTATTTTCTAGAAGCTGGCCACTCCATGGAGGAATGGGGTTAATGGTTGGATTACCCCCTTGCAGGGTTAGGCCCAAAAAAATATTGGTTACTTTCTAGAACTTGACCACTCCATTGATGTGGTCCCTAGGTGTAATAATAATTCCAAGGTGGGTTTCCCGTTTGTGGAGACTGACCCCATGAAGTTTGGCAACTTACTGAAACATTACCATTGGGTGGATTGCCTCCTTGCGGAGGTGGGGTCCAAGAAGATTGGTTCTTTCCTAGATCCCAACCATACCACAGCAGTTGAACTTGGTATTGAAAATTATTCCAAGGTTGACTGCCTCCTTGCGGAGGTGGAATCCAGAAAGGTTGGTTACTTTCTGAATATTGCCTAATCCATTGTGAATTAGGTTGCATGTATGGATTGCTCCCTTGTGGGGGTATGTTCCATTGAGATTGATGACTTGGTGGAACATTACCATTCCATTGCGGGACAGGATTAATAGGTGGATTTCTCCCTTGAAAGGGTATGTTCCATTGAGATTGATGACTTGGTGGAACATTACCACTCCATTGCTGATTGGGATTCAGGAGTGGATTGCTCCCTTGTGGGGGTGGGCCCCAATTAGATTGCTTACTAGTTAGAATCTTACCACTCCATTGAAACTACCTAGGGTTATAAACTAGGTATTCCTGGTAACTTAAGAATTCAATGTTTTTTGTAAAGGGTGGATCAATGGGATGACTCAATCCGAGTATAGCATTCAGACATTCATCATGGTAAACAAATAAAACAGTGCTCTCAAGAGTTGATTAATCAGCAAATACTTTGAAAAATGGATGAAGAAAAGGAATGTGACCAAACCAGTACAGAGTAGGGCTCGAGAGACATTCAAGAAACTAACATCAAGCTATGAGCTAAACAATGGAAAGAGACCATTCAAAGCTAGATAACATAGATAATAGTGAAAGAAAGATGGAAAGCTGATACCAAAGCTGAAAGAAACCTGTGATCTGTATTAGCATAAGAAAGCTGAGTACAATAGCAGACTACTGCATCCAAAATCGAACCTTTTGTTCTCCAAATGACTTTGGCTTTATAGCCTTACAAGATCAAATCTAGATCCATGAAAAATGGATCAGATTTGCCCAAAAATAGTCAAACCAACAAGTGTAGGATGAGATCCTATAAAAATGGATCTGGAATGCTAATAATGGAAAATCAAATCAAAATAGGAAAAGATCATATCCAATGAGTCAAACTCTATCTTGAAATCCCTGATATCCTCCAATCTCTTTGACAGGTGTAGAAAGCCTTCCAAGGCTGATGAATCATCATGAGAAATTCGAATTTGCCTCCTTTGGCAAAAATACAATATTTCTGCTCATTAACTAGTTCACCATTTTCACTTTTCAACCTTCTTAACCATCAAATACATCAAGATAAACTTTTAAACCTGATGTATTTAATTATTATACATCATTAGAAACCAACTTCGAGAGATTTGGTTGAGAAAAAGTCAAATCTGGGCAAAAATAGAAAAAACTGCCAAAAACAGGCTTTCGGCAGCTAACAATTCTGCTGATTTCGTGCCTTAGCCGCCGGAAGTCAGACCTTTCGGCAGCTAATGAGCTCTGTGGGGCTCGCCTAAGCTGCCGAAAGCTGTAACTGTTTCAAAAATTAAAACCCAAAACGCTGCTTTCTGCTGATTTCGTGCCTTAGCCGCCGGAAGTCAGACCTTTCGGCAGCTAATGAGCTCTGTGGGGCTCGCCTAAGCTGCCGAAACCTGTAGGATTCCTGAAAAAATTGCCTTTGGAAAAAATCGATTTTCTCAACCGTCCGATGTCCGTTTTGCATGTTCGAATAGTCGATTTTGATCCACAAAACATAAGCTATCCATTGGTGCTTTTAGATTTGGATTTGGAGCTCGGGAAGGCCGTCGAAATTGCCCCGCAACATCACGCGATTTCAACAGAAAATTCCTCTTTGCCGATCTTTGTTGTTCTTCGAAAACACTTGCAGACTTGAGAAACTCGGCCACTTGTGGGCGAGACTTAAGGTACAAGACCCCTTCTAAGTCTGTCCTCAGTGGGAGATTTGTTTTCACCATGGAATGATGAACTGTCACTTAATACCTGGAGACGATCTGTGCAACCAGAAGATATCTTTCCTCTGTAAGTTGAGTCACAGGCAGAGTACAGCAACTGTTTTATGAGTCACACACTAGCTGGAGTTTAAATCAATGAATGGATAGAGGCAAGGTTTAATCTAACTGATCCTCTCCACAAGACTGGCTATTCTTCAACTGCAATGATGAATCAGGCTTGCTTGACATTGGAGCGTGCAAAAGTAGGATTTTATTTTTTGCATATAGAAACATTTTCGGCAACTTATGTTTTGTCTGTTAACCCCCTTAGCTGCGGAAACTAATCCTTTTCGGCCATTAAGCAAGCTTCCACAGACTCAGTTAACTGCTGAAAGCTTAAATTTTCGAATTTTGAAACCCAAGACTCACAGAAAATAAAAATTTTACCCATTCTATCACCCAAAAAGACGGTGGTCAATTTGGGAGATAACATCTGGCTCCTACTCGGGGATGGAATCCTCCCAGTGAGGTTCCGAAGAATCCCAGAACCAAGTAGTTCCAGTGGCCTTCAGCATTGGGCAATGGAGTCATTAAGTCTTGAACACTGCTCCCTCTGCAAAACTGTCTCCCTCCTGTAGCTTATATGCAGCCTGCTCTACTTATTCAGAAACAACTGAAAATGATCTACGTGCTCATAAAATGAGCTTATTTCCTGACTACTCCTACCTCTAACCAGTAGATGCAGATTAATCAAGTAACAACATACTTCCAATGCAGCCATATCAGATTGTGATCTACAGGTATCATGCTGAATCTTGATCCCAACAATAACAAATACCATATCATGCAGAAGAAAGGTTTGAGCAGATGAATAAAATAGCCTTCTTCTGACATAAATATCTTAACATTCATGCTGCTGAAAGAATCCAACAAATCAGCAATAGGGTCATGAAAAACATGATGAAATACCTCTTGAAGCTGCTGCTCTGACTGACTGTGTTGCAGCTGCTCTTCGTTTCCTTCACCGAACTCATTGATGAATGCAGATTGCTGGATCTTTGTTGGAGGAACATATACGATAGGTTTCTGATCTGGACTATTCAGTTCCTCATGGTTGGGACAACTTCCCTTGGTTTGTAAATCCGGAAGTTGAGAGATACCTTTACTGCTTTCCATATTACATGTAGGCAGTTCAACCTTTGCTATAGATCCAAAACTTTCGATTTCTGATCTATCACGCTGCTTATCATCTTTAAAGCTTTCAAAGGAAACAATTTGATCTGCATAATAGTCTAAAGTAGTAGATGCATGTGGTATACTGTTTAAAACATCTATGCAATGGTCATCACCCTGAAGACTACCTATCTCTTGATCATGGTGAGGGATATTTTCTGCTGCAACAAATTCATCATGAGTATTTGGATCTTTATTCAATAAATAAAACTCATTACAGCATTGAGGATAGAGAAGATCAACCGGAAATATTCCTTCACAAAACACATGGAAGGCATCATGAAAATCAGCCAATGAACTGACACTTGCATCCGGGAGAGACCGATACCAATCACGGGCAATCCCCTCTAATGAACAACAGAAGAGCCGGATCTGAACATCCTCATGCACTACCTGCAACCGGTGCATGTAGTCATGAAAGTCCAACAAATGTTCAGCTGGCACTTCCCACTCTTCTCCTCGAAATTTAGGAAGACTGTTCTCCCATTCATCTCTAGCAGGTACTTGATTAGGAAAACCAGCAATGCTTGAAAAATCACAGAACGCATACCTCTTGGCTAAGATTCTGTTCATGTCATACCAGTGGAATCACCAACATAATTCTGAACAATGGAGTCGCCACTGAGTTCGTCCTTCATGGAGTCGCCAGATAGAAGATTTATAACCAGTGAAGTGTCTGATCCTTGTCTATCATCAAGGACCAGATCTGTGTCGTTCTCCCAGGAAGATCAGCTTCTCACCTCGCTCCCCGGCAACGGCGCCAGTTTGTTAGCTCTCCAGGAAACTACCTAGGGTTATAAGCTAGGTATGCCTGGTAACTTAAGAATTCAATGTTTTTTGTAAAGGGTGGATCAATGGGATGACTCAATCCGAGTATAGCATTCAGACATTCATCATGGTAAACAAATAAAACAGTGCTCTCAAGAGTTGATTAATCAGCAAATACTTTGAAAAATGGATGAAGAAAAGGAATGTGACCAAACCAGTACAGAGTAGGGCTCGAGAGACATTCAAGAAACTAACATCAAGCTATGAGCTAAACAATGGAAAGAGACCATTCAAAGCTAGATAACATAGATAATAGTGAAAGAAAGATGGAAAGCTGATACCAAAGCTGAAAGAAACCTGTGATCTGTATTAGCATAAGAAAGCTGAGTACAATAGCAGACTACTGCATCCAAAATCGAACCTTTTGTTCTCCAAATGACTTTGGCTTTATAGCCTTACAAGATCAAATCTAGATCCATGAAAAATGGATCAGATTTGCCCAAAAATAGTCAAACCAACAAGTGTAGGATGAGATCCTATAAAAATGGATCTGGAATGCTAATAATGGAAAATCAAATCAAAATAGGAAAAGATCATATCCAATGAGTCAAACTCTATCTTGAAATCCCTGATATCCTCCAATCTCTTTGACAGGTGTAGAAAGCCTTCCAAGGCTGATGAATCATCATGAGAAATTCGAATTTGCCTCCTTTGGCAAAAATACAATATTTCTGCTCATTAACTAGTTCACCATTTTCACTTTTCAACCTTCTTAACCATCAAATACATCAAGATAAAATTTTAAACCTGATGTATTTAATTATTATACATCATTAGAAACCAACTTCGAGAGATTTGGTTGAGAAAAAGTCAAATCTGGGCAAAAATAGAAAAAACTGCCAAAAACAGGCTTTCGGCAGCTAACAATTCTGCTGATTTCGTGCCTTAGCCGCCGGAAGTCAGACCTTTCGGCAGCTAATGAACTCTGTGGGGCTCGCCTAAGCTGCCGAAAGCTGTAACTGTTTCAAAAATTAAAACCCAAAACGCTGCTTTCTGCTGATTTCGTGCCTTAGCCGCCGGAAGTCAGACCTTTCGGCAGCTAATGAGCTCTGTGGGGCTCGCCTAAGCTGCCGAAACCTGTAGGATTCCTGAAAAAATTGCCTTTGGAAAAAATCGATTTTCTCAACCGTCCGATGTCCGTTTTGCATGTTTGAATAGTCGATTTTGATCTACAGAACATAAGCTATCCATTGGTGCTTTTAGATTTGGATTTGGAGCTCGGGAAGGCCGTCGAAATTTCCCTGCAACATCACGCGATTTCAGCAGAAAATTCCTCTTTGCCGATCTTTGTTGTTCTTCGAAAACACTTGCAGACTTGAGAAACTCGGCAACTTGTGGGCGAGACTTAAGGTACCAGACCCCTTCTAAGTCTGTCCTCAGTGGGAGATTTGTTTTCACCATGGAATGATGAACTGTCACTTAATACCTGGAGACGATCTGTGCAACCAGAAGATATGTTTCCTCTGTAAGTTGAGTCACAGGCAGAGTACAACAACTGTTTTATGAGTCACACACTAGCTGGAGTTTAAATCAATGAATGGATAGAGACAAGGTTTAATCTAACTGATCCTCTCCACAAGACTGGCTATTCTTCAATTGCAATGATGAATCAGGCTTGCTTGACATTGGAGCGTGCAAAAGTAGGATTTTATTTTTTGCATATAGAAACATTTTCGGCAACTTATGTTTTGTCTGTTAACCCCCTTAGCTGCGGAAACTAATCCTTTTCGGCCATTAAGCAAACTTCCACAAACTCAGTTAACTGCTGAAAGCTTAAATTTTCGAATTTTGAAACCCAAGACTCACAGAAAATAAAAATTTTACCCATTCTATCACCCAAAAAGACGGTGGTCAATTTGGGAGATAACAGGTATGTTCCATTGAGATTGATGACTTGGTGGAACATTACCACTCCATTGCTGATTGGGATTCAGGAGTGGATTGCTCGCTTGTGGGGGTGGGCCCCAATTAGATTGCTTACTAGTTAGAATCTTACCACTCCATTGAATGTTTCCTTGGTTTGGATAAGCATTCCAAGGTTGATATCCTCCTTGCGAAGGTGGGCCCTAATAATATTGGATACTTCCCGAAACCTCCCCACTCCAAGGCAGAATGGGGTTGATAGGTGGATTTTCACTAGTCATTGTGCTAGGGTAAATCGGAGGATAACCCCCCTGGGCATTTCCATTAATCTTAGAAGCATAGCCCCAATTGGCATAAATGTTCCATTGTTCATTGCTTCCTCCAGGAATATTACCATTCCATGGTGAAGGGTTGCCACCGGAAGTAGAATTTGGACAAGTGTTTTGTATACCATGAGGACTTCGATTTACTCCTTGTGTGTGTTGACCCTGATTAGCTGATCCATATGGAAAACCAATGTTTGAGAAAGCCATGGGGTCCCTTGTTGATTTTTGCATGTCATTCAAACTTTCAGAAAGAGTTTTGATATCACCCAGTGACTCACAGATAGTAAGTGGAACTGGTTCTGAAAGACTCATCAAAGGAGGAATTTCATGAGCATGTGTGTCATGTTTCAATGTTTCAATTTCAACTAGAGTAAGATTATCAACTATGTCTGTATTTAGTTCGTGATGGGACGATGAATTTTCAGTGTTGATTTGATGTTGTTCTTCTCGAGTAATGTTAATTGAGTTGAAAATCAGTTATGTTTCCAAGTCATTAGAATGTGATTTTTGTGTCTGTCTCTGCACTGTAGTAGGGCCTTCAAGTTCTAGTGACTCACCTCGCTGCCATCGTGATTGGAGGATCGAGAGAGTAGCCACTTCTAAGAAGTTGACAAAAGGATGTGTTTAAAATTATAGTTTGAAACAAACAATCCTAAGGCAGTCTAGACTCAAAAAAATGAAAAGTGTCCACATAGTAAAAATTCAATAGAGATTTCAAGAAAGCAAACTACTCTTCCAAATAACCGAAGCTCAGTGAAAAGCTGGATTGTAGAGATTTCCAAAACTAGTAGTTGCTGAGGAATTTCATGTCCTCATACAATTGCTAGGAGCAAAGGTGTGAGAAACAGTTACAATAAACATTAATCACCAGGGGTACAAGTGTTGGTTCCTGACCACTCACCCTCCCAAGGAGTAAAAGTTCCAGAGTATGTCTCAAGTATTGCAAATGTGTGCCACTCATAAAATCCTATGTGATATCCTAAGAATAGCCACTAAAGTTACCACTTCACAATCGACGGTCGAGCGTACAGTTGTAAGTCAAGGACAACTCCTATTACCAAAAACTATAGAAAGAGTGATGTCACCCCGAGGATTTGTCACTGAACATAGAATCCCTTAGATAAGCTCATGTAACACTAAATAAGCAAGAAGGGGGAACCAACCTTACTTACCAGATTGACCTCGTGCTTGACGCATGTTTCAGAAGCGCTTTCCTGACAAGCCTTTTTTGTGACTAGTGGATTTACTCTCTTTAATCAGTGCTAGTTTCAAATTTTTGCAGCCCAGGAGTGTTAATTCTCCAAACCTAATACAGGGCACTAACCTAAACTTGTTGATGATATGAAGATCAAAATTTTGTCAATTTTAGATTAAGCGCCAATTTTAAGTATAGTTGACTTAGTCTCAGGAGTGGAAGTGAAACTGGTGGTGTTTCGACTCGAAAAAAAAATGAACCACACAATGCAAGATGCTCACTATGCTATCTTTCAGTTTGATGAATATCCTAACTAAAGGAAAAGTTAGAGGCTCATGAGCTTCTTTCAGACATGCAAAGTTTCTGGTAGATTTCTTATGTTCATGCACAGTTTTTTCTTAAATATGGATAATAATCGATGTTTGATGATCAATGTAACCCAAATAGATATCTCAAGTAAAAGTGAATCTAATTCAATTATACAAAAGTTTTTGCAACCCTTTGAATTATTTTTTTTGTTTAATCCAAAAATAGAAAGAGTGTAACTCCACTATGCACCACGTTTTGCAAAGTTTTTTGAATTTTTATTAATCCAAAAATGAACCTTTGAATTATAACTATGCCAAACTTTTTCCAAAATGCACATTTTGAATTCTTTTTAATCTTTTGAATTCTATTTGTTTATTTAAAAAAAAAAATTAGAAACAAATTTCAAATGTAAACATTTTGTTTAGTTCATCCAAAAATCAAAATTAAAAATTGTTAGAATGTTTTAATTCTTTTTTTTTTGTTTTTTGAATTTGAACTATGGCATTCAAAGTTAATCCAAAGTTAATCCAGCATCACTCTAGCGTTAGCATTCAACATTAATTATTCCAGCATCGCCTTCCAGCTATACATCAACACTGCTACATATGGACATTACACATCAGTGCTTCACAACGACGTTTGTCTTTATTGGTTAAAACGTGGCAGAGTCTGAAAGCAATGCAGTCAGAGGTGAACACACAAAGAGATCGTATGCAGAGGTTGACATTTAATGCCGAGATTGAGCATTCAACAGAGAGATAGCATTTGATAGAAAGCTGAACACTCACCTTGAAGAGTTTTAACACTGCACTCTCCGGTCGAAATTACACCAGTTAAATAACATGAAGACGATAGGTGAAAGTTTGATGCCACGGATCGGCATCAAAGAAGCGACACCTAGCTGTCTTGAATTTAATGGAAGCCAACGTAACAACTAGAAATCCCCAACGGAATTCACAAAGAATCCACGAGTTATAAAATTTGGCGGATACATTATTATTGAATATCATCTGAGATTAAATAGCTTGGCATGAAATGATAGTCAAAATATTACCATCATTGCCATGCTACAAGATCGCTCCACTTGTATTTGCAGCCAATAGAGGAATTGCATTCATTTAATAGATGTTGATATGACTACAAATGCCAAATCGCCTTAGAATCAGAAAGGGAAAAGCATTGGGCATGCGATTGTGGAAGTAGTTGAAGTCTCATTAAAAATTGCAGCTAAATCGCATCTACATAAGCTGCCATTAACTCTGGAAAGTTTGGTCCTCATGAATAAAGGATCCACATTGCTGGTTTTGTTTCTAGAAGGCAGTTAAGATAGGATATTTCGAGGGACCATTACCACAACCGACTCAACGCCTCAACACAGAGGTCGAAGGTAGAGAGCAGGCAGGCCGAGGGCTTATCACTTCAATGCAGAGCTTCTAAGATCTTAGACAAGATTAATGCAGAGTGTAAATCTCCTTCAACGCAGAACTTAATCACACAACCCAAGATTTAATGGAAGTGCAGAGATGGAAAGATCCTGGCAGAATTTTCCAAAATTGTGATAGGGTATTCACAAAATTTAACGCCTCCAAATGATGGCAGAGGGTAAGCTCATTCAAAGCTTCAATGTGATCAATGTAGAGATTGCAGGGTTTAAAAAATTTTGATGCAGAGTTTCGAGATCTGGTCAGAGGTCAAGCCAAAAATTCAAGGCAGGATTGCATAAACATGTAGAGGTGGAGGATGTGCCCACGGTCCACGCAGAAATGAAAGAATTCTTCACAGTTTACAGCCTCATTTTAATATGTAGGTATCTTCAACGATTCATGCAGCAAAATGAAAGCAAACCTCTACGCAGAGATTGGGATCGGGATTGACGTCGAGGTTTTCAAATTCAAGCAGGAATCGGCTAAAAATCGGCTTGCAAATATTTATGAACCTTCGAACAGATTCTAAGCATCTACAATGCTAAACATTGGCTTGCAGAGCTTAAAATTTTAGCCTGAGACTCAAGATTCAAGTCCAAATTTTAATCCAAGATCTAGTCGCCGGAATTAGAGTTTGAATGCAGAGAATTAAGATTCAAATTTAGTTTTTAAACCAAGTCTCAACCGCAGAAATTAAAGGAATCGTTCATCTCTTAAGAGATGTAAAGCAGAGTTTCGAATGCAAAGGTTGAGTATGAGAAAACGCAGAGGTTGAGTTTGAGATTAATGTTGAGTTTTGAACACATTCGAGAAACTGAACAGACCCTTAACATGTTAATGCAGAGTTTTAAAGAGTGGCAGAGATCTCTAAATCGCCAGCGCTTCAGAAGACCAAACTGTGGCAGAGTGTAAGCCTAATATTCAAGGCAAATTTTGAAAACTATGCAGAGTTTAAAGAGCCTAGCAGAGATGCATTTACACAGTTTAAAATTCAAAGAAACTCAAAATTCATAACACTCCTAAATCAAGAAACTTAGATCTGATCAAATTTGACGGTGGTTTGATGGATTAAAGGCATAGTTAGGCTGATCTTGAGTTGTTTAAGTTAGATCTAAGGCTCTTTAATGGATCTTTACAGCATAAACGAGTAGATCTGAAGGAAGAACACCTAAAAACATGAAGAAAAATCAAGAAAATTCAAGAAATTTCAACAAGCAGTATGGTCGCCATTCTGATAATAGTGTTTAGTGCAGGGATGTGTCTACACTAGCTTAACTATTTTTCTAAGAGATGGTGAGTCTCTACGTCAAAGATGAATAGATTATCACAAGTTATTTTAAATCTAGATTCATTCATCCATTTAAGACAAGCAAATTTAAGATCTATAGCCATTTAAAAGTTTGAATCACATAATAAAAGCAACATCCAAACATTATAATGGCAGAACCTTGAATCAATTCATGCTAAAACAATGGAGAAGATACATTATTACCAAGAATCCTGGTGTGAATCCTCCTCCCTTGCCATAAATTCTCCTTCCTGTTAACACCCAAAAAGTGCTCACTACCTCATCCACCCCATTGTATAACTCATTTGTCCATATTTCTTACCATATTTGCCTCCAGAACCTCAAAAAACCATTAAAAAGCCTCCAAAAGGCTCAAAAACCATTAAAAAGCCTCCAAAAGGCCCAAAAACCATTAAAAAGCCTCCAAAAGGCCAAACCCCCCCCTTTTCCCCAAAATAAGTTAAATTCCTCCAAAAATAGCAAAAACCCTCTAAAAAGGGAATAAAAAATACAAAAAAAAGGAAAGAGGAAAAAAAGGAAGCAAAAACCATATACAGCTGACCTAAACCATATGGTGCCCAAAACCATGGGCCAACACTCCACCACTAAAAAACCTATAAATAGGTGATGGAGGCCCCCCATTTCACATCCACAATCATCCCTATCCTTACACTGCTGAAAATTCCCTTGAAACCCTAGCTCTCCATTTGGAGCTAATTCTTGAGAACCATTTTGGCCCCATTTCTAAAACATCTTTGGAAGAAGGAGAAGGAACAACACTGGAGCTTGGAAGCAACCCTCTTTGACTGCTGCAAAGGCTCCACCAACCTCTACATCTGAGGTAATTTTTAATACAAAAAGAGAAATCTTCACCATATTTTTATGTCTTGTCATTTATGTTCATGCTCATGCTAGGTTAAATTTCATACTGTTTTACTGCTTTTATTTATTGTTTATTGAACTACTACTAAGGAGGCCCTTCTCCTTAGTAGGTTCCCATTTGCACAAGCTAGGGTGAAAACCCTAGCTACACTTCCTTCATCCTTGCTTTTGAATACTTGGAGCTCTTCTCCTTCCTTCAGAATCTCTTCAGCATGCCTTTACTCTTTTCATCTCCCTTTACCATGCCTCCCATGCCTTTCTTATATAACATTGGGAAATGAGCCTTAAGTTTCTCTTTTGAGTGTGGCATTATTCATTTTCCTCATTTTGATTTTTTTCAAGTGAAAACCCACTTTTGAATAGTTTTTAGGCTTTTTGCTCCACTTAGGATATTTTAAACACAATTAATGCATTTTAATGCATTTTAATGCATTTCTCAGAGAGGATTCGTCTCTGATTGAACTTGTGTCATGACTTTCCTGTCGTGGGTGCATGGTAAACATATGTTGCTCCTTCACTTAGTTAAGGGTGTCAATTTGATTGTTAACAAGGACCGACACCCTGTACGAGTCTCAATGATGCGATCAAGGTGTTGAAGTCAAGCATGTGAGAAACAATCATTTGGAGAGGCACTGAGGACTCCTTTCAAAATGATCCGTAGGCACTCATCACTAATGGTGATGAGTCCAAGGCACAAGGACCTCTGGGTCTATCCTCTGGAATAGATTTGGTTGGCGTCAACAGATGGCAACCGACAACTACCAAGGCAATGATGTTTCCTTGATAAAAGTGTGAGGTGTACAACTAAAGTGTGATAGTAGTGATGGTAGGATTGACATACTGTGGGGATATGGAATAACTGGGGTCATAGACTAGGTGGACTCAAACTTCCTTTGTTCAGAGCATGATGACATGGTTGACCTGGTAGCATAGGAAACTGAGTTTTAGGTGTGGGGATCATAGCTTAAGGGATTAGGGGTATGTAATGTAGACTGGAGTGACTCTAGGGGGACATGCTGATGGATGTTATTGGGAGACTCTCAGGGTGACATACTGCAGAATACTCTGAACAAAGGCGACCATAATGGGGAAGCTTCCATATGAGTAGACATGATCTGTTGTGGCGCCGAAAAGCACTGTTGGGTCCTTCTTCATGGTTTTAATAAGCTCCAAGAAGGGATAAAAGTGTGCTCTGAAATGGTACTGTCCTGTGGATTTATGCGAGCCTAGGACTGTTCATGCTCGTGAGTGCTTTCATTTTTAGGGAGTCTGAAAATGATAAGAAGACTCTGAATTGGTAGAGGAGTACCGTCCTGTGGATTTGTACAAGCCCAAGACGGTGATTACTCATGGTTGCTTTCAATTTTAGAGAGTCTGGAAGGGGTAAGTAGACTCCATTGGTGTTTTTTTTCGTATGTTAGTCTCCAAGGCCCGAAAAAGTATAAAATGATGCAAATGGAGAACTCTTATAGCCGATGTGACTAGAGTATTCATTTTTCGTAATTAGTCTACAAGGTCCGGAAAAGTGGTAAACTTATACCAGGTAGACACCCTTTCAAATACTTTTAGCGAGCATGAAAGGAAGCAAGATTACTCGGCGATCTTTTCATCGTTTTAGGAGTCAGAAAAGAGCTTAACAGAAACTCCTTTAGTGCCTTTTTCATAAAGGAATTGATTGGCCCAAAAAAGGGATAAAATTATTCCGAAGAAAAGTAATGGTGAGGCAAGGAGGAAGTGTTCGATCAAGGAACAAGTATGGGAACCAAGAATAGTGGTAGGGGGGAACACTTGATGAGGCCTCCTTGTGGGTTGATGAATGATAGCAAAACAACGCCATAATTGGGGTATGGATGGAGTGGATGGCTCATGTATAAGTTGTGATGCAAAAAATTGTAAAATTCGATAGCTGTCGATGTGGCATGCAAATCGAGGTGACAAGGTGTGAGGGCACAATGTCAAAAAATATTTTTGGTGAGAGCGAGAAATGATCTCAAGCATCATCACGAGCGCAGAAAACTGAATCCGGCGAGAAAAAGAACGTAAAAAATGGGTAATGGCCGATGTGGCACGCAAACCATGGCGACTATGGACATGTGAAAAGATGCCTGAAAAATATGGTGGTGAGAGCGAGAAATGATCTCAAGCATCATCACAGGCACGGATATCTAAATCCGGTGTTGCAAAGGGTGCGAAAAACAGAGGTTAAATGACTCCAGAATGGTCAAAGGAAAAAATGAGGTTAAAAAATGGCTACAAATAAAGGCGAGCCCACCAAGCCAAAGATGCAGTGGTGGGGAGAAATGATGACCCGTGGGGGAAGAATACTAGGTGTATCAAATAAAATCAAATATACAAGTGACATGTGACCTAAAAAATGGTTGAGATCACGCATGTGAAGAAGTGAGTAGGGTTAATGACCTTCTCTCATGCTACGTGCATGGGGTTTGTGATTGTGGATCACATATGTGTTGGTTTGAACAATGGGATCATTGAAATAGTGAGATATATGTGATGGGGAAGGTTCCAAATGATTGATCCTACCCCCTATCCCAGGGTTGAGGTAATCTATTATGCCCCCTAACTCAAAGGTGTCAATGTGGTGCAGATGTTGTCTCAGATAGGGATCAACAGGGCATTGAGAAACTACTGGTGGGGGGGTGAACCATGAGGTTGTTGGCCATGGTGGCATACTGGAGTGATGATATGATGATGGGGGATTCCCCTTGTAGGGTGGATGCCTGTAATACCCCATTTTGACCCTTAGGATATATTAGCTTTTAATGTAAATATTGTATACATGTGATATATGTTTTCCTAGCGTGGAGCTCAAGGCCAAGGCCCCACTAGTGGAAGCTCGAATTTTATTTAAAAGGAAAGTACTAGACATTATGTTACCCATGTGCTATTTAGCCATGGAAAATTGTAAAAATGATGTAAATAAACATCATGCAATAAAATATCAAAACTGGTTATGGAGGAAACAAATGAGAAGGGGCCATGTGTATTCATTAGGGAGTGGTGAGGGGGCTGTGGGATTGAACCATAGGCTGCCATATGTCACCTTGAGAACCCATTTGACTTTCCTTGATGACATTTATTTATGTTGTAAGGAAGTGGTTGAAGATTTCAGTCCAAGGCTTCAATGGAGCATGGGAAGCCGAGATATTCATATGGCAGAGTATGGGCTCTATTTTCTTGTACCACAAGTCACTCTACCTCATGGGAGTTTCTTCTTCCTCATTCCCATTCCATTGTGGAAGAACCCAGCATCAATTTTCATCCAAAAACGAATTCCCAGTAGTGAGAAAAACTAGAAATCGCAACTGTGAAAGAACCCACATTTTGAAGATCCATAAACGCCCAGATTTGGTATTTGACAGTGAAATCCAATGGAGGATCCATAGGTATGAACCTTGGGGCAAATTTGAGAGCATTAGATACCCCGAATCCATTGGAAAACCCAGTTTTTATAGCCCTGGCATCCAGTGACTGGATTGAGTTATTTGTTAACAGAAATGGGAGAAAATCCAAGTGTGGATGTTTGACAGAGGATTAGATTGCTTGAGTTCGGCTTGAGATGTCTGTAGCTCTATGGTTGAGCTCACTGGCTTAGCATCCTCATCCTTTCCTTATTGCATGCTTGATGAACCCAACTGTGTGCTGGCTTAGCATGACCGTTTGAGTGAATCCATGGCTGTGAGTGAGCCTATCTAGTTCCTCCTTAGTGGATACACAACCCAGCTCGGGGGTGATCTCTCAGCTAAAAGAATATAGGCTGGACAAAGATCTATGGTTGGGTGGAACGTTGCTCTCACATAGCCAATTGTTTGGATGTTTTCATTTCAAGATAAGTATTCTCTGTGGTTGAATGATGTTCATTATGTGGTTTGTCATGTATGTTAAATTACTCATGTTACTTGGATGAAATGATTATCTTAAGTTAGTTGGCATGAAGCCTGTGCAATTAGCATGAGAATGCGATTGATTATTCTGTGATTGTTTCACTATTCTGCCTGAAAGAACTAGGCTGATGCATCTCCTTTTGTGTGTATGTTATTATGGTTATCCCGCTGTGTTTATTTATTGAGTTGTGTTAATTCTATGTTCTATAATATCTTAATTAATGATTGTTGTTTATATGTTGAATGCATGATGAACTATGTGCATCTATAGTGTTTAATTCCACTGTGCTTGTTGAATATGAATATGTATGCACAAGTTTTATTTAACCATGCATTTCTTAGTAAATTGAATGGGGCTGAGATCGCCAATAAGCCCAGTAGATTGGTCACATTTCCTTCCTAGCATTGGACTAGATGGAAGGGGACGCTACAATGCCCCCAGTATCTATGATGAGAATGACGATGATGATGAGTAGGAAAGGTTTTGGGCCTGCCCCTATGTTGTGGACATGTGGTTTCCTCGTCGATTTGAAAAGGTTGAACATGTGTGTCAGAGGGATCAGTAGAAGGGGCCGACCGGATAGAGGGGTGTCCAATGGAAACCATGTAAATGGTGTTAATTTCTTCCGAGGAGGAATATGTTTGGGGGTATATTTCCTCAATGAGGGGCGGGGATATCTCTAGGTTGACATTATTCAGTTCATATAGAGCTGCTCTGTAATCTGGGAGATCAGGGCAGTAATGTGAGTAATGACCATAAATGCCGCATATCACACAAGGGTGGTTGGTATGCAGCGATTTTTCGCTAGGCTGAGGGGGTAGTTCTTGTTTGAAAACTGGAATGTTCGTGTTGTGAAAATCCTCACAACAGATCTAAGAGATGATGCATATCTCACAAGAGTAATTATGATTAAGCAGGAAGATAGAAGAAGAGTGGTCAATGCAGTGTAATGAGCAATAGAATAATAATAGAGTAGAACTCAGATAGAAGTAAAAATACTTCACACACACTAATTAATTAGTCACAATATGGACAAATAAGTAGTACAATGCATGAGGATTGGAATGCCAAGGTGGAAAGTTGAATTAGCCTTCATGGAGTGATCAAAAGATCACTAGAGTGTCATCGGAGCACAACTAGTAGTCTATATCAGCATCGGTGGAGTCATCAATGCACAAGTAACTATCAACCATCAGTCAAACTGAGTCTAACTGAGTGTGGTAGGTGTAACTGATTGTAACTGGCACATGGAGACACTAACCGAATGAAGGAGGATCAGTGGAGGGCACATGAGGAGCTAACTAGAGTGAGAATGGGTAGTCAAGCCTCACTGGAGGTCCATCAAAGTGATACAGTCAGTTAAGAATCAGTCTAGCCTTAAATCAATGAAAGAATTGAAGATAACTGAATGGTAGTTGAGGAAGGGTGCCTTTCTCAACTGGTAGATGAAAGGAGGGTGCACTAAGCTCTAGAAGGGCTAAAATTGAGTGTAAAGAAGCTCCGAGGGCTAGCTAACTGAGGGCTAGGTGCTGGGGATGATGACTGGGATGCATGCCAATCCTAAATAATGCATGCAAACCCTAAAAGTGCATGCATGATTCAAAAATACAAAGGATGAAAATGCTAGTAGGACTAGGATGGAGTATAGGAATATCCTAACACCCCCTCTTAATCCATCCTGGGCCCTGGTAACTAATACCAAAGGTCACCCAATACAATGAATAATAATAACAGTCAATAAACCAAGGAAATGGGGAAAACCTCATGGGAAAAATACCCCCCCTCAAAATAAACTGTAAGGCACACACAAAAGTAAATGCTCCAAACTCAAGTAGGTGTGATGCTTGGTCATATGTATGGAGGTATCTTCTTCTTGGGAAGAAGTGGATCAGCTCAGAAAGCATGTGCTTGTACTTTCTCTTCAAATCGAATGTGATGAGAACACATCCAAAAGTATGAGGATGATCCTCAAACCTGTGATTCGAATCAGTTCAGGTAGGATCAAATCTATGAATGTGCAGATAGTATTTTGTCTTCTCCTTCGAACCATCATGGGTAAGATTATGCCAAAAAAAACCATCAAATGATACTAAATGTTTTGAATCCAAATCAGATCCAGGACTTAAAGAATGGTTTCTTGATATCTCCTTTGAACCAGTAGGGGTGAGATCAAAACCATCATATGTATGAGAAATTATCCCAAGTAGTGATTGCTTAGAATCCAAATTAGATCCAAGACTTGAATCATGGTTTCTTGAGATCTTTTTTGAACCATTAGAGGTGAGATCAAAACCAGTAAGTGCATGAGAAATTATCCCAAGCAAATGGCAATGGCCATATTCTTCAATAACCTTCTGGAAGCATGGAATAATGATCATATAATAGTGAATAAGAGGTGATAGATAAAGGAGATCGAATGCGTTACCTCCAATGACTGATTTGACCTCCGAAACATTTAATAGATCATGATGCAAACCAACAGAGTCTAGTGCAAGAGAGGATTTAGGACCTTCTACAATTTCTAGAGTGTGAGCTGGCACAGAATTCAAAATAGAAGAAATTTGGAGTATGAGTGTAGAATCTGCAAGTTCTTCTTCTTTGTGGACAACTTTAGTATGGGATATGTTTGATATTGATTCATGATCAATGAGATCATCAAGGAGGGCGAATGCATCACTTTGCTTTCTCTCGAAGGGGTTTGGACCAAATCCTTCGTTCGGTTTGCCAAATTTTTCATCCAGTTGGGCCCATATCTCTTTTGGAGTTTCAACAGAATCAATGAAGAGGTACATCATGTAACGAGACATAGAAAGCATCATTCTTCCAAGGGCTTTGTCACCTTTATTCAACTAGTCAATCTTCTCTTCAGAGGATTCGAACTCTCTTTCAAAATAACAATCAAAGAGATTATGGCTCTTCAAATATGCTATCATTTTTGGTTTCCATTCATCATAGTTGAATGGAGAAAGAAGAGGGATTTCTTATGAATTCATGGAAGTTGTAGAAGACCTGCAAAAACAATAGATAATCTCTACAACTACTACTACTGCAAAAATGCAGAAACTGATGCACTCAAAATCTTGATAATAACCTGCAAAAAACTCCCAGGAATGGAGATAAACAATACTCTCAACATGCTTTGATACCATGTGAAAATCTCACAACAGATCTAAGAGATGATGTATACCTCACAAGAGTAATTATGAATAAGCAAGAAGATAGAAGAAGAGTGGTCAATGCAGTGTAATGAGCAACAGAATAATAATATAGTAGAACTCGGATAGAAGCAAAAATACTTCACACACACTAATTAATTAATCATAATATGGACAAATAAGTAGTACAATGCACGAGTATTCGAATGCCAAGGTGGAAATTTGAATTAGCCTTCATGGAGTGATCAAAAGATCATTGGAGTGTCATCGGAGCTCAACTAGTAGTCTATCTCATCATCGGTGGAGTCATCAATGCATAAGTAACTGTCAACCGTCAGTCAAACTGAGTCTAACTAAGTGTGGTAGGTGTAACTGATTGTAACTGGCACATGGAGACACTAACTGAATGAAGGAGGCTCAATGGAGGGCGCATGAGGAGCTAACTGGAGTTAGAATGGGAAGTCAAGTCTCACTGGAGGTCCATCAGAGTGATACGGTCAATTGAGAGTCAGTCTAGCCTTAAATCAAGGAAAGAACTCAAGATAATTGAAGATAACTGAATGGTAGGTAAGGAAGGGTGCCTTTCTCAACTGGTAGATGAAAGGAGGGTACATTAAGCTCTAGAAGGGTTGAAACTGAGTGGAAAGAAGCTCTGGGGGCTAGCTAATTGAGGGCTAGGTGTTGGGACTGATGACTGAGATGCACGCAAATGCATGAAAACCCTAAATAATGCATGCAAACCACTAAAGTGCATGCATGACTGAAAAATGCAAAGGATGAAAATGATAGTAGGACTAGGATGGAGTATAGGAATATCCTAACATGTGTCATCATCCAACATATTCATATGTTCTTGAAGTGTTGGTAATTGTGGACATAGATGGGTAGCATGGCCTATGTCATCGCACAAGGAGCACTTAGGGGGTATACGGATTGTTGGGGGATTCTTTGCTAATTTGGGGGTCGCTAGGGGGGTGCGAGTTGTGGGTCCAGTGGTGTAGGTTTGTGGACCTCTGTCGCCATTGTGGCAGGATTGAGGGGGGACATAACTAGATGTTGATGTAGTGGCCCCTGTTGGAGGTGGTCGGTTTTGGGGGTTCGGTACACCAGGTGGTGGACAGTTTTGGGGGTTCGGTACACTAGGTGGTGGATGGTTTTGGGGGTTCGGTATGCTAGGTGGTGGATGGTTTGAAATATTGATAGGTTGTACCGATTGTAAAACAACCATTGGTGTTGGTGGAGGGGTTGGGGCAGGTAGGTACCATATAGGTAATCCTAACGTTAACCCTGGGAGGTTAAGTGTAGCCATTACTGGCGTGCTGACAACTCCTGAAAATGGAAACAAGAATGGGATAGTGTGAATCGGTGTTGTTCCAATATGACTAGGCACTGTGGGTGGTTGTGGCAGTGGTTGAGGTTGTGGAGTATCCTGTTGTGTTTTGTGCGAGATGGTGCACAAATCAGATATTTCAGTTATCTGGAGACAGGGTGGGATAGATGGGAAAGTGGTTGTCATGGGAATATCCGAATATGTCTCGGGTCCGACTGAGGAGACGAACGATGTGGGTGCACTCTGAACGGGTTGTTCGATCATGGGAAGAACATTTTCAAGTGCTGTGGGGGCATTGGGATCATAGTATGTTATCTGGTCAATTTTGACTACACGTCCTTCGTGGGGGAACATCATGAGGCGGAAAACTGAAGAAGCGACAACTTTCATTTTATACATGTAGCTTCGTCCCAGAAGGAGACTGTAATCAAGTTGGGCGTCGATGACCTCTATATCTATGCAAACCAATTTTCCCCCAATCTATATGGGCATGTTTACTAACAGACCCCGAGGTTGAGCTACACGACCATCGTAAGCTCGCAATGCGGTAGTTGACGGTTGTAGTGTTGGGGATCCAAGTTTTTGCCAGACGAAAGTCGACATAACACAGGTGGAGGCACCTTCTTCGATTATGTATCAATGAACGACAAGGTTGCGAATGGACACAGAAACTTGAAAAGCTAGAGATGAAGGTAGAGGAGCTTGGGCTTGGTCTAAGTCGAAAACCATCATATTGGAGTCGTTAGGGTCTACGACACCAATGGTGGATAATAACAATTTTCTCTATGTAGGACAAGTTTTCAGGATTTCTAGAGCGGACATAGCAGCGAGGGACTGGGCTAGGTCTTCTACAATGTTATAGTTCAAAGCTGCATGAGCGTTAGGGTTGTTGTTGATTCGTCATCAAGGAAAGCGAGGTGCTTTTGGACCCCCATCCATGGGCATATTAGGTATGTGAATTGGATGATCAGTTGGGAGGGTACTCGAAGATGGATCAGTGGGCATGGCCTCCGGGGCTGAGCCGTATTGATTTCGGCAGGTTTGAAGGTTGACATCATTTGATGACATCATTAGCAAATGGTGAGTGTTGGACTCTGTATGCTAGTAATCGGTTACTACGTAGGTAATTTGCTACTGTGTTGTAGTGGATCCTTGTGGGGGATCCATTGGACGAGTGTTTACCACTCCTTGGTTGGGTAGAGGATTTTGCAATATCATGGGTTGCAGCTGAGGAGGTGGTGTTGGCTGTGTAGCATGTCCTTGTCGTTGGGCGTCGTCGGTCCAGAGTTGACGCGCTCGATCTAAATGGGGGCAATTATGCATGTAATGGCCATAGACCTCACATATGGAACATGGGTGGTTTGTTCTCAAATTAGGATTTTTTCCCTGTTTTGGTGGACGATTAGGGTTTTGATTTGCAGGAGCAGTTTTATTGTTATTTGGAGGATTAGGTGGTTGTCCTCCTTAGTTTTGTTGTTGGTTATTTCCACGTTTGCGTCATCTTCCGTGATTTTGTTGACCTCCTTGATTATGCTGGTTGTTCTAGTTTTGAGGTTGGTTTTGTTGTGCGTATACATGCCCTTGGGTAGTAGGTGGGTTCTAAGGTCATGCAGGCACTAGAGAAGGCTGCGCTAGATAGTAAGCGGGAGGGTTCTGAGGTGGACCTGGTACTTGTTGTGATTGTGGGTAACCTTGAGCTACTCGAAGTGTTGGAGCAAGGGGTGCTGCCTGTTGAGGATAATAAGCCAATTGGGCTTGTGGGTGAACCGGAGTTTGATGGGCTTGCTGGTTATAATATGGAGGTGGTGCATAAGCTAATGGTGCTCTTCCATAACACTGTAGTGGACATGAGGGTCCATGAGTGTGGTGGGTGTGCATTACTGGAGCATACGAAGTTGTAGCTCCAGAATGAGATGTAACCCTAGAAAGGTTTGGGGCGTTGTTTGTACTCATCATGGTGAAAGTTGTTTTTTGTACCACAACCTAGCTGATAATATGATCGGCAACATGGGATTCCCTTGGCGCGTCATTCCGGGATGGATCTCTGCGCGGGGTGTTAGGTAATATGGTGTATAAATATCTAGACTGGGCATATATCAGGTCCAACTGCTGAGCTTTTAAGATGGATTCTTCTTCTGACTGGGTTCATTCAGAAGCTACATCCTTGGCTATGAGAGGGAGGATTGATTTCAGGAACCAATCCAGGAAGATACGATCATCAAGATTTATCTTGTAGAGACTACGACGCTTACGCCACTCATGGATATGATCGGTGATGTGTGTAGCGGTGTTCTGTCTACAAGACAACAGTATTTCCACTCTTGTATCATAGCGTACTGGTAGTTGAAAGGACTGAAGGAAAGTTGAGGTGAGGGATGTAAACATGGGGTGCATCCCATGTGGTTGCTCAATATACTATTTGGCTACAGAGTTAGTGAAAGTTCTTTGTAAAAGTCGGAGTTGAATATAATCATCTACTATGGAGTTTGAGGAACACCATAGGTGAAACGACATGATATGGTTTTTAGGGGTCTTCCCCAACCTTTCCTTCAAATTTTGGGATGTCTGAGGGGAGCTTTGTGAGCATAGGGGGCCAAGTAGGGTCATGCCGGATGGGATCATTTGTTAGCCTAGCTAAGTCTGGTAGGTTAAGGCTAGACATAAATGGAAAACTGGCAGAGGGGTATGATGTTTTCATGGGTGCATAAGTGCTGGTGGTAGCGTTATGTATTAGGCCACTACCCCCTAGGGGATATTTGTCATAGGAGGTATGTGCCCTCATCCCATAGGAGCGTGGGATGGGCCCGTGCCACCAAGTGCAACGGGAGTCACAGATGGGTTAGGAAGATGTCCAAAAGGTGTTGGAATCTAAGTTGTAGCGGGGATAGTAGGTATAGTCACCATAGTGGGCATGCCTAGGTTAGGTGGGGGTCCTGTATTGGGCAGGGGTCCCATGTTAGGCATACCTAATGGAGGTGTGGTAGTTGTGGTGACCATGGTGGCCGTTGTGGCGGTGGGGGTGGATGATGTTCCACTAATAGTCCCTTTGAAAAAGTTGTCATAATGCGAACCAACCATGGGGCTAGTGGATGCAGTGTATGCGGGATTTTCGGATTCTGCCTCAGAGTCAAATGTGAAATGAGGCACGTCAGAATCGGATGATAGGGTTCCGCGCTGATGACATGTGGAGTCAAGGGAACCGTATTGCGAGGGTTCACCACAGAAATGTCAAGAACATATCGAGGACTCAATGGTGACAGTTGTGAATTAAATCTACTAGGTGGTGATGAGTGGAAAGCTCGAAAGCCCTAATGCAACCGTGTGTGCAAGAGGGGAGTGTAAAAAATAATGGCACTCGGGCCAACAACCAAACTCAGAACACTTACAATAACAGCTGTGCTATAGTAAGTGGAGAAATAAAAAAATGTGGTCAAAAAACCAACATGCAAACGGCTATTAAAAATAGAAAAAGGTGTACTCACTAACCAAAGGGAGGTAATGGAGCATGCAAACACCTAACTAAAAAGAATTATGACTCAACAAGGTATATCCTCTGCTAGGTGATGAAATCCAATTCAGACAATATAAATTGTAGAATCAAAGGCTCGATATCCCCCTACCGGGAGGGACACTGGGTAGACAATCCTATAAGTTTGGCCACTAAGATACCCCATTCATGACACGTTCGGTTGGGTGAATTTGCAGTTTTGTTCTATCACCGTTGTACTCCCATAAGGGTGGTACAACAAGAACTACGAAAGGTATCTTTCGGTTACTGAATGGATTGCGGTATTCCACTCAGGCTTTCGGAACTAGTCTGGCTACTTCAACCCTCCTAAGGGAGAGGTATTCCCAACGAATTGGTTTTAAACCGTGTCAACAAATAATAAGGGATTTTGGTACCCTAAATGTCAACCACTATGTCTTAACATGAAAAATGAGTGAGGGGTGTTATTTGGATACTTATACCCTCAGTCCTACCTAGCTACAAAATTCTTTTGGTGTTCCCCAAGTGGGGTTAGAATATTTGTTTAGTTAAGAGGATTTTAAGGCTCACTTGTAATTATTGTGACAGATTGTGTGCTAGTGTGGGTGTATATCAAAACAATTTGCCTCACATGGGAGATTTAATCACAAACTAAGATAAGGATTCCAATTTGCGAAAAAATGAAAGACGTTTCAAATGTAAATGCTTTAATAATCTTTTCAAAAAATATGGATTCTTTAAAAAGTTTTGTAAGGTAAATCAAATAACATATGTAAAAATAAATGGATTTCTAAAGTCTTTCTTGGGCAAAATATTGAGCAATTTTAGAAATATGGTTCTAACCTTGCAATGTATGAAACTTACAATATTAGAAATACTTAGCAAATCTTTCTTTCAATTAACTGAAAATTTTCAAAAAGATAAGTGAAGCATATAACCGAATATCAATTAATAATGCTGCAATAATAACACAGTAGGCTATAAAAAATGGAAGAAATTAATGCTTGATAAAATGGGCTGATTGGGCAAAAATTTCTGGAAAAATTGGCTGAATTGAAACAGGAAATATCGTGCCAGTGAGGTCAAAATCCACGATGAGTATCGCGGCAATGTGGGTGAAAGCTGCAATGTGAATCGCGGTGCGATGGGCAAAAGTCGCAATGAACCACGCAGAAAAATGCCGAAAAGTCGCGATGGACCACGCGGGAAAAGGTCGCCCAGCCGCGATGGGAAACGCGAAAAAAACCCGTTCGGGCGCAATGCACCGCGCGGAAAAAAGTCTCAGAGCCACGATGGACTGCACGGAAAAAAGGCGCACAGCCGCGATGGACCGCGCGACTGTGGGTCCTAAAAGTCGCGATGTATGGACGGAAATCAGTCGGCGAAAATCGAACCCAAAAATTGAAATTTTGGGTTGTTTTGGGTTGTAGAAAGGGCCAATGGCTAGGGCAGCTATCAAGAAGCTGACTAGTATGGTAGATCTACAGTTTTAAATGGGAAAAATAGCTAAAATAAAGATCTAAAGCAAAGATTTAAAGTTCGAAAATTAGTGGAGTCGCCAAAAACTGTTGTTTGGTTTTTCAACCAAGCATGTGCAAGGATGCAGCTTCTAACTAGTAGCAGTAGTCTCAATAAAAATATGTAAAAACTAATGTAATATGATCTAACAGTAACATGTGCAAAGAAATAAAAAAAATCTAGATTTAAGAGCATAAGCAATAAGATCTATGAGAAAAACAAGAAATTTAAAAAATTTGATTTTGTATTACCTCAAATGGTGAGGATGGTGAGTTTTGAGCAGCTCTAAGGTTGAGATGCTCCAATGTCCAATGGTCTCTTCTTCTCCAATGCTTCAATGGGGATCTTCAAACTTGAAATGGGAGGCAATGGCTCTCAAAGGGAATTTGGCAGCATAAGGATATGATGAAATGTGAATGAATAGTGAGGAGCCCCTATCACCTTTTTATAGTTTTTTGGTGATGGGGAATACCATTATGGTTTTGAGGAAACCAATGGTATTGACCAAAATGGTTTAGGTTTCTTTTTCCCTCATTTTTCTTTTTGAATATTTTTTTATATTTTTATTCCCTTTTAATATTTTGGGGAATTTTGGACCCTTTTTGAGGGTTTTTTTGTGTTTGTTTGAGAAAAAATACATATTTTGAGGGGAAAAAGGTGTATTATGGTCTTTTTGGTGACCTTTTGAAGGTTTTAGAGGCTCAAATGGTGGAAAAACTGGACGAATGGGTCATGAGAATATGGGAATGAACTAGTGAGCACTTTTTGGGTGTTAACAGTTGTATTTGCTTGATTGCTTATAGTACTCTCATTCGGTTATTTCTAACTATTTTCTCTCTTTTATTATTATTATTATTTTTTATTTTTTATTTATTTGTTTTTTTTTTTCGAATATTCATAATTTATACCTTTTAAGTCGGGCACCATTTACCACTTTCTTGAAAATGTTTCCTTGTAGCGTTTTCAATCGAACTGATCCATTAGGATTTAACGTTTCGACGATATAGGGTCCCATCCATTCTATATGCATCTTTTTTGGCTTTCCTTTTACTTGGCTATTATAAAGGAGTGCCAAATCTCCAACTGACATATTTTTCTGTTTGATATTTCTATCATGCCATGCTTTTTGTTGTCATTTTTGCACTCCTTGATATTCTATCGCTAGCTGTCGACTTTCATCCAACTTCGACAGTTGGAGTAGCCGTTCTTGTCGAGTATCTTCGACATCAATATGTAAATTTGTTGCAATGGTCGGTACCTGTCGTCGAAAGTGTAATAGGACGACTGCTTCTTGTCCATAGACAAGTGAGAATGGTGTCTGACCTGTCATTATTTTGTATGATGTTCTATATCCCCAGAGAAAAGTAGATATTTTGTCATCCCAATCATCTTTCTCTATGTTGCATATTTTCGTCAGTCCTTTTGTGAGTGTTTTATTGAACGATTCTACGGCGCCATTCGACTGAGGATGGTACGATGTGCTTATTCTATGATTGACTGCAAATTCCTTAGTCAGTGCTTCAATGGTTTTACATACAAAATGTGTACCTTGGTCACTTATAAGTGTTATGGGGCATCCAAAACGCGTTATGATGTTTTCATAAATAAACTTAGCAGCAACTTCGCTTGAACATGTTTCGACTAGTTCTGCTTCTGTCCACTTGGTAACATATTCGACAGTAGTGATAATATACCGAGCACCTATCCTTCTCCCCACTATTGGAAATGGTCCAATAAAATCGATAGCCCAAATTTCAAATGTTCGGCTAGGGTTAATTGGGACCAATGGCATTTCTATTCTTGGTAGTGGTCGATCCATGCACTGACATCTATCACCTAGAATGACATTAATTGATCCAAGAATTCCCAACCACTAGTTTTGACTATACAAACAACTGACTAAATATGCATGAAAATCCCTAAAATCTCTCAATTGAGGAACTTATGGTTTGTTAGGGTTATTTAGGGTCAGTTAGGACATATATTGGTTGAGAAAATTTAGTCCTCAACTAGTTACAAACTAAGTCACTCCTAAAATTAGGAAACAATTCCTTGAATCAAGGAATGCACCCTCAAAAATAGGAATGCATATCAAGGGTGTATTAGGTGGTCAATCCAAGTGGGGTTTGTCCCACTGGAGTCATGAGGTCAAGGTCTACTTGGTTTTTTGGTATAGGGTTATTTTCTCTAACACCCCTCCATAACCCTTACTAGGTGAAAAATAAAAAAATAAAAATGGATCTCATCAATTTATATCCATATTGGGTACCCATGCACACAAGATTCTCTGAAAACTCGATAAGAGATAAAAAACAACAAGGGAAAAAAACAACCATAAAAAGAGAATTTGAAGAGAAATATTTAAGAAGCATGCTTAGAACATGCCTTCACTCCCAAAGAAGCTCTCAACTGGGTGAACTACTTCTTGGTAAAGGGATTTGTGAAGATCAATGTAAACATGTGTGAACTCCTCCTTCTTTTGAAGTGATTATGATCACAATCGCAAGCTAAAAACACTTTCAAATGCTTGAATGGTTGTTCTTGACCACTCCTTGGTTCGAATGGAGGAATCCCCTTGAATTTTTTGTGCAGAACTTGGTGAATTGTAGGAGAAAACGTTGTAGATCCAGAGTATGACAAGACATTATGGATTTCTTCTTAAATTAGAACCTGATTTAGGACAAGTTCTCTTGTATATTTTGAGTATGAAGATACATTCTAGAGGTCTTCTTCAATGGGAACCTTATTTGGAACAAGTTCTCCAATGGATAATTGAAAATTGTTGATCACCTCTTCTTCTAGGCCTGTAAAAGGGTCTTCCTTGGTTGATTGGTGGATCATGGATGTGCATATATCCTCGTAGTCCATATTATGCAAAGCTTATGAGGCATGTTTCATTATCTCAATGGATGTGAATATGTCCTTGTAGGGCATATTATGTGAAGCTTCTAGGGCCTTTGTAAAATTAGCACACCAACTATTCAGCAATTGAGCTAGGGAGATAGGAAATCCATGGTTGAAAATGAGCTCTTTTATGGATAGAAATGCACTTCTTCAAACTGCAATAACTTGATACATGGATTCAAATGATCTCTTTGATGGATTCAAATGCAGTTCTTCAACCATCAATAGCTTGATCTCTGACAACAAACACTAGAATACTAACTAGATTAGTACCCTATAGCTCTAATACCATGTAAAACATGGGCATGTAGATATGGGCACTAAAACAAGAGAGATATATTGTGAAAGAGATATCATTAATCAACAATTCATGTAACACATGTTTAATCATAAAACGAAAATTATTGAACATATCAGAAGACAAAATGATGTATTTCATTAACTTGAATAAATGGAGGTGAACAATATAATTAGAAATTCAGTTCGAATTAGGTCAGGAGGCTATTCAAATTGATCAAGTAGTGATTGGAGGAAATTCAAGCTTAACTAGAGACAAACACCCTTAGTTGTCCATGCACACTCACCTAGATTGAGTTTAATTGACCCAAGACTCCCCAGTCACTAGTTTTGATTGAATGATGTACAAGAAACTTACTATAATTGTGCATGTAAATCCATAAAATATCTCAAATGGGGAACTTAGGGTTTGTTATGATTATTTAGGTTTATTTAGGGTTAGTGGAGTGCATCTAGTCCTCAACCAGTTACAGACTTATTCACTCCTAAAATTAGGGAATAGTTCCCCAAATCAAGGAATGTGCCCCCAAAACTAGGAATGCATCTCATGGGTGACTCAAGTGGTCAATTTGGATGGGGTTTGGCCCACTAGATTCATCATGTCAAGCTATAGGTGGCTATATAGAGGGTTATTTTTTTTTAACATCTCTTTCTAGCATGATTGGGTTTATAAAATTTGTGTATAGATATTTCACAATATTGAATAAGTTATTGTATTTGCAATTAAGGAGTGGAAGTTTTTAAAAACAATGTCTCCTAGATAGTCATTAAAAAAATCAAAGAGTGTCAAAGAGTTGTATAGAAATTGTATTGTAAACCTTATCCTATGGGATTATGGTTCCACAAGTAATTTAATTTGTAAATATTGTAAATACCTTTCATTTTAACAAAAAAAAAGATGGAGAGCCTCCTTGGACTCAAACGGATCTCTTGGAAGCTGAAACCCAAGAGACAATCCCATTGTATAAATAAATGTTTTTGATCAATGGAAAATCAATCTAGGAGTTATTATCTTTGACAATGGTATTAGAGCCTAGTGTAGACTACCATAACTCTTGTTTCTTAGACCTGGCATTCTGCTTGCCTAAAAAATCTAACATTTGATTCTATGCTCTCAATCCTACAAGATGCCTGGCATTCTGTCCATGATTTCCCTTTGCAAGTTTTGGTGTACTTTCCTCTACTGGTATTCTTTCCCATTCTATCTCACTAAGTATTCTATTGGGAATTTACATGCTTAGAGATACCCTAATTTGGATATATTATCTTCGATCATTACCTTTGTGCTCTTACATCTAAGGTGGATGCATTCTCTATGTGAGATCCCTCTACGATTTCTCCTCTCTGCATGTTAGTTTCATCTCAAGCCATGTGAGGGAAATTGTCATTGTGTGCGTAGCTAACATTGATGCTCATTGAATTTGAGTTCTAGATGGAACATAAACCCCATATGTGAAAGACTGTGGTGACTTCTTGTTGAATGCTCTTTCCCATTTAATGTCATTTCCTAGTGAACACTTCATATTCCCATGTGTGTGACCAGTTTATGTCTTCCTACTAAAACTATGTGTCCAAGTATGGACTCAACGCACTCATGGTGAGGCTTGTTGGTGAAGATCATCGAGTGATGTGAACCCTAGCTATGATCCGGTTTACTACTACGTGTTGTGTCTTGTCGTTTGAGAGCCAACTGCTCCATGGAGAATCTCTAAATTCTGATACTTGACTACATTCGTGTGTAGATACAACTACAATGAGCATAACTCTATTTATGACTGATGGCAGTGCATTTGTGTGATGGTAACATATATTCGACATGTGAAGATACCACTAAGGTTCGTGAAGCTCTCTTGGTTGTTTTTCAAACACCACACATCTCAACTAGATAAAAGAAGCCTATGTATTGAAGACTAGAAGAGCATGGAAACAAGAATGCCTTGAAGACTGGTATAATTTTTTCATTTTTTTTCGTGGCTTGAGAATATTGGTCAAAATCGGCACATACATTATTTCTTGGTGAAACTAGGGGCTATTTGTTTCCTCTCTTGGTTGATGGAGAGCGTACAATGACAAAGCATGTTTGTAATGTTGTGAAGTACATCCTTGCAACATATATAATTTTTTATGTATATATTGTATTGTAAAGAGATTATTGTAGATAATGCTTTTATCTAGTGTAGCTGAAATGTTTTTGAAAAGACTGTTGTAAAAGGTGGCAGATACATAGACCTACACCTTCCTGCTTTTGTTTTCCAAAATGTTATTTATTTGCAGTTAAAAATTGCAGAAGATACATTCTTTTGCATATGTAGTTGGAACAATAAATACTCTTTTCCTTGATTAGAACCAATCCAAGGAAGAGGGCAGTAGAAGAGGATGAGGAAGAAGAAATTTCAGATGTAGGGGGGATAGAAACAAATCAAATCGAAGACCATAATTACAATGTAAGTGTTTTGGGAAGAATGGACATGAAGCTGATCAATGTTGGGCCCCTTGGGACTCCATCAAAGAGAAACATAACTAGAAGAAATAAGACGAGTAAGAGACAAGAGGCTGGTAAATCTCCTAAATATGCTCATTGTATTGTTGCACATTCTAATATTGGAATAAATGAAATCACATTTTTTCCATCTTACAAATATGCTTGGTTGTTTGATACTAATGCAACATCCTACATCACATTTAGAAAAAAATATTTTGAAGAACTGAACGACAATGTAAGGCATAAGTGTATTTTGCAAACAAATCTAGCCTCAAACCAAAGGGAATTGGTTCTATTAGGCTCAAACTACCTCGATTTCCAGATTTTTTGTTGCGGAATGTTCTCTATCTTCCAAATTTGTAGAGAATGATGTTGTATTTGTTGAAGGCTTGATAGTAAGTCCATTCCATCCACAAGTTCAATGGAATTGTAGAGATAATTAAGTCCTTTAAGAACCAGGTCATCATGACTGGATATGAAGATGGAAAGTTGTTGAAGTTGAAAGGCTCATATGTAAGAGATCAAAACATTGCTTACCACTCTTAGCATGGAGAAGGTAATATTTCATCCAGTTTGATATGGCATGTTAGATATGTTCATCGAAATTATGAAATCCTTCGCTTGTTGACAAAGAATGGTGCTTTTGGTTTTCCGACCATTCCTAAGAAAATGAAGAAATATGATGCATGCATATTAGGGAAACATAGTAAGCAGGCATTTCAAGAGTCTAAATTTAGAGCATGTAGAAAGCTAGATCCGGTTAACTCTAACTTGTCTGGCCCCATGCCTATTCCTTCTACCAATGGTAATAGATATCTCGTGACCTTTGTTGATGACTACACCAGAATGTGTTGGATATACTTGTTAAAGACAAAATCTAAAGCATTTCAAATATTCAAAAATTTTCACACATGGATAGAAAATAAAGCACAATATCAAATTGGCACACTTTGTATTTATAATGAAAAAGAATACACTTCTAATGCTTTTGAATATTATCTTATTCAACATGGGATTGCACATCAAGCTTCGGTTCCTTACAACCCTCAACAAAGCGGTGTTGCATAAATAATGAATAGAACCATAATGAATATGATACATTCAATGAAGTTTTTCAAGAATGTAAAATTAATGTTTTTGGGGTGATGCAATGTTGCATGTAGCCTATTTGAAAAATAGAAGTCCATCTCATGCTCTTGAAAACAAGACTCTGAATGAAATGTGGTATGGCCACATGCCATTGGTGAGGCATCTCGTGGTTTTTGGTTCTACCTGTTATGCCTTGATACCAAATGATCAAAGAGACAAGCTTGGTTCTAGAAGTTGAAAATGCATTTTCTTGGGGTATTCGAACACCTGCAAGGAATATTGTCTTTATGGTGAGTTAAATAAGAATTTTGTTATTTCCAAAGATGTCATTTTTCTTGAAACTAGTAAAAATGATGAGTCGATTGATAGACAACTTGATCATATAGAGAAATTTACCCATGTAAATATATATTATGAAGTTGAAAATAAAATTCCACATCTTCAAGGGGGGGTCACTATCTTGGATCAATCTCTAGAATTTCCGTTCGAAGCACCAACACCCCCTCATGAAGAAACTCATGAAGAAGAATTTATTCTTGTTTCACCTAAACAGGAGACTCAATTAGATGATGTGATTGAGGGGATTGGAAGACTGAATCTTGAAGAAAATGAAGCACCACCAGCTAATCAATCGAGACCATCATGGAAATTCTGAAATGGGACACAAATTCACTTGAAACTATCCATCTGAATGAAATTGGAAATACGGGAACAAGGAGTTCAACTAGAAAAGAATATGGATGCGATCCAGATAACTCAGGTGATGACATGGATGTCTCATTTGACTGTGAATTGAATTTATCTTCTAAATTTGAACCAACTTCCTTTGAAGAGGCTATTACTTGTGATGAGTGGAAAAAATCCCTGCAAAATGAGTATGATGCACTCATAAAGAATCCAACCTCGAAGTTGGTTGACCCTCTAGTTGGAACCAAACCAATTGGTTTCAAGTGGGTATACAAGAACAAATATAGATTAGATGGCTCACTTGACAAGCACAAAGTGAAGCTTGTGGCGAATGGATATGCACATAAGGAAGGCATTGACTCTGAAGAGACATTCTCCCACACAATAAAATGGACCACCATCCACACCTTATTTTCTTTGGCTGCATAAAATGGGTGGAAATTCCACAAGATGGATGTAAAAACAACTTTCTTGAATGGAAACTTGAGAGAGATTGTCTTCATGTCTCAGCCAAAAGGCTTTGCTGTGAAAGGGAAAGAACACAAGGTGTGTAGTCTTGTTAACTAATTCTATGGACTGAAACAAGAACCTCATGCAAGGTATGAAAAGCTAACTAAGCATATTTTGAAGCTAAATTTCAAACACTATAATCTTGATGGTGCAACATTGTTTGTAAAGAAAGTTGGAAGATCGCTTGTGTTCCTTGTGGTGTATGTAGATGACCTTTTGAGGACAAGGAACAATGAAAGGTATATTGCATCAATAAAGAAATATTTGAAGAAGGGATTTGAAATGACATATTTGGGACACCTTCACTACTACTTGGGAATTGAAGTGACTCAAAATACTAAGTACATATCCATCTCTAGGAAGAAGTATGTTGGAGAATTGTTGAAAATATTTTGCATGACAGAATGCGCCAACCCTCTCTCAACTCCAATGGAACAAAAGTCAAAGATCACATCGATTGAAGGAAAATAATTTGAGGATGTGACCAAGTACTGAAATCTTGTGGGAGGCCTTATCTACCTTACAACCACCAAACCAAATATTTCATATGATGTTGACATCCTTTTAAGGTTCATGCAAAAACCTTGTGAAGGACACTGGTCTACTGCTAAACATATTCTAAGATACTTGAAGGGGACTCAAGACTTTGAATTCAAGTACTCTAAGGTGGATGGATTCAAAATTGTAGGGTACTATGATTCAAACTTCAATGGAAACAAAGAGACAAGAGTGTCTACTTCTGGATACACAATTATTCTTGGATTAACAACTATCTCCTAGATATCACACAAAAAGTTAGTTCCAATGGATTCGACAAAAGAGGGAAAATCTGTTGCTTTTGTTGAAGCAACGAAAGAGATAGTGTGGCTCAAGAAGATACTTGAATATTTACGGGAGAAACAAGAGAAATCCACTCCCTTGTTGATAAACAACACTTCTGCAATCAAATTGGACAAGAATATTAGATTCCATGATCAAACCAAGCACATCAACACGAAGTACCATTTCATTTGACATCATGTATATGCCAAGACAATTCATCTACAACATTGTTGATCGAACGAGAAAATTGCAGACATCTTCATTAAAGTGCTTGGATAAGAAAAGTTTGAAAGGTTTAGAAACATGCTCGGACTTACAAACACCTCTTCAGATTAAAGGAAAAATGTTGGAAACCTAA
The DNA here is from genome assembly GCA_027924585.1 of Larix kaempferi. Classification (NCBI taxonomy): domain Eukaryota; kingdom Viridiplantae; phylum Streptophyta; class Pinopsida; order Pinales; family Pinaceae; genus Larix; species Larix kaempferi. The sequence goes on from BSBM01000631.1 coordinate 822,370, forward strand.
TCCTACGGGATTATGGTTCCACAAGTAATTTTGTAAATACCTTTTATTTTACAAAAAGAAGATGAGAGTCTCCTTGGAATCCAATAGATCTCTTGGAAGCTAAACCCAATAGACAATCCCAATGTATAAATAAATGTTTTTTTATCAATGGAAAATCAATCTGGGAGTTATTATTTCTAACAAATTGCCTAAATAAAAACCAACAAGATGTTATTTTATTTTTATACTATTTCAAGGGATATTATTACTATGGTGCACATTGCTAAATATATCAACATCAAAGATATGCAAAAAAATCAATTCAAAACTTGTCATGATGCTAATCGTTGCATTGATAGTGGTGTATGGTCTATAAATAAATGCATAATAAATGAACCTATTAATTATATGTTGTTCAAATGCATGTAATATTTGTGATATAACAATAAAATTGATGTATTTGAATCATTATTTAACTATAGAAAATTTGAATTGACATTTAATAGACTCAATAATCATGCTTTTGGAATTGTAACTTTTACTTTTGGAATTGAAAGCCACATTTGTGAAATCGAAATCCCACTTTTGGAATTGAAAATCACACTTTTTGAATAAAAAATCTCACTTTTGCAATCGAAAATCACACATTTGAATCGAAAATCATAGTTTCATAATCAAAGGTGCACTTTTCAAATAAAAATTTATACTTTTTGAATAAAAAATTGCACTTTTGGGGTTAAAATTGATTAAAAAATTGCACTTTTGGAATCGGAAATCACACTTTTTGAACTTGATTTTGCACTTTTTGAACTCGAGTTTTCACTTTAGGAAGGTTTTTTGGGGGCTTTAGAAAGTGTGCATTTGCACTTTTTTGTCTAGATTCTACTGTATAAGACCAATTAATTAAATGTGTACTTTTTTTATTAGGAAATGTAGATATGAATGAAATCATAGGTGCTTGTGTTGTCTATTAAGACATTGACCTTCCACCTCTTGATATAGTCGACCAGCCTTAACCTTAAAGGAGAAAAGAGACCAGTCAGAGCATGAAGGGATTTAAGGTTCTTCATAGAGTTGGTCAAGAAGAAAAACTTCATGGATGATGGAATTGACTTCCTCATGAGGCATGCCATCAAAGTCACCATTACAAATGTCCATAGTTAAATTTTCCTCCTTACATTTATGCAATAGAGAATATTTGTCCTCATATTTGTAGAAGAGAGCCTAGTTCATTTGATATTCTACCGTTTATAGGCATGAACACTTGTCTATCTTAAGGGTGGGGAAGGTTGTCGATGAGCCACCATATTAGGGAAAGAAGTAAAATAAAATTGTAGCATTTGGACCAAGAATACAATATAACTTGGGTACAACATGTAAGATTAATAACATCAAACCAATCAATAGGGTTCTTCATATATACGTAGGCTCTAATTTCCTCAATACCACTTATCAACCATCACTATAACAATTCTTTGGTTAGTTTTATTTTCTAACAATTAACCATTCAAAAAGCATCATTATAGCATTCCACCATACAATTTTGTTTCAATTGGTAAGATGACCCAAAATGTTGGTATCCTTGTTGAAATGAGAAAATATGGTTTTCACAAACTACATCCATGTAATGACCCCTGGTTATGCTTTCTTATACCATTTCCTCCACTACCAATGTTTCCAATCCAAATAGAGGAAACCTATATGGATTTGTAATAGCTCATATGCTATGACACGAAGGGAAAAGTAGTGCTCCATTTGGTCAACCCAACTGATCGGATATGATCCATCAAACTTATTCAAATAAACTTTAGCAAAGCTGGGCATCAAATTATGGGAAGGCTCAGAAAATGAGTTCAGTTAATATTGAAAATTTATTCCTCCTTAATGTTCTTACCCTTATGGAAACCTTCACCAAAATCATTATCACCCTCCTCGGGCTTGCCATTTAATTTCATAATTTGGTCAAAACAAAGGTTGACTTCTGTAGTGAGAGAATACATATTGTTTTCCATTTTGTTAGTTGACTAGGCAAGAGACTCAATATTTTTCTCTATTTCCTCCATAATTAACATTTTGTGGGTGTTTTTCATGGGACCACTAGGTCCACCAAAGAAGTTAGCCAAGAGTTATCCTAACATTATCAATGTTCGAAGAGGAATGTATTGAGAGAGTTCATAGGCAATGGTACATGAGAAAATTAGTTACTAGTTACAAAGTTAAACCATAATTATTATAATTGTGTAAGGGTTCTATTGAGATATGTCTCTCACAATGTACGTTGAGTATTACTACTTTGATCACATTCCCAATTTTTTATACTGAAAAGCGTGTAGGAATTGTGTTGTTTATGGTGGAGAAGATAGGGTTTATAGGAAGAGGCTATGATTTGAAAGGTGATAAGGACATGGGAATGGCGTGTGTTATAGCACTTTGATATAGTGGAGGGTTTTTGACATTTGTATTTGGTTGTATCTTTCACAATACCAACTAGTGAGGATAGATCATACTCTTAACCATAATATTGAATTCCATGGTACATGAGAGTGATATCCCCAACAAAGAAACCCAACAGAAAATTTTTTAAGGACCCATAATATTTTTAAAGTGTAGAACCTTGGTGAATCTTACTAATTCTTAAATTCCCAACCATAAAATGTTTGTTGATATTTTTGTAAAAATATTCAAATTTATATGGATTTTATATAGTTTTTGGACATTTTTAGCAATGTTTAAAATACAATATTTTTATCCTATGGAATATGGGTGGATCATTTATAAAAAAGAAATTAGCAAATAATTTTTTTGGAAGAAAACATCAAAAATGAATCCATTGACTAAATTTTAACCTTAAAATTTTCTTTGACCCCCAAAGTGTTGTTCTTAGTGTATTATAGAAATAGGATGGTTGGTATGATTAGGTAAGATTGGTTTGAAGTGCATGTAATAGGATTGTAATATACTCAAAGGTATGAAGAAGACAATTGCATATAAAAGTGTTATCTCTTGCACTACTACTTGGAGGGGTGCCAACAAAGAATATAAGGGTTTCCAACCCAGTGATGGCTATTGCTATATTTTATTGGCATTATTCCCAAATTGCAAGTTTTCCCATTGAATGAAAAATCGCTCTATTAGTTAAAGATGTTGGAACTTGTTTATATCTTAAAAAATTATTTTTAAATTAGAGGATGTGTTACCACTTGAATTTAGTCTAATATCACTTATGGGGTTCCTTCTTCGATGAAATGAAATACTCATAAAATAATACAGTACAAATATATGAAAATATAGCTACATAAAGAAAATAATAGAACCGATATTACAAAATAACATAACCAACAAACCTTTATTGGTATTCAAAACTCAATGGGATGTTGACTTTCCTCTTTAGGATTAAACCTTCAAGATAAACAAAACCCCAAATATAATATTCAAAACTAATTACATACTTTCTAATACAATATAAAGTTTCTAACTAACCAAAACTTAATTACATCGATAAGTGTTTATATCTTAGAATTTGGGATGGGCTAGCATTTATGTTTTTCCTAAATTTCATGAGGATGAAATAAGTGTATTGTCCAGATTAATTTTATCACAGTTGTTCAAAATTCGAAATAAATAATTAGAAAAGGAAAAAATAATATAAAACATATTTGGTAGTTGATGCACGGATTAACTGGTAGCTAATACATGTCAATTTCCGATAGCTCACTTGGTTAAGCTATGGGTCTTGTTAGCAAGGCGACCTGAGTTCAATAAAGGCCACTCCTTCAAATCAAGAAAATTTGAGCAAAAAACAAACTGATACATGGATGACACATGAATGTCAACTAATTATCCACAATAATGAGATGTCAACCACTAACTATCTACTCAATCCTACTTTAAAAGAACTCATATTTTCGTATTCAGATTCATCCCAAGTTCCCAACACAACCAAGGGCAACCAAGGGCAAGATGTGAAGATTCATCTCAACACAACGACGTGACGGCTCATTAATGTAAAAGCCCCACTTCCCAGAAGCATTCATATGATTATTAACACACTGACATGTCGTCTCATTAATGTACAAGCCCTACTTCCTTGAAGCATTCGTATATATAATAATCATAGAACCCAATTAATCATCAATATTTTCTCAGTATTCAGCACCATCGGTTCTAGGTCTCGGTGGACATTCAAATAGATCTCTTAATATGGAGAGTCATAGCAAAGCAGAGACTTCTCATCTGGATGCATTCTTCCCATCGGTAGAAGATTTTATCTCGCGGGAAAAGGGTGAAGATTAAAAATGCGGAAGCAAGAGGAAGATGTCTATACTAGACAATCCCAATTTAAGTTCTGTGTTCACTCCTCAATGGAGGGAAGCTATCTGTCACTTTAAGTTCTGTGTTCACTGCTCCTTTCCCTGCTTAATATCTTGTAGTTGTATGGTCAGATTAGCTAGCTACGTTTGAATCTGCGACATCCCAGCTGTGTTTTCACCAATTGGCGACGATTCCAACTGCATTGCAATCTCCAGAGCTTCGTTGGGCGTTGTAATGTTCTGTTGCATCAGTGGTAGTCGAATGTGCGGAAGCAGTGCTGCGATGAACCATTCTTTATGTTGGACATTGCTCATATCAAAACTAGCCCTTGCCATCAACATTTTGAATCGCTAGTCAAAGTCCCACACTGTTTCATTGGGGTACTACTTAATTTCTTTTAGCTCTGTAATGTATTGTGCTTCCAACTTGGGTTTCTTGAATTCTGCGATCAATTCGTTCCTGATATCATCCAACGTCTTCTCCGGAGATCCTGCAGGGACTAGAACAAACTTCATAAACTAGTGTAATGTGCGACCTCGTAGAGTTGTCGCTAACTGTCCTTTCTTAGCATTATCATCAGTAATCTGCTTCATGGTCCATACCGCTTCACATAAAAACCAGTACTGTTCTGGGTCATCTGTCTTGTTTCCATGGAATAGTGGAAACTTCGCATCCTCGGCCGCCATTTTGGGCTTCCTTCCTGCAGTTGCTAAACTACTAGCGATCAATTTTTGTTGACACAGTGGTGTCGAGGTTGTGTTTCTCCCTAGTTGAAAGATAGTGAGCGGAGGAGTGGGTACGTTGTCACTGGGGTTTGGTCCTACCTCTATTCTGAGCATATCCTGGCTGTCTTGGTCCGGACTGTGAGGTCTCTTCGTCTTGTGTGGTCTTCCTTTGTGTCCTTGCGTTTCGATCATAGCAGGACCTTCTCCCATCCTCTTCCTCTTCTCCTATCGAAACCTTGCTCCTCCCCTTGTAAGACCACTCTCTTCCTGGACTATGTTCATAGTCTCGTCATGACCTGCCCCCATCTACCCCTTATCATTCCATGTACTGCCCCCCTACTATCGCGATACCGGCAACCTTCACCCACCGGGTTGTTTACTGATCTAGATGCATCTTCAATATACCGTTCTCGCAAATAAGCATCTTAATGGATAGTTGGAGCGATAGAAAAAACCTTCTCTGGGGTTCGTGGAAGAAATACCTTTCAGCTTCACTATAATATTTTTGGGTATCGACCGCAAATTCAATGATATAACCTTCCAATATGTTATCGAGCCAAAACTCGACAGCTCGTGATGCCTTGTTATTAACTTCCTGCAACTCCTGGATTAGTTCTAGAGTCCAAGTCGTCGGCTCACCACCTTGGAAGTTCCTCTTCTGAAAAGTCAATTTTTCCAACCACTCATACAAGATAACTGGGAATTCACACAAAAAATATTCGTGCGGACCGTTGTGAATAGATCTTTCCACCCACTAATCAACTGTCAGTCGCGTGTTCCGACTTTTTTCTTCAGCGAATTCCTACAACTTCTGATCAAACCAGCTTTGTATCTTCGGTTGCGTCAGATGCCACAACATATCCTCCTTTCACTTCGCACATGGTCCAGGCAACGGAACCATTTGTTGACACAAACCCAGTCGACAGGGGTTCCACTCACTGTCGACTGGGTTCCGGGGAACATGAAGCTGATCAATGTTGGGCCCCTTGGGACTCCATCAAAGAGAAACATAACTAGAAGAAATAAGACGAGTAAGAGACAAGAGGCTGGTAAATCTCCTAAATATGTTCATTGTATTGTTGCACATTCTAATATTGGAATAAATGAAATCACATTTTTTCCATCTTACAAATATGCTTGGTTGTTTGATACTAGTGCAACATCCTACATCACATTTAGAAAAAAATATTTTGAAGAACTGAACGACAATGTAAGGCATAAGTGTATTTTGCAAACAAATCTAGCCTCAAACCAAAGGGAATTGGTTCTATTAGGCTCAAACTACCTCGATTTCCTGATTTTTTGTTGCAGAATGTTCTCTATCTTCCAAATTTGTAGAGAATGATGTTGTATTTGTTGAAGGCTTGATAGTAAGTCCATTCCATCCACAAGTTCAATGGAATTGTAGAGATAATTAAGTCCTTTAAGAACCAGGTCATCATGACCGGATATGAAGATGGAAAGTTGTTGAAGTTGAAAGGCTCATATGTAAGAGATCAAAACATTGCTTACCACTCTTAGCATGGAGAAGGTAATCTTTCATCCAGTTTGATATGGCATGTTAGATATGTTCATCGAAATTATGAAATCCTTCGCTTGTTGACAAAGAATGGTGCTTTTGGTTTTCCAACCATTCCTAAGAAAATGAAGAAATATGATGCATGCATATTAGGGAAACATAGTAAGCAGGCATTTCAAGAGTCTAAATTTAGAGCATGTAGAAAGCTAGATCCGGTTAACTCTAACTTGTCTGGCCCCATGCCTATTCCTTCTACCAATGGTAATAGATATCTCGTCACCTTTGTTGATGACTACACCAGAATGTGTTGGATATACTTGTTAAAGACAAAATCTAAAGCATTTCAAATATTCAAAAATTTTCACACATGGATAGAAAATAAAGCACAATATCATATTGGCACACTTTGTATTTATAATGAAAAAGAATACACTTCTAATGCTTTTGAATATTATCTTATTCAACATGGGATTGCACATCAAGCTTTGGTTCCTTACAACCCTCAACAAAGCGGTGTTGCATAAATAATGAATAGAACCATAATGAATATGATACATTCAATGAAGTTTTTCAAGAATGTAAAATTAATGTTTTGGGGTGATGCAATGTTGCATGTAGCCTATTTGAAAAATAGAAGTCCATCTCATGCTCTTGAAAACAAGACTCTGAATGAAATGTGGTATGGCCACATGCCATTGGTGAGGCATCTCATGGTTTTTGGTTCTACCTGCTATGCCTTGATACCAAATGATCAAAGAGACAAGCTTGGTGCTAGAAGTTGAAAATGCATTTTCTTGGGGTATTCGAACACCTCCAATGAATATTGTCTTTATGGTGAGTTAAATAAGAATTTTGTTATTTCCAAAGATGTCATTTTTCTTGAAACTAGTAAAAATGATGATTCTATTGATAGACAACTTGATCATATAGAGAAATTTACCCATGTAAAGATATATTATGAAGTTGAAAATGAAATTCCACATCTTCAAGGGGGGGTCACTATCTTGGATCAATCTCTAGAATTTCCGTTCGAAGCACCAACACCCCCTCATGAAGAAACTCATGAAGAAAAATTTATTGTTATTTCACCTAATCAGGAGACTCAATTAGATGATGTGATTGAAGGGATTGGAAGACTGAATCTTGAAGAAAATGAAGCACCACCAGCTAATCAATCGAGACGATCATGGAAATTCTGAAATGGGCCACAAATACACTTGAAACTATCCATCTGAATGAAATTGGAAATACGGGAACAAGGAGTTCAACTAGAAAATAATATGGATGCGATCCAGATAACTCAGGTGATGACATGGATGTCTCATTTGACTGTGAATTGAATTTATCTTCTAAATTTGAACCAACTTCCTTTGAAGAGGATATTACTTGTGATGAGTGGAAAGAATCCCTGCAAAATGAGTATGATGCACTCATAAAGAATCCAACCTCGAAGCTGGTTGACCCTCTAGTTGGAACCAAACCAATTGGTTTCAAGTGGGTATACAAGAACAAATATAGATTAGATGGCTCACTTGACAAGCACAAAGTAAAGCTTGTGGCGAATGGATATGCACATAAGGAAGGCGTTGACTCTGAAGAGACATTATCCCACACAACAAAATGGACCACCATCCACACCTTATTTTCTTTGGCTGCATAAAATGGATGGAAATTCCACAAGATGGATGTAAAAACAACTTTCTTGAATGGAAACTTGAAAGAGATTGTCTTCATGTCTCAGCCAAAAGGATTTGCTATGAAAGGGAAAGAACACAAGGTGTGTAGTCTTGTTAACTAATTCTATGGACTGAAACAAGAACCTCGTGCAAGGTATGAAAAGCTAACTAAGCATCTTTTGAAGTTAAATTTCAAACACTATAATCTTGATGATGCAACATTGTTTGTAAAGAAAGTTGGAAGATTGCTTGTGTTCCTTGTGGTGTATGTAGATGACCTTTTGAGGACAAGGAACAATGAAAGGTATATTGCATCAATAAAGAAATATTTGAAGAAGGGATTTGAAATGACATATTTTGGACACCTTCACTACTACTTGGGAATTGAAGTGACTCAAAATACTAAGTACATATCCATCTCTAGGAAGAAGTATGTTGGAGAATTGTTGAAAATATTTTGCATGACAGCATGCACCAACCCTCTCTCAACTCCAATGGAACAAAAGTCAAAGATCACATCGATTGAAGGAAAATAATTTGAGGATGTGACCAAGTACTGAAATCTTGTGGGAGGCCTTATCTACCTTACAAACACCAAACCAAATATTTCATATGATGTTGACATCCTTTTAAGGTTCATGCAAAAACCTTGTGAAGGACACTGGTCTACTGCTAAACATATTCTAAGATACTTGAAGGGGACTCAAGACTTTGAATTCAAGTACTCTAAGGTGGATGGATTCAAAATTGTAGGGTACTATGATTCAAACTTCAATGGAAACAAAGAGACAAGAGTGTCTACTTCGGGATACACAATTATTCTTGGATTAACAACTATCTCCTAGATATCACACAAAAAGTTAGTTCCAATGGATTCGACAAAAGAGGGAAAATATGTTGCTTTTGTTGAAGCAACGAAAGAGATAGTGTGGCTCAAGAAGATACTTGAATATTTACGGGAGAAAAAAGAGAAATCCACTCCCTTGTTGATAAACAACACTTCTGCAATCAAATTGGACAAGAATATTAGATTCCATGATCAAACCAAGCACATCAACACGAAGTACCATTTCATTTGACATCATGTATATGCCAAGACAATTCATCTACAACATTGTTGCACAAACGAGAAAATTGCAGACATCTTCATCAAAGTACTTGGACAAGAAAAGTTTGAAAGGTTTAGAAACATGCTCGGACTTACAAACACCTCTTCAGATTAAAGGGAAAATGTTGGAAACCTAATCCTACGGGATTATGGTTCCACAAGTAATTTTGTAAATACCTTTTATTTTACAAAAAGAAGATGAGAGTCTCCTTGGAATCCAATAGATCTCTTGGAAGCTAAACCCAATAGACAATCCCAATGTATAAATAAATGTTTTTTTATCAATGGAAAATCAATCTGGGAGTTATTATTTCTAACAAATTGCTTAAATAAAAACCAACAAGATGTTATTTTATTTTTATACTATTTCAAGGGATACTATTACTATGGTGCACATTGCTAAATATATCAACATCAAAGATATGCAAAAAAAACAATTCAAAACTTGTCATGATGCTAATCGTTGCATTGATAGTGGTGTATGGTCTATAAATAAATGCATAATAAATGAACCTATTAATTATATGTTGTTCAAATGCATGTAATATTTGTGATATAACAATAAAATTGATGTATTTGAATCATTATTTAACTATAGAAAATTTGAATTGACATTTAATAGACTCAATAATCATGCTTTTGGAATTGTAACTTTTACTTTTGGAATTGAAAGCCACATTTGTGAAATCGAAATCCAACTTTTGGAATTGAAAATCACACTTTTTGAATAAAAAATCTCACTTTTGCAATCGAAAATCACACATTTTGAATCGAAAATCATAGTTTCATAATCAAAGGTGCACTTTTCAAAAAAAAATTTATACTTTTTGAATAAAAAATTGCACTTTTGGGGTTCAAAATGATTCAAAAATTGCACTTTTGGAATGGGAAATCACACTTTTTGAACTTGATTTTGCACTTTTTGAACTCGAGTTTTCACTTTAGGAAGGTTTTTTGGGGGCTTTAGAAAGTGTGCATTTGCACTTTTTTGTCTAGATTCTACTGTATAAGACCAATTAATTAAATGTGTACTTTTTTTATTAGGAAATGTAGATATGAATGAAATCATAGGTGCTTGTGTTGTCTATTAAGACATTGACCTTCCACCTCTTGATATAGTCGACCAGCTTTAACCTTAAAGGAGAAAAGAGATCAGTCAGAGCATGAAGGGATTTAAGGTTCTTCATAGAGTTGGTCAAGAAGAAAAACTTCATGAATGATGGAATTGACTTCCTCATGAGGCATGCCATCAAAGTCACCATTACAAATGTCCATAGTTAAATTTTCCTCCTTACATTTATGCAATAGAGAATATTTGTCCTCATATTTGTAGAAGAGAGCCTAGTTCTTTTGATATTCTACCGTTTATAGGCATGAACACTTGTCTATCTTAAGGGTGGGGCAGGTTGTCGATGAGCCACCATATTAGGGAAAGAAGTAAAATAAAATTGTAGCATTTGGACCAAGAATACAATATAACTTGGGTACAACATGTAAGATTAATAACATCCAACCAATCAATAGGGTTCTTCATATATACGTAGGCTCTAATTTCCTCAATACCACTTATCAACCATCACTATAACAATTCTTTGGTTAGTTTTATTTTCTAACAATTAACCATTCAAAAGCATCATTATAGCATTCCACCATACAATTTTGTTTCAATTGGTAAGATGACCCAAAATGTTGGTATCCTTGATGAAATGAGAAAATATGGTTTTCACAAACTACATCCATGTAATGACCCCTGGTTATGCTTTCTTATACCATTTCCTCCACTACCAATGTTTCCAATCCAAATAGAGGAAACCTATCTGGATTTGTAATAGCTCATATGCTATGACACGAAGGGAAAAGTAGTGCTCCATTTGGTCAACCCAACTGATCGGATATGATCCATCAAACTTATTCAAATAAACTTTAGCAAAGCTGGGCATCAAATTATGGGAAGGCTCAAAAAATGAGTTCAGTTAATATTGAAAATTTATTCCTCCTTAATGTTCTTACCCTTATGGAAACCTTCACCAAAATCATTATCACCCTCCTCGGGCTTGCCATTTAATTTCATAATTTGGTCAAAACAAAGGTTGACTTCTGTAGTGAGAGAATACATATTGTTTTCCATTTTGTTAGTTGACTAGGCAAGAGACTCAATATTTTTCTCTATTTCCTCCATAATTAACATTTTGTGGGTGTTTTTCATGGGACCACTAGGTCCACCAAAGAAGTTAGCCAAGAGTTATCCTAACATTATCAATGTTCGAAGAGGAATGTATTGAGAGAGTCCATAGGCAATGGTACATGACAAAATTAGTTACTAGTTACAAAGTTAAACCATAATTATTATAATTGTGTAAGGGTTCTATTGAGATATGTCTCTCACAATGTATGTTGAGTATTACTACTTTGATCACATTCCCAATTTTTTATACTGAAAAGCGTGTAGGAATTGTGTTGTTTATGGTGGAGAAGATAGGGTTTATACAAAGAGGCTATGATTTGAAAGGTGATAAGGACATGGGAATGGCGTGTGTTATAGCACTTTGATATAGTGGAGGGTTTTTGACATTTGTATTTGGTTGTATCTTTCACAATACCAACTAGTGAGGATAGATCATACTCTTAACCATAATATTGAATTCCATGGTACATGAGAGTGATATCCCCAACAAAGAAACCCAACAGAAATTTTTTTAAGGACCCATAATATTTTTAAAGTGTAGAACCTTGGTGAATCTTACCAATTCTTAAATTCCCAACCATAAAATGTTTGTTGATATTTTTGTAAAAATATTCAAATTTATATGGATTTTATATAGTTTTTGGACATTTTTAGCAATGTTTAAAATACAATATTTTTATCCTATGGAATATGGGTGGATCATTTATAAAAAAGAAATTAGCAAATAATGTTTTTGGAAGAAAACATCAAAAATGAATCCATTGACTAAATTTTAACCTTAAAATTTTCTTTGACCCCCAAAGTGTTGTTCTTAGTGTATTATAGAAATAGGATGGCTAGTATGATTAGGTAAGATTGGTTTCAAGTGCACGTAATAGGATTGTAATATACTCAAAGGTATGAAGAAGACAATTGCATATAAAAGTGTTATCTCTTGCACTACTACTTGGAGGGGTGCCAACAAAGAATATAAGGGTTTCCAACCTAGTGATGGCTATTGTTATATTTTATTGGCATTATTCCCAAATTGCAAGTTTTCCCATTGAATGAAAAATCGCTCTATTAGTTAAAGATGTTGGAACTTGTTTATATCTTAAAAAATTATTTTTAAATTAGAGGATGTGTTACCACTTGAATTTAGTCTAATATCACTTATGGGATTCCTTCTTCGATGAAATGAAATACTCATAAAATAATAGAGTACAAATATATGAAAATATAGCTACATAAAGAAAATAATAGAACCGATATTACAAAATAACATAACCAACAAACCTTTATTGGTATTCAAAACTCAATGGGATGTTGACTTTCCTCTTTAGGATACAACCTTCAAGATAAACAAAACCCCAAATATAATATTCAAAACTAATTACATACTTTCTAATACAATATAAAGTTTCTAACTAACCAAAACTTAATTACATCGATAAGTGTTTATATCTTAGAATTTGGGATGGGCTAGCATTTATGTTTTTCCTAAATTGCATGAGGATGAAATAAGTGTACTGTCCAGATTAATTTTATCACAATTGTTCAAAATTCGAAATAAATAATTAGAAAAAGAAAAAATAATATAAAACATATTTGGTAGTTGATGCACGGATTAACTGGTAGCTAATACATGTCAATTTCCGATAGCTCACTTGGTTAAGCTATGGGTCTTGTTAGCAAGGCGACCTGAGTTCAATAAAGGCCACTCCTTCAAATCAAGAAAATTTGAGCAAAAAACAAACTGATACATGGATGACACATGAATGTCAACTAATTATGCACAATAATGAGATGTCAACCACTAACTATCTACTCAATCCTAGTTTAAAAGAAGTCATATTCTCGTATTCAGATTCATCCCAAGTTCCCAACAAACCAAGGGCAACCAAGGGCAATATGTGAAGATTCATCTCAACACAACGACGTGTCGGCTCATTAATGTAAAAGCCCCACTTCCCAGAAGCATTCATATTATTATTAACACACTGACATGTCGGCTCATTAATGTACAAGCCCTACTTCCTTGAAGCATTTGTATATATAATAATCATAGAAGCCAATTAATCATCAATATTTTCTCAGTATTCAGCACCATCGGTTGTAGCTCTCAGTGGACATTCAAATAGCTCTCTTAATATGGAGAGTCATAGCAAAGCAGAGACTTCTCATCTGGATGCAGTCTTCCCATCGGTAGAAGATTTTATCTCGCGGGAAAAGGGTGAATATTAAAAATGTGGAAGCAAGAGGAAGATGTCTATACTAGACAATCCCAATTTAAGTTCTGTGTTCACTCCTCAATGGAAGGAAGCTATCTGTCACTTTAAGTTCTGCGTTCACTGCTCCTTTCCCTTCTTAATATCTTGTAGCTGTATGGTCAGATTAGCTAGATACGTTTGAATCTGCGACATCCCAGCTGTGTTTTCACCAATTGGCGACGATTCCAACTGCATTGCAATCTCCAAAGCTTCGTTGGGCGTTGTAATGTTCTGTTGCATCAGTGGTAGTCGAATGTGCGGAAGCAGTGCTGCAATGAACCATTCTTTATGTTGGACATTGCTCATATCAAAACTATCCCTTGCCATCAACATTTTGAATCGCTAGTCAAAGTCCCACACTGTTTCATTGGGGTACTACTTAATTTCTTTTAGCTCTGTAATGTATTGTGCTTCCAACTTGGTTTTCTTGAATTCTGCGATCAATTCGTTCCTGATATCTGTTAGAAAAACAGGATCGCAGAGCAATAACAATAAACAGAAATGCAAATATAATCACACATACACATTACAAGAGAGACACAGATATATCGTGGTTCACCCAACTTGGGCTACGTCCACACTGAATTTGCCAGTCCTTATTATTATTACCGTCCAGCAAGTCGAAGGGATACAACCTGCAGCACAACCGCTGCACTTCCTCTTCTCTGTTTTACAGTCTCTCTCCAGATCTCAAAGATCTTTACAATGCATAAAACCTAATACATCAACCCTAGCCGTATTACAATGTCCTTCTTTTATAAGGGAAATACAATGGGAAAATACCACGGGATACCCAAAACCATGGGCCCGCAAAACAGCTGGCGAAAACAGCCCCAAAAATTTCCTTCGGGGGCGCTGCCCCCGGACCCCCCAGCCAGGGGGGATGGGCCCCCCTGGAACCCCGTGGGGGGGCGATGCCCCCCCACACCCCCCCGCTGGGGTGAGTGTACAGTCCACCTACACATCATATAGAACTGGGGTACAAACACGGCTAATACAATATCATCTATGAGACTAGAAGATCTGGTTCCACAACCAACAATATCATCCAACGTCTTCTCCGGAGATCCTGTAGGGACTAGAACAAACTTCATAAACTAGTGTAATGTGCGACCTCGTAGAGTTGTCGCTAACTGTCCTTTCTTAGCATTATCATCAGTAATCTGCTTCATGGTCTATACCGCTTCACATAAAAACCAGTACTGTTCTGGGTCATCTGTCTCGTTTCCATGGAATAGTGGAAACTTCGCATCCTCGGCCGCCATTTTGGGCTTCCTTCCTGCAGTTGCTAAACTACTAGCGATCAATTTTTGTTGACATGGTGGTGTCGAGGTTGTGTTTCTCCCTGGTTGAAAGATAGTGAGCGGAGGAGTGGGTACGTTGTCACTGGGGTTTGGTCCTACCTCTATTCTGAGCATATCCTAGTTGTCCTTGTCCGGACTGTGAGGTCTCTTCGTCTCGTGTGGTCTTCCTTTGTGGCCTTGCGGTTCGATCATAGCAAGACCTTCTCCTATCCTCTTCCTCTTCTCCTATCGAAACCTTGCTCCTCCCCTTGTAAGACCACTCTCTTCCTGGACTGTGTTCATAGTCTCGTCATGACCTACCCCCATCTACCTCTTATCATTCCATGTACTGCCCCCCTACTATCGCGATACCGGCATCCTTCACCCACCAGGTTGTTTACTGATCTAGATGCATCTTCAATATACCCTTCTCGCAAATAAGCATCTTAATGGATAGTTGGAGCGATAGAAAAAACCTTCTCTGGGGTTCGTGGAAGAAATACCTTTCAGCTTCACTATAATATTTTTTGGTATCGACCACAAATTCAGTGATATAACCTTCCAATATGTTATCGAGCCAAAACTCGACAGCTCGTGATGCCTTGTTATCAACTTCCTGCAACTCCTGGATTAGTTCTAGAGTCCAGGTCGTCGGCTCACCACCTTGGAAGTTCCTCTTCTGAAAAGTCAATTTTTCCAACCACTCATACAAGATAACTGGGAATTCACATAAAAAATATTCGTGTGGACCGTCGTGAATAGATCTTTCCACCCACTAATCAACTGTCAGTTGCGTGTTCCGACTTTCTTCTTCAGCGAATTCCTGCAACTTCTGATCAAACTAGCTTTGTATCTTCGGTTGCGTCAGATGCCACAACATATCCTCCTTTCACTTCGTACATGGTCCAGGCAACGGAACCATTTGTTGACACAAACCCAGTCGACAGGGGTTCCACTCACTGTCGACACATAGAGAGCACCGGCCCAGATAGGTTTAACCCCGTCCGACAACACCTGTAGAGCATATGAAGTCTCACCCAAGATGTTCAAGGGAGAGTTGACGGAACCATGTTTCCGCCGAATGAAGGAGGACGATTGCAACTCAATCACTTAACTTATTGTGACATTTCAGAAGTGGATCTGTGCAATTAACTTCGACATCATTTATATCCATAGCATCATTCAACAGAAATATTCATCACAACAAATACAATAGTAAAGCATTAATTGCAACAAGAAAACATAGCATCATTCATATATTGCAACATGCATTATCATAAGAGAACAGAAGATACACAGGGATTTCACGATACAGCTCTATCATATCATATTAACTCCGCAAAATCTAGATACAATATCTTCGCAAAACACAGATCTCATCGATAACTTTTGATCTCCAATTACAGACACATATATTCCCCAAATCAGCTTATCCAACACATACAACTCTATGACTTTATATAGGTTTCTGCCTTTGCATTGCTTGTCCACTTATTAACAACTTCCTAACCGATGCTTTGAGCAAATGACCTAAAATCTAACTGACATGGTCCAAATGACCCAAAATCTAACTGGCATGGTCCAAATGACCCAAAAACCCGCATACTGCAGTAAATTTGACCCAAAATTACATAAAATATTCTCCTTTACGCCCAGCTTTCCGCCTTCCACAATATCTTTTGACTTGTCGCAGCATCCACGATGCTAACTTACCAAACCACCTGCCAACATTGTGTAAGGGTTCTGTTGAGATATGTCTCTCACAATGTATGTTGAGTATTACTACTTTGATCAAATTCCCAATTTTTTTATATTGAAAAGCATGTAGGAATTGTGTTGTTTATGGTGGAGAAGCTAAGGTTTATAGGAAGAGGCTATGATTTGCAAGGTCATAAGGACATGGGAATGATGTGTTATAGCACTTTGATATAGCGGAGGGTTTTTGACATTTGTATTTGGTTGTATCTTTCACAATACCAACTAGCGAGGATAGATCATGCTCTTAACCATACTATTGAATTCCATGGTACATGAGAGTGATATCCCCAACAGAGAAACCCAAAAGAGAAAATTTTAGGGACCCATAATATTTTTAAAGTGTAGAACCTTGATGAATCTTACTAATTCTTAAATTCCCAACCATAAAATGTTTGTTGATATTTCTGTAAAAATATTCAAATTTATATGGATTTTATATAGTTTTTGGACATTTTTAGCAATGTTTAAAATACAATATTTGTATCCTATGGAATATGAGTGGATCATTTATAAAAAAGAAATTATAAAATAATTTTTTTTTAGGAAAACATCGAAAATGAATCCATTGACTAAATTTTAACCCTAGAATTTTCCTTGATCCCCAAAGTGTTGTTCTTAGTGTATTATAGAAATAGGATGGCTGGTATGATTGCATAAGATTGGTTTCAAGTGCACATAGTAGGATTGTAATATACTCAAAGGTATGAGGAAGCTGTGAAAAAGGGTAAGATGTGAAGATTCATCTCAAGTTCCCAACACACCAAGGGCAAGATGTGAAGATTCATCTCAACACAACGACGTGTCAGCTCATTAATGTAAAAGCCCCACTTCCTAGAAGCATTCGTATGATTATTAACATACTCACATGTCGGCTCATTAATGTACAAGCTCTACTTCCTTGAAGAATTTGTATATATAATAATCATAGAACCCAATTAATCATCAATATTTTCTCAGTATTTAGCACAATCGGTGGACATTCAAACAACTCTCTTAATATGGAGAGTCACAGCAAAGTAGAGACTTCCCATCTGGATGCAGTCTTCCCATCGGTAGAAGATTTTATCTCACGGGAAAAGGGTGAATATTACAAATGCGGAAGCAAGAGGAAGATGTCTATACTAGACCATCCCAATTTAAGTTCTGTGTTCACTCCTTAATGGGGGGAAGCTGGCTGTCGCTTTGCACAAAATATCCCATGGGGATGCTGATTCAAGAATTTAATCCAAAAATAGATGAAAATATAGGTACATAAAGTAAATAATAGAATCGATATTGCAAAATAGCATAACCAACCAACCCTTTATTGGCATTCAAAACTCAATGGGATGTTGACTTGCCTCTTTAGGATACAACCTTTAAGAAAAACAAAACCCCATATATAATAATATTTAATTGAAAACTAATTACATAACTTCTAATACAATATAAAGTTTCTAACTAACCAAAACCTAATTACATCGATAGGTGTTTATATCTTAGAATTTGGGATGGGCTAGCATCTATGCTTTTCCTAGATTGCATGAGGATGAAATAAGTGTACTGTCCAGATTAATTTTATCGTAGTTGTTCAAAATTCAAAATAAGCAATTATAAAAGAAAAAATAATATAAAACATAATTTGTAGTTGATGCACGAATTAACAAGTAGCTAATACATGTCAATTCCCGCTGTCTCACTTGGTTAAGGTTTGGGTCTTCTCAACAAGGAGACCTGAGTTCAATTCCCCTTAGGCAGGTGACTGTTAGGAACCCATGTCTTTACTTTGTTAGTATATTGTTGTTGGACGCATATGCTTTGTAAGTTGTCCCGTAGTTTTGTTGATCCATAGTTTGTATTGGCCCATGGTTTTGACTCATAGTATTGTTGCCTAGACTTAGCCGATGGTTTGTATTGACACATAGTATTGACCCATGGTATTGGCGCCTAGACTTAGTATATAAGTGTGTGTTGAGGCCTATGAAGGCACTGTGAAGTTAATTGTATTGAGCTTGCTCAAAGGAGGTTTCCCCATCGAAGTGGCCTGTGATCAATATAAAAGTGATTCTGAGTTCTGTTATTTCTGATATCTCGTGTATTTGCATTAATTAATTATTGCAGGTTCATGACATCCAGTATCAGAGCACTTTCTTGGGCTCGCTGGGTGAAATTTCTGCCAATTTTTTTTTTGCATCTGTTGTAGGTTCGGATTTGGGAATAGTCCCTATCCGCTTAACTGTGGGAAGTACTTGGGCATAATCCCTAAAACTCATTGTGAGGAGTACCACAGAAACCCCGAAGTAGCTGGTCCATTGAGAGGACCTGCCAGCGAAAAGGGCAACGACCCCTACCTGATTGACTAGTTCCCACCCGTGAGGTAAACCAAGAGCTGTCGTTTGTGGCAAAGCGGTTATCAGTTTTACCTGAGCTGTGGAGTGAGGGGTACTGCCCCAATACGCAAGCCGTCAGACAGCATTGGTGTCCGAGTGAAACCCTTGAACTGTTAGGAAGCCGCACATACCTGGGGTCCATATCTATTTTCAGCTAAACTATTGTCAATCACTGCTATGTCGTTTCAGATCCAACTATTCAGATCCATTCTGAAAGCCGTTCCAGATCAGCCATTTCAAATCTATTTCAGATCCAGCCGTTTTCGCTCCATTCAACACCGTTTCAGATCCCTCTATTTCTGCTCACTTCCAGGCCATTGCAAATCTAGCTGTTTCAGATCTCTTCCGAGCTATAGCGTCTCCATTCTGAAAAATAAATAAACAAATAAATAAAATAAAAATAAAAAAAGAAAGAAAAAAAATTAGTTTTTTCTCCATATCTCCCTTGTTTTAACTCTGTTTCCCTTGAAACTTCTCTGACACCCCTACAATTCCATTCTGCATATTTCATTCCTGAGGACCCTATCCCACATTCCACTTCCCAACACCCGAAATCTCACATTTGTCTATTTTTAGGGTTTTCCATAACTTCATTGATTTTCACCCGATCGCCTTCAAATTTTACCACAGAGTTCCTTTTCTAATTCTGTTTCTTTGTCCCTCTGCCAAATTTTCTCATTCTTTCACCCTGCTTCTGAAATCCCCCTTTTCTACTTTCCTATCCTTTCGACAATGTCCAAAACCTAGTCAAACCCCAATTACCCATCAGATTTTTTCCCCAATCCAAATTTCCCTTTACTAAATCAACTTCTGTTTGTGTTTTTCTACCCATCCCCCCCCCCCCAAAAAAAAAAAACCCTGGTTATGGTTGTCACCCATGTAGGAGCACACACAATGGAGGAAGCACTTGCAGCCATCCAAACCAAACTCCAAGATCTTGATGAAAAATTTCTCAGCCTCCATCTTCAGCATTCAGCCATGAACAATAACCGACATCCAGAATCTTTTGCAGACACCGAGTTCTCTTTTTCTAGCAATTTTCATGGGCCGAAGCTTGATTTTCCTCACTTCAATGGTACTGATCCGACTGGATGGATATACCGAGCAGAACAATATTTCAGTCTGCATAATACTTTTGATGTCCAGAAAGTTCCACTTGCATTCTTTCATTTGGAACAGGAAGCCCTTCAATGGTACTATTGGTACATCAATCTCATCGCAAGCCAAACTGGGCAAATTTTTGCCAACTCCTTTTTCCACGATTTGGTCCTAGTGCTTTTGATGACTTCACAGGAGCACTCACTAAACTTCACCAAATGGGCATAGTGAGAGAGTATCAGACAGAATTTGAGAAACTGGCCAATCACACATAAGGATTGTCTGATGAATTCTATAGGAGTTGTTTTATCAGTGGTCTCAAGGATGAAATCCACTCAGAGGTCAAAATGTTCTATCCCAACACAATGATGGAAGTCCTAGGGTTGGCTAAGCTGGCAGAGGACAAGATCCCAGCTCAACAATGCTCCAAACCCACCTTTGTTCCCTTCATAAATATGGGTTCCCAACGACCTCCCATCACGCTTGCTCCTCAACCAACTCCTATCAAGCATTTGTCTGAAACAGAGATGTAGGCACGCCGAGAAAAAGGGCTTTGTTATAATTGTGATGAGAAATTCACTCGGGGACATAGATGTGTTCAACAAAAGCTCTATATCTTGGATGTGGATTCTCTGCCTACCTCAGAACTTGGTGAAGAAGCTACAGATACAATATATGATCAGGTTGACATTCAACACTTGCCTGTTGACACCCCATCTCAAGATGACCCACCCGAGATCTCTCTCCGTGCAGTAACCGGCGTCACCACCCCACAAACAATGCGGGTCAAGGGATACTTCAAGAAGCTCCCTCTTACCATACTCATTGATTCTGGTAGCACTCATAACTTCATTGACCCTCGGATTGCCAAACAGGCTGATTGTTTTGTCCATCCTTGCTCCAACTTTGGAGTCATGGTTTCCAATGGGGGCACCTTACCTTGCAAGGGGAAGTGTCACAATGTGCATATCTCTATGGAAGATTATAACCTACGCTCTGACATGTTTTCCTTGTCCTTAGGAAGATGTGATGTGGTTTTGGGCATTCAATGGTTACGCACACTTGGCCCCATCTTATGGGATTTTGCTGAACTTTGGATGCAGTTTTCATCTAATGGGACACAACACAAAATTATGGGTTTACAACCAGGGTCTCTCCGCATCATCAGTTCACATCACCTAGAAAATATCCTTAAGAAGAATTCACATTGTATCTCATCTCCATTCCCTTTAGATGCACCCACCAATGGTCTCCACTACTTCCTTGGATAGATATGCAAGTGTCTTTATTGTACTAGTGGGCTTGCCTCCTTCACGAGACCTTTCCGGTAAGCATTTAGCCGCATCTACATCTCAGTAGGACATGATGGATATTTTGCATACAGTACAGAAGTGGCAGCCATCCCTATTGGGGAATTATTTATGCATCAAGATTGATTTCCAGAGTCTGGAAACTTTCCTAGAACAACGGGTCTCCTCCCTAGCACACATGAAATGGGTTATCCAACTCATGGGTTATGACTATGCGACCACTTACCGGAAGGGTAAGGACAATATGGTGGAAGATGCTCCTCCTCGCACATTTCATGACCCAATTTCTCTTATAGCTATTTCTCTTCTTGTTTCGAATTGGTTGCAATATGTTCAACGAGGCTATCTCTTATATGAACTCCATGCTTCTTCATCAGTAGGGCACTCTACGTTCCTCAAAACGTATGACCAGGAACAATGTAACTTCTTTTGGCAGGGACTCAAAAGGACAATTCAACGGATGGTGGTTGACTGTGATACTTTCTAGGTCAACAAGGGTGAAATGACCCTTCTTTCGGGACTGCTCGAACCCTTTCCCATCCCTCCATAGATTTGGACAACTATTTCTATGGATTTCCTAGAAGCGCTCCAGTGGTATAGTACCACATCTCAAAGGACACCATATGAAGCAGTCTCTGGACAAGCACCACCAGTTCTTATTCCATACACCTTCAGCAGCTCCCCAGTTCAGGAAATTGACTCAATTCTTCGAAATCGTGATCAGCTTCTTCACATTCTGCAGGACAATTTTCACATGGCAAGAATTCGACTGAAACAACAAGCCGATCAGCATCGTTCTGAGCGCACTTTTCACATCGCTGATATGGTTCTTCTTCATCTACATCCTTCCATGCAATCCTCCCTGAAACTCCAAAGGCACCAATGGCTCGGAATGCAACTCGAGGATGCTACAGGGGACCCACTCCTTCAGATTCTGCATCAATTTCCACATCTAAAGCTTTGAGGACAATGCTTTTTCTAAGGGAGAGGGGATGTTAGGAATCCATGTCTTTACTTTGTTAGTATATTGTTGTTGGATGCATATGCTTTGTAAGTCATCCTGTAGTTTTGTTGATCCATAGTTTGTATTGGCCCATGGTTTTGACTCATAGTATTGGCACCTAGACTTAGCCCATGGTTTGTATTGACACATAATATTGACCCATGGTATTGGCGCCTAGACTTAGTCTATAAGTGTGTGTTGAGGCCTATGAAGTCACTGTGAAGTTAATTGTATTGAGCTTGCTCAAAGGAGGTTGCCCCCTCGAAGTGGCATGTGATCAATATAAAAGTGATTTTGAGTTCTGTTATTTCTGATATCTCGTGTATTTGCATTAATTGATTATTGCAGGTTCATCATAGTGGCTTAGTTGGGAGACAACACCCAAAAACCCAGTCAAGTTGAGGCTGCCAAGTGCGATCTCGGGTGATTTTGACGTCTTAGATGCCCCTAGGCCACTCCCCAGGTGCTTTTGACGGCTTAGATGCCCCTAGGCCGTGGTTTCTTAGACCAAAGGCCACTCCTACAAGTCAAGGAGATTTGAGCAAAAAAAAAACACTGATACATGCATGGAACATTTAACTTAGTGTATCCACTTCACCAACTACAAGTTAAGTCTTTGTGCCACTCAACTAGTGATCCATCATTAATGAGATTAATGAGGTGTCAACCACTTTCTATCTACTCAACTAACTGTGCTACTCAACTAATGATGCATCATTAATAAGATGTCAACCACTAACTATCTACTCAATCCTACTTAAAAAAAAACTCATATTCTCGTATTCAGATTCATCCCAAGTTCCCAACAAACCAAGGGAAACCAAGGGCAAGATGTGAAGATTTATCTCAACACAATGATGTGTCGGCTCATTAATGTAAAAGCCCCACTTCCTAGAAGCATTCGTATGATTATTAACATACTCACATGTCGGCTCATTAATGTACAAGCCCTACTTCCTTGAAGCTTTCGTATATATAATAATCATAGAACCCAATTAATCATCAATATTTTCTCAGTATTCAGCACCATCGGTTCTAACTCTCGGTGGACATTCAAACAGCCCTCTTAATATGGAGAGTCACAGCAAAGCAGAGACTTCCCATCTGGATGCAGTCTTCCCATCGGTAGAATATTTTATCTCGTAGGAAAAGGGTGAAGATTACAAATGCGGAAGCAAGAGGAAGATGTCTGTACTAGACCATCCCAATTTGAGTTATGTGTTCACTCCTCAATGGAGGGAAGCTCTCTTTAACTTTGCACAAAATATTCCCATGGGGCTGCTGATTCAAGAATTTAATCGTTATTACAACATTCCAATTTCCATATGCCATGATTGGGCTGCAGTTTATGCTTCCCGACCATTCCATCATAGCTTAAATACAAGTGAACAATTCATTGTTATTAATAACAACTTCTTAGATATCTGGGCTTTTAGCACTGCCTCCAAACGTTGGTTTATGTTGAAGATCCCTTGTGATTGGGAAGAGTTGGGAACGAATACTCTCGGCGTGAAAGCTACAACTGACGGTCTATTTTTGGTAGCTTGGTCCGACTTCAATTTATTTGTTGTCAATCCTCTGACAACCCAAGTCAAAATGTTGGCAAGGATTTTTCCAGGCAGCGAAAACCGTGTTGAATTCCTTCAGTCTCTCATTGTTCAAGGAACAGCGGAGATGGAATTTGATAATTTCACAGGTAATTATAGAGTTTATTTGTTCGGCAATTGGGAAGGTTGTGTCCAGGTTGCTCAATATACTTCCACTACAAAGCTGTGGACAATACAACATATGTATCTCAATGGTGTTCCTCTCTCCACGACGATCTTTCCATCTCTGTTATGGAGTTATCGCCATGGCACTCAAATAGTCTGTATCTCCTCTACCTGCCAACACTTCTCTTGTACTCACAATGGCAATCACGATGTGATGATTATTGGAAGTTTTTATTTGAATATCCCGTCAACAATAGAGTTCGAAATACATGGTGGTGCACTACCCATTATGGTCAGCTATCGTGTTTCACCTCTTGATAACGGATTTATATTGGTGGGAAGAGTTAAGGAAAATGACTCTTGAAAAGGGATGCAGGGAAAGCTACCCATAGTCAGCCATTTCTCATTGGGTATATGGAAATTTAATGGAGATACTGTGTGGGAAATGATTGATACCGTCAAGGTTGAATTGCTTGAAGAAATGATCAAATCCTCAGAGGGCACAGATTTTCTTGTGGTAGGAACTGGTGATGGTGAGACTATATGGCTTATGCTGAGGTGCAGTGAGAGTATGGTGCAATATGACATCAGACGAAGGGAACTGCTATTTTTGTCGGGTTGTCCAAGAGGCGGATATATGGATACCAATTTGCATTGGAAAGCGAGAATAGGCTCTCTCACTTTTAACGAAATAGATGGTTGATGACCATTCAATTATGGCAATGGGGCCACTGTTGGATGATCTTCATTATTTTTATTATTTCTTCTATTTTGTTTTCCTGTGGTTTTATAATACATGAATTAATATTTCGTAACTGACACCAAGGTAGGAATTTGAAAAAAAATCCACCCTCAATTTTGCAGATTTTCACATTATATGTAAACGTTTTGAGAAATTCTTCCTTTTATTTGACGGTTAGTATAAAATATACGCCATATTTAACCACCAAAATGTCCATAACAGGCATTTACCCCATCAAATTCCAGCCCCAAGGATTTTAGATATATTTAATTGAAATTCCTTTTTATTATTTGATGAGAGGCCGAAGCTCTTGTTTTATAGATTTCACATTGATATGATGTCTAATATGTTGACGAACTTAATATATATCTTTTAATAAGTTTTGAAGGAATAAAAAAATTAATTGTGGAGCTTTTCACATTTTTTTAGAAAAAATAAATTTACTTTTGTTATTTTGATCCAGGTGGATATCGGTGGCCATCCACCTTTTCAACTGGCTCAAAACAATTTTCTGGCAATTTTAGTAATGTACTATTTTTAGCAGTTTTTTGGGTCCTGAACTTCTGAGGCTGTTTTGAGGCCCTAAACGACCTTTTTTGGCGATTTAGGGGGCCAAATGGTTGCTCCCGACATACCTTTGTCTTTGATTGAAATTTGTAAATCTTGGATAGACCTTTCCAACAGGCTACCGAGCGCCCCAAACGGAGATCGTATGCAAAAGTTACGATCCCAGGGAGTTGATGTACTAACATACCCAAACGGGGCCCACATGACTTTTAGCGCTTCATCTCTTAGGGTTAGGTTTTTGGATGTCTAGGGTTTTTGACATTCTTGTTTATTGTAAAAGGCGTTGAGAGCCTCATTGTAACCATCTTCTTGCAAAATGAGCGCAACTGTCACATCTCTTCTCAGAGATAAGCCGCCAACATTCCAGCAAGCTTGTTTTCCGCTACGTTTTACAGTTTTAGCTTATTTCCTATTTGAATAGAAAAATAGTTTTACTGTATCTCTGTTATTTTGTGTTAAGTATCTGATAATAATCTGTATTCATTTCGTTATGCTCATAAAATCCGGATCAGTGGTATCAGAGTAGTTTGCTCCTTGTCATCTTAATGCATGTCCCCAAGGAGGTCAGGGTACAAAGAATTGGGTCTCGAGCTTGTTTCTCTTGAGGAAAAAAGCTCCCGCACGCCCAAGCAACCTCTCATGGCAGGAGAAAAAGAAATATGACGGGACAGGAGATCCTATCAAAATTTTGCTTGAGGAAGCCATCACGCAACAGAGGAACGAGATGATGGATAGTTTCGCGCAAATGCTTTGGCGACTACCAACAAGCAACGCATCTTCCTCGAGCGGAGGCACCGCCCCCTTCAAGGTACAAATCAACTTCGATATTCCTATATTTGAAGGACAGATAGACGCAGATGCTGTAGATAAGTAGTTGAATCTACTAGAAGGGTATTTTTCTGTCCATAACTTTTCAAATAGAGAAAAGATTACTTTTGTGCTCCTCAAAGCCATTCCCCATGTCAAAGATTGGTGGGAAACTTTCTACGAACAAAAGGACACAGAGGAAGCCTCATTATTTTCAGTCATGGCCACCTAAGAATCCTTCAGGGATGCTATTAAGGAACAATACTACCCTCTTGGAAGTTATGACAACTTGTATACCAAATGGACCACACTGCGACAAGAGAGAGACCAAGGAGTGCCAGAGTTCACAAATATCTTCCATACCTTGCGCACCAAGCTGGGTATCAAAGATTCAGAACGACATCTGGTGCTCAAGTATCGCGGTGGTCTGCATAGATACATCCACACCGAAATGGAATTTTTGGGCATATCTTATTTGGGCGTGGCCTACCAATATGCCGTCAAAATCGAGCAGAAGCTCAAACAAAAGACGTGGTAATTTGGGCCTGGGAACCCCTCACAACAAAAGACAGGAAAGGGCGGCCCCAACGCACAGAATAAAGGACAGAGCAAAGATGGAAAGTATCAGGTCAACCAGTCCATGCCGCAAGCAAAGGACACCGAAAAGACAAAGAAAGATACCGGGAAGTGGTGTGACTTCCATAAGAGCCCTTGGCATAACACCGCTGACTGCCGCTCAAAGCAATTGCTGGTAGTCGAAGTGAAAGCATCTGAATCAGATGTGGGTTCTGAATCTAATTCCAAACTAGAAAGGGGAAGACGGATCATTGACACATAACCCAGTGCCACCATTGCTACCACCAAGCTCTAGCCTGATGAACCAAATGAGCCAGAAGAAGGCACCCCACTACACTTCATTGTTGATAGCAGTAGCTAGAAGAACCTCATCTCAGCAAAGGTCATCAAGCGCTTGGCCCTGTCGACAACGATGCACCCACAACCCTACACCATTGGATGGCTCTGCAAAGGAATCAATCTCTGCGTCAACCAAGAGTGCCGACTTTCATACGACATCAATCCCTTCAAGGACGAGGTATTGAGTGATGTTTCTCCTCTCAAAGTTTCAGATGTTCTTTTGGGCCAACCTTATTTATGGAAACGTCATGTTGTATATGAGTCTAGGCCTCATAGTGTTATTATTTCTTTGAATAGGGAATTGTACAGGATACCCGAGGCAGTCCCTCCTAGTGACATTTCCTTGATCTCTTCCAAGCAATGCAGGAAGGACATCTCTCAGACTGGGAAATTTGTCTTCTTCGCGATTCGCTCTCAGAGTGAGAGAAAGATCACAGCCACATCCAGGGCCTCCACGACCGATCTCTCCACACAACAAAAAAAAGTGGATAAGGTGGTGGAAGGATACTCAGATATCTTCTCCTCTCCTACCGGGGTACCTCTGCACTGCCAGGTCAAGCATCCCATCGATCTAACCCCAAGAATGTAATGTCCCCATCCAATGCCTCATATGGACTCTTGTCAACTAGAGCCATCGATGATGACCTATTCACTAAGCAACATGTTCTGTCACTAACACCCCTAAGCATGCTCCTTTTTTTTCCATCAATGCCCTCTATTCATTCTTTCAGAAACACCATTCTTTTGAGGTGTGTATAGAGTTTTGTTTTGTTGAGTTATACCATATTGTTTACAAAACTAGTTGAACGCCTTACTACAAGATTATCCTCTATTATTAGTTCTCAACACCTTGATATTTCTTCCAATCTGGTTTTCTACAAGAGCATTGAACTCTTGAAACTTCTCAAAATCCTCATATTTCTTCCTCATAAAATACAACCATGTCATTATGGAGAAATCATCTATGAAAGAGACATAATATTGGGATCACCTAGTGATGGACCGATATTGTTCCAAACACATCACTATGTATTAACTCTAATATTTCCTTGGCCCTTTTGGCCCCATATGGGAAACTAATTACATGACTATGTTTACAATAAATATAATTTTTCGCATTATTCTACTTCTAAAGAACAATTAGGGAGATCGTTGAACATACCTTTGTTGTGCATAGAATGAAGACCTTTCTCGCCAATATGTCTCATCTACAGATGTCACGACATCATAAATTTGACTAGACAAGCAGATATGTTGTCATATTAAAAAAAGACCGTATCCGCACATCCATTGGCATATTTTCTTCCCAATATCTTGTACAGTGTTGCATTTCAAACTCCTCTCATCAGTACCATTGCTCTTCACACCATTTTGCTCCAATCTTACTCAAATACACACTGCACACCTACATTTCCCATATTGGTGGCATATATCATGTATCGATCCAAACTTGGAATATGCAACACCCTTGGAAGAGTTCCTATCCTTCCATATTTTAGTATCAGACAAAATTTACCACATCCAATAATCATGGTCGATGATTCATATTCTAGAAGAACAACACCACCATCAAATTTATCATATTCGCAGAGCCAGTCTCTTTTTGGTGTCATATGATATGATGCATCGGATTCAATCAACCAATATTCATGATATGATTGTGTACTTGTCAATGAGAAATACACATCTCCTTTATCTTCATTCAAAGTCTTACCTTCAATTGATTACGCTTCCTTAGACCCTTTGCTCTTCTCAACTCCTATTGACTTACAATATCTCAATCCTTATCTCTTATCATAATTAGGGTAGGTATGTATAGTTTCATTTGAGTTCATCATTTACCATTATCCAATCATTAAACTTGTTGTCATTTCATTGTGAGTAATTTGCATTTCATTTTGAACAAGGCAGGATGGAAATGTCTACCTCCAATGCATTTGATGTCATTGTTGTTAGATGTGTGTGTAGGTATATAGGTACCAAAAATATCCTAGGGGGTTCTCATACACTCCCAGGAAGAGCATATGTCCAGTAGTTGGAGCCATCTTTTACGCCTTGGAGCTATTGCAATGTTCGAGTAGGGTCAAACGTAGAGCAAGGGATCTAAAAAAATTATTGTAAAGGCCAATGTGGGTTATATTGTATGGATTTTTGGATCAGGGGCTACTGTCCCCCTAGATTGGTCATGGAAGGCTCCCTTGGTTTCAATCTTATAATTACTTGGATTTGTGGCACAACTAATTGCACCTTCGGTGTGTGGATATCCCCACCATGCAAGGCTTTAATCGCATGGGTTGGTGTCTAGGGATTCTAGAGGTGACCCATGGGGAACATAACCACCTTGGTTTTTTTTATGCATAGGTGATTGTATCTTGTAAAGGGTTGTTGTCCCTTAATTAGAACACCTCCACCCACTTGGATATCAATCTAGCACAAAGAAACCCCTCTTCTATCTCTTTGTCCATTGATGTCATCCTTCCACAATTGAGACTACAAGATTGGAAAGGGGGGCAGTGAGGTATAAACAACACTTTGGGGTTAGTTGGGGCTTGATGTCCCCATTTAGATCACTTTTTCATCAAGTGATTCCTTTATTTTAGTCTTATTTTATATTTTATGTCTATTTTAGGGCTTATTCCCTTGTGAGGGATTTACCCTAAAAATATTCTAATTTAATGTTGACTTGTAGGCTCAAAAATTAAAAAGGTTGAGGATGAAATCATATAAATAAATCACCTCACCTCATTGTAAAATCATAAGACAAGGGTTCAAGTATGTTTTTTACTCTCTTTCTCCTACTCTATGAGTCATTAATGTGATGCACACTTCTCTTGGGATGAATTCTTTGGCTTGAAGGTGGATGAATGATGGTTTAGAGATTCTTTTTACACATGCAAATAGTTGATGCTAGAATAATTGGAAGAAATCATGCATAGGTGTGACCTAAGGTCTTTTTCCATTCTCATTCTTGTTAAATTTTGGTAAGTTATGCTCCTAGATTAGTTTAATGGTGTTGTTATGGTGCATTTTGTTGATTTGTTAGGGATTTTTGTCAACATTTTATCAAATTTTGTATGAAGGTAACATCCTCCATAACATTTCTCTATTTCTATTTGGGGCCTTGGACTTCTTCATTTTCCCTATTGAGTCTCTCTTACCGAACCCTAGAGGGTGATGCCTTAGCTTGCAAGTGTTAAAGTACAGTTAAAGAGAGAGAAGCTAACCATTGATCTTTCAATGCCATAAGGATTGAGACGAAAACCATATCCCCTTTTATTGTCATTAAATTACTCTTTTTTATTAGTTTAGTTGTGTTTTATTTTGTTGCAATTTTATGGTAAACAAACCCTAAAAATCAAATATTGTAAGAATCTCTAAAAATTCATATAAATTCAAAAACCTAAAAATATTTGGAATTTAATAATTTTGGTCCACCCAACAAATCCACCCTAGTGTATTTATCCACAAATTTGTGAGGGCGTCCTCATTGGATATTGAAAAAACCCTAAAAAGATAATATTGTTGGAAAAACCCTAAAAATCTAAATACCTTCATAACTCCAAAAATAGTCGTGAATTCGTAATTCTAGTCCACCCACCAAATTTACCCTAGTCGATTTATCAACATACTTCTAAGGACATCCCCATTTCCTTGTTGCATTGGGAAACATGATTTTTCCTTAATTATCTTATATCATACATTGTATTAAGTACTAGTATTGATTTGGAGCAGATTTATATAGTAGTCATTTGGATTTAGTTTCTCAAGCATACCAGATAAAGAGTCAAAGTGGCAAAAAAGTATGAGATGTAGCTCATTAATGTATGAAAAGTAAAAACATAGACCCCAGCGATCTAATGCTTCTTTATGAGCCACATTAATGAGCTACTTCTGGGAGAGGGTCACCTGCAAATACTTCTGCTCCTTGTTTGCTTCCTCTGCTTTCCATTGTTATTAAAGCTCTTGGTTTATTGGGGTGTGCCTAGACCAAGGCTTATCCTTAGTTACTATTTAGATCAAATAATTTTAGTATTAGTATTAATCACACCTTATGTATGGCTCAATGTGTTGGTTATGGAGCATGATCATCCTAATTCATAGATGTTGTTGTTTCAGTCGTGTTTGTACCCCAGTTTTATATTATGTGTAGGTAAACTGTACACTCATCCCAGTGGGGGGTCATCGCCCTCCCATGGGGGGGCCATCCCCCCCAGCTGGGGGGTCCGAGGGCAGCACCCTCGGAAGAAATTTTTTGGGTTGTTTTGTTGGCCAACAGTTTGCAGGCCCATGGTTTTGGGTAGCCTGTAGTATTTTCCCATGGTAATTCCCCTTTAAAAGGAAGACATTGTAATACAACTTTACAATGTATTGTAGCATTGTAAAGATATCTTATTGTGTAAGAGATATTGTGAGAGAGTGAATATGAAGTTGCAGCGGATGTGCTACAGGTTGTATCCCTTCATTTGTTGGATGGTATAATAATAAGGACTGGCAATTTATATGTGGACGTTTCCCATCTTGGATGAACAACGTTATATTGGTGTCTCTCTTGAAATGTCTTTTATGTGATTTATATTTGCATCTTATTTATTGTTATTGCTATACGATCATGTTTTTCTAACACGATGATCCTAAGCATTGTATGCTTGACAAACTCAGTGGTGCTTTTGTAAGTTAAAAATAATAGAAAATTGTATATGACTATAAATGCAAACATTTTCAAGACATGGTTAATTATATTTTATCATTCTTTGTTGCTAACTATTGTGCTTCTTACTTGGGTTTTTTTATCTATGCATACACAAAAACAATCACCTGGTCCTAACAAGAGCAGGGAATTCCTTCCTCTTGTGGTTCTTATTAGGAACGGGATGAAATGTGCTCTTACATAAGGTGAAGTTATAGCCATTGTAATGCAAATGCTTATATATGTTGACGGAAAAGTCAGGACAGACACATGCTATCTTGTAGGGTTTATGGGTAAGTTCCTTAGTAACCTGAGCATGTAGATTTTGAATAAGAAATTATTTCCATTATTATAGAATATGTAATAATTTTTTTTATACTAAGTGATATTTTGTTCATGATTGGTTGTTTTATGTCCTCAAGATGTCCTGTCAATTGCAAAAACAAATGAGAATTTTAGACTCCTTTATGATACAAAGGTATCTCATGTTTTAAATTGGTGGTGTTAAAAAATGTGAATAGGGCGCACTTTGGTTATTGCTAGATAGCACTAGGGATTGATGAACATAATGCATGCTTTTCTTGATGTGTTTAGGTATGAGCAAGATGTGCTTGCATGTATAGAATGCACACATGGGCTTGCACTGGAGGATGGGCTTTCCCTTTCTTCTACTTTTGAAGTAAATATGGATATCATGTTTCTCTCTCTTTTTTTAGTGCTTACTCCCTAGTACAGGAAAACCTCATTGACTCTATTTTGCTAGCAAAGGAAATGTTTTCCCAAGAAGTTAAGAAGTTGCAAAAAGAACAATTTAATCCATTTGAGTAGGTAACCTTAGCACCCTTTGAAAAATACCATGCGTGTGTCTTTAGATCACAAATGTAAATTATTTAATATATCCTATTTAAGGGTGTTATCTCAATGGAAGAGCACCTGCCTTATAGGCAGGAGATTGGTGGTTCAATTACTCCATACCCTATATCGCTAGCAACTAAAAACAACTAAATTAGTGACCAAAAAATGAGAGGTAAGTGACCAAAAAATGAGAGATGAGTGACAAAACAAATGAAAAAAATTCGCATATAAACAACCAAATGGCGGTTTTGATGGCTAATTTTCGGTCTCTTATCACATGACCACAAATGTGGTCATATTTAATTTGGTCATTTATAGCATGTCTTGTCGTCATATATTTGGCCATTAATTGTGCTAATTAATGACCAAATATATGAGAAAATTAATGACCACAAAACAAACTATAAATGCCTAATTAATTATGACGACATTGTAAAGTTAGTCACAGCAGATCTAATGAACAAATAAATCAGTCACAACAGATGAATAAGAAGATATGGTGCAAAACTGTGCAAAACATGCAGCAGTGCTCTCTATCCCAGAAAGGGTGAATGAATTACAATACAAACTGTTACAATGAACAGAGCAATTCGAATTGCCTAAGGAGGTCATTCGAATCACTGAATGGAGTAGCTTGACTCAATCTAGGAGTCCTCATCAATCATCGGTGTTGCTCATCAATCACAACAAACAGTCATCCAGGTGTCAAGCTGAGTCTAACTGATCATAATAAATGTAACTGAAGTGTGTAGCACTGATATAGGATCTGGAGGCTCAGTGGGGGCGCATGGGAGGCTAACTGGAGTCAGAGCAAGTCACCTAATCGAACTGGAGGTCAATCGGAGGTGAAACAGTCAGTCAGGAGTGAAATCGGAGTGAAATCAATCAGAATCGGAGCTAACTGAATGTAACTGGAGTGAATCTGCAGTGGTAGGTGAGCAAGTGCGCCCTTCTCAGTCAGTAGGTGAGAAGAGGGCGCCTTTCAGCTTAGGAGGGCTAAAAATCTGTGGAAAGTGGCTCCCGGGTGCTAGAAGAAGGTGGATAAGGTGCTGGAGGCATCAAACTGGTGACTGGACTGCATATCCTGAAATAGATCATGCAAGATCCTGAAGTAGATATGTATCCCGAAATAGATGATCCTGAAATAGATATGTATCCAGAAATAGATGATGGATATCCGAACACCCCCCCTCAAGCTAGACTATGATGTGCCAACTAAAATAATGTGGGGCCCTGGTAACTAAGACCAAAGGTCGCCCCAATACAATAATCCAAAAAATGCTGAAAAATAAACTAAGTGAGGAAAGAGGGAAAACCCAGTGGGAAGAAAGCCCCCCCTCAAGTCTAAAGCATAATAATGAATCAATCTGTCTCCACCATGATGGGACTCACCCCCAACAGTGAACGGAGGTAAGAGAACTTCTTCTCAGTGAAGCTCTTGGTGAAGATGTCTGCAATTTGCTCATCAGTAGGGCAATATTGCAGAATGATGGTGCGGTCATGCACCAACTGTCGAATGTAATGCATATGAATCTCAATGTGCTTGGTCCTCTGCCGCTGAACTGGATCTATGGAGATCTTGATAGCACTTTGATTGTCACAAAATAGGACAGTCGAAGTAGTGCCACCAAAACCAAACTCGGAAAGAATACCCTGCAACCAAACTGCCTGAATGCAGGCATTGACTGCCCCTCGATACTCTGCCTCTGCTGAAGAAAGTGCAATGGCTGCTTGCTTTTTGCTGGACCAGCAAATAGCACCATGACCAATCATGAAAACATAACCGGAAGTGGACTTCCGATCAATGCTATCACCTGCCCAATCTGAATCAGTAAAACCAATGAAATCTAGCTCAGAATCTGCAGCATAATGTATGCCAAACTGTCTCGTACCTTGCACATACTGCAAGATCCGCTTGGCTGCTCGCCAATGAAGCTCATGTGGCTGCTGCATATATCTTGACACGGCACTCACGGCATATGAGATATCAGGCCGTGAATGTGTCAAATAAAGTAGTGAACCAATCAACTGTCAATACATACTGCAATCTGCAAGCGGTGTGGAATCTCCCTCCTCAAGACTGATTCCTGAGAGGAATGGGAACGGGGATGCCTTACATTCAGCCATATTAAACTTCAATAACAAGTCGGAAGCATATTTTTGCTGAGATATAGTGATCCCATCGAAATTTTGAGCTATCTCCAAGCCCAAAAAGTGACTCAGCAAGCCCAAATCGCTCATGTCAAAAGCTAGATTTAGGGCAGTTTTTAGCTTGTTTATTGAAGTAAGTGTGCTACCAGTAATAAGCAGATCATCAACATAAAGTACAATAACCAACAAATTACCTTTAACTCGCTGAAGATAGACATTCGGATCAGATTTGCATCTTTGGAAATTCTGAGAAAGAAGGAAGGAGTCCATCTTTGCGTACCAAGCTCTTGGGGCCTGTTTTAACCCGTACAAAGACTTCTTCAATCTACAAACCAATGATGGATCTGATGTATAACCCTCTGGCTGCTGCATATAGACCTCTTCAGCAAGGTCTCCATGTAAAAATGCACTCTTCACATCCATGTGATGCACCTCCTAGTGCTTGGATGCGGCAATAGCTAAAACAAGGCGGATGGAATCCATCTTTGCAACCGGTGCAAAGGTCTCTGTGTAGTCCACTCCTTGGACTTGGGAAAAACCTTTTGCCACCAACCTTGCTTTATATTTGCTGATAGTGCCATCAGCAGCAACTTTAGTACGGTAGACCCATTTACACTTCACTAATTTTCTTCCAGGTGGAAGAGAAACTAGCTCCCATGTATTGTTCTTTTGAAGAGAACTGTACTCTTCATCCATGGCATCTTTCCATCTCGGATCTCGATGGGCTGAATAAT
Organism: Larix kaempferi; assembly: GCA_027924585.1. Lineage (NCBI taxonomy): Eukaryota > Viridiplantae > Streptophyta > Pinopsida > Pinales > Pinaceae > Larix > Larix kaempferi. Next base: position 858,113 of record BSBM01000631.1, read on the forward strand.
ATGATTGGGGATCTGAACCAGCCATCAAATAACAAATATCAGGAAGAAATGGATCAGCAATAGAAAGAGCCATACCTGCCCTTTGAAAGTCTCCTCTTGTTCGTCTTGGATCAGCAGGATTTCCAAGATTCGAACCAGCAGATTGTAGAGTATTTTGGGCCCACTTTGGTAACTGAGGGGGATCTGAATGGTCGGATTCCGAACCTGATATGTCATGATCATCATATGCTGCTACAATATCAGAAATATCAGAACTCATACCTTCATTATCGCTGCTCGAATCTTCTTCTGGTGAAGGCGGTGAATCGGCAGTTTTCTCCTCAACTAGTTGCAATTCTTGAAGCGGTTCTTCAAACTGCACACTACGCTCTATGAATATCTTTTTAGATCTGATATCCATGAGTTTATATGCTTTTGATTCTTCCCCATATCCTATCAATATGCACTCGATACTTTGTGGATCCAAAGCTCGTCTCTTCTCAGAAGGAATTCTAGCCCATGCAGTAGAGCCAAAAACTCTCAAATTTGACACATCCGGTTTGTGACCAAAGAATGCTTCGAAAGGAGTCATACCTTTCACGGATGAATGTGGAACTCGGTTCTGTATATATGCAGCAACATTGATTGCTTCAGCCCAAATATTTGCAGCCAAACCTTTTGATTCAATCATGCATGTAGCCATCTCTTTCAGTGACCGGTTTTTCCTTTCCGCTACACCGTTCTGCTGGGGTGTGTAGGGAACTGTATGTTGGATCTTGATTCCGCTTTGGGCACAAAGTTGCAGCAACTCGGACTTGATATATTCCCCACCATTATCAGATCTAAGAGATTTGATCTTGCTCTCAGTGGTGGTCTCAACAGAAGCCTTAAAATCCTTGAATTTTCCAAGCACTTCTGACTTGTTTTTGAGAAAGAATACCCATGTAAAGCGAGAATAATCATCAATAAATGTCAAAACATACCTTGAACCATTTAATGACATATGGGGCAGCGGACCGCTGATATGAGAATGGATCAATCCCAAAATAGTAGAGGCTCTGCTAGCCTTGCCGCGGTCGAATCTGTGCTCGGGGTGCTTCCCAATAATGCAACCGGAGCATATTCCCTTCGAGGAACGGAGTTGTGGAAGCCCATCAACCATGGATTTATTTGATAGCAGCAGAAAATACTTATAATTTAGATGTCCAAATCTTTCATGCCAAAGCCTACTAACCTCATTACCATGTGTGCGAAGAGCAGTGGGCTTTGCAAGCGGAATAAAGTGCGAAAACTCATAACATTTAGCAGTGTGGTTTGCCTTTCCAACCGCAACTAGTCTTCCACTTTTGATATCAGAAATTTCAACTGTATTAGGGCTGAATGTGACTTTCTTTGGATCACCAGTATGTGTCATTTGATACACAGAAAGGAGATTCGAAGCTAAGGAAGGCACATAGAGAACATTCTGAAAGCATCCATGATCTACATGAATCGTACCTTTGCCCTTTGAAGAAATTTTTGAGTCATCTCCCAAATGGATGGGGATGGAGCTGTTTGGATCGAATGAGGAAAAAGAATCAATATTTGCAGCCATATGATTTGATGCACCCGAATCTATCAAGAGAGTGGGCTTCGAAACCGTTGCCATGAGTGCTTGTCCTCTTTCATGATCGTCATTCCGATCCTTCTTCCTTGCACCGTCAGGAAGGGTTATGTTGTTCTTTTCCAAAAGGAGGGTCATTTGATCTATAGTCTTCTTCATACATGAACTTTCGGGATGAAAGCCACGGTTACAATAAGTACATTTAGATTTTTGGTTACCTTCTTTGCCCTTTTGCTTGGATTTCGAACTGGATGGTGCATCCGTTTGCTTGCCTTTGTCTTTTTGCTTGTGAGGCTCGAATTTGGGCTTCTCCTTCTTTAGCTTTCCTTTACCATTCGAGATCTTGGGTCCTTGAACAAATAGGGCTGAATCTTTGGAGCTTATGGACCCCATTTGAATCAACTTGTCATGCTCTTTCGTAACGGACTCAATGAAGGCATTCAAGGTAGGCATCTTCCAATTCGGGGTAGTTAGCCGAACGGAATTGAAAGTGGAGACAAATACCGAATAATCTTTCCCAAGATTGCTTAGAATGGAGAGGATCAACTGTTTATCCTCTTTGATAACACCACTGTTCTTCAATTGCAAGTTCAAGTTCTTGAATTTTGTGAAGAATTCATTGATGCTCTCGAAATTCTCAGGATTAAGGCCAATCAATTCATTCTCTAATTGAAAAGCCCTAAGCTCATCCTGCTTGCCGAATAGTGTCTCAAGTTGCTCCCATATGGCTTTTGGAGTCTTCAATCCGCTGAGATGGAAGTGAAGATCCTTGGAGATGGAGAGACAAAGAAGACCGTAAGCTTCATCAAGCTTATTGTAGTGTTTGGTTCTTTCTGCTACATTGTTTGGCTCCAATTCAAGACCAAGAGTGACTCGGTAGTATCCTTTTGAACGTAATATGATCTCCATATCATCTTTCCAATCAAAATTATTGAATGGGGTGAGGATAGGCTTTGAAGAAGAGTATTCCATTGCAAGGATTGAGTCAACTGATGAAGAAGAAGCTTGCATGCAGACTAGAGCGAATGGAATTGCTGTAGAAATGCTTGCATGCAGAAGGTAGCGAATGCAATTGGAGGAGACAATAAACCTGCAAATCACATAAAAACAACCACAATAAGGTCGAACAATCCACCCTTTGAGAGTTGCATCACACCTGGGATTGGATTTCAAGCAATGTTGAATAGGTCCAATGTATCAGATCCAGGAATTATGTGGTAACTCAAGCTTCTGGAGTGGTATTGGAGTATTTTTCAAGCTTTGCATGCACAGGAGCGAATGCCCTTGAGATATCTCATGCCAAACTTTTTGCAATTTTTAGCAATTCAGTCAAATCTTCTTGTATAAACACCTGTAGGAAAGAGATCTTGTCCCTGCAATGGCTCTGATACCATGTAAAGTTAGTCACAACAGATCTAATGAACAAATAAATCAGTCACAACAGATGAATAAGAAGATATGGTGCAAAACTGTGCAAAACATGCAGCAGTGCTCTCTATCCCAGAAAGGGTGAATGAATTACAATACAAACTGTTACAATGAACAGAGCAATTCGAATTGCCTAAGGAGGTCATTCGAATCACTGAATGGAGTAGCTTGACTCAATCTAGGAGTCCTCATCAATCATCGGTGTTGCTCATCAATCACAACAAACAGTCATCCAGGTGTCAAGCTGAGTCTAACTGATCATAATAAATGTAACTGAAGTGTGTAGCACTGATATAGGATCTGGAGGCTCAGTGGGGGCGCATGGGAGGCTAACTGGAGTCAGAGCAAGTCACCTAATCGAACTGGAGGTCAATCGGAGGTGAAACAGTCAGTCAGGAGTGAAATCGGAGTGAAATCAATCAGAATCGGAGCTAACTGAATGTAACTGGAGTGAATCTGCAGTGGTAGGTGAGCAAGTGCGCCCTTCTCAGTCAGTAGGTGAGAAGAGGGCGCCTTTCAGCTTAGGAGGGCTAAAACTCTGTGGAAAGTGGCTCCCGGGTGCTAGAAGAAGGTGGATAAGGTGCTGGAGGCATCAAACTGGTGACTGGACTGCATATCCTGAAATAGATCATGCAAGATCCTGAAGTAGATATGTATCCCGAAATAGATGATCCTGAAATAGATATGTATCCAGAAATAGATGATGGATATCCGAACAGACATTTTTCGTCTCCTGATAAGAGACCGGAAATTAGCCACCAGTGATCGCCAAATCAAAAGTGGTCATTTATATGCGGATTTTGGTCATTTTTTTGGTCACTTATCTCCCATTTTGTACTAGTGATTAGAATGGCATGTGTTATATCTCTTTGATATAGTGGAGGGTTTCCAACATTTATATTTGGTTGAATATTTCATAATATCAACTATCGAGGATAGACCATACTCTCAACCATACTATAGAATTCACTAGTACATGAGAGTGATATACCCGATAAGAAAATTTTTAAGGATCCATAATATTTGTAAAGTGTAGAGCCTTGGTAAATCTTACTAATTTTTAAATTCCCAACCATAAAATATTTGGAGATAATTTTGTAAAAACATTCAAATTTCTAAGGATATTATATAGATTTTTGACAATTTTAGCAATGTTTAGAATACAATATTTTTAACCTATGTAATTTGGGAGAATCATTTATAAAAATAAATTAGAAAATATTTGTTTTGGGAAGAAAACGTTGAAAACTAATCCATTGCAGAGAAAATTTTAGCAGGGAAATTTAGCTCATGCACTAATTTTCGAGATTTTTTTCCAAAAGAATATTTGTCATTTTCCATTTTTTTTCCAATATGATTTTCCCAAATTCCATAGGATTAATGTTTTTACTCTAAAAATCGCCAAAATTGTCCAAAAACTATATAAAACCCTTATAACTTTGAATATTTTTTAAAAAAAAAAGGCCAAACATTTTATGGTTGGTAATTTGGTAATTAGTAAGATTCGCCAAGGTTTCCACACTTTAATAAAATTATGGATCCTTAAAATTTCCCCTAATCCATTGGTAAATTTTACCCCTAAAATTTTCCTTCATCCCCAAGTGTTGTTCTCATTGTATTATAGAAATAGGATGGTTGGAATGATTATGTAAGGTTGGTTTGAGATGCATGTAGTATGATTGTAATATACTCAAAGGTATGAGGAAGAAAATTCCATAGAAAAGTGTTATTTCATGCATTACTAATTGGATGGGTGCCAACAATAATTATAAGGGTTTCCAATCTTGTGATGCCTCTTGTTATATTTTATGCATGGATTATTCCCAAATTGCAATTTTCCCACTGAATAAAAAAGCTATTTGTTACTTAAATATGTTGGCACATGTCTATATCCTAAAAATGTCTTTTTAAACTTGAGAGTGTGCTAGCACATAATGTACTATAATATCAACTACAGGGTTCCTTGTTGGATGTAATGAAATATTCATAGAAAAACATATAGAATATTCGTACATTGCCTGTGCACGCATCTCTGTTTGCATGGATCTGTCAAAAGATCTTCCTGAGGCAATCAGTCTGAACTGGGAAGACGAGGAATGGATCCAATCTATTGATTATGAACAGCCCCCATTCAGATGCAGACTCTGTCATGAATATGGTCACTTTGGCAGGAACTTCCCTAAGACCACTCAAGCACCACCTCCCTCCAATTCTGCCCAGGAGGGTGTGAAGGATAAAGATGGATTTATCCAAGTGCATACCAAGCAGAAGAATAGAGCGGTGGATCATCAGAAGAAAGGAAAGGAGAAAGTCGTGAAAGGGTTCAATGGAAAAAACCCCTTCCATATTTTGGAGGAAGTTGATGAGTCTGACCAGGTTGGAAACAAAGGCAAGAGCCATCAGGAAAATGTAGCAATGGAAGCAAGGATACCACTGCTCTAGGCCGCGCCGTATGAATGAAAATCAACTGATGATTATGGGGGAAGAAGAGGATGAGGAAATGGAGCTGGGAGAACTTGTTCTAGATGAGATCGAAAAGGAATGTAACAAAAAGGGTTCAGGATATGTAACGCGTAGGCAATTAGAGCTTCTGCAAGAAGAAACCATCAAATCTAAAGCCATCCAACAGCTTGGAATTTCCTCGGATCCTCACAAAGGGAGCAAAAGGAAATCCCTGGAGGAGGATTTGAAATGGGGTAGGAAGTCGAACAGACAAAGAATTGCAGAGATAGGAGTGAAACTCATCGAATTTGGCCAATACCCGACGATCAGGGCGGCCTTTTCTAAAGTAAATAGGTTACACAATGAAGCTCATATCATGGAATATTCGAGGGTGTAATCACCCGAGGAAAATAAAAACGCTGGCAAGAAATATTAAGAAAGAGAAACCTGATGTTCTTTTTATACAAGAAACTAAATGCAGCTCGGAAACCATGGAGCGGGTGGGGAAAAGGATCTGGAAAGGTTGTAAAGTGGTATCGACAGATGCTTTAAGCATGGTTGGGGGCTTAGCAGTCTTATGGCTTCTGCACTCTCTACAATCGACTAACTTTAGAGCTAATTAGTTTTCTATTGCCTGCAATTTTACTATCTTAGATACAGGGGCGAAAGGTACTCTAGTCAATATTTATGGACCTAGTGCATTCCCTCTTAAGCATTCCATTATCAAATTTTTATCTTGGATGGTTGAGTAGGTTGTTACTGGTTCTTGGATAGTGGGAGGTGATTTTAATCTCATATCTTCGCTTAATGAGAAGAAGGGAGGTAGGTGGGTCTTGGATAGATTCCAGGAATCTTTCAGGGAGCTCTTATCCCAAATCCCATTCATTGATATTGAGACTGGAAATGGTTGGCATAGTTGGAATAAAAAAAGAGGTGGCCAGCACCTTGTAGCCTCCAAAATTGACAGATTTCTTACTACTGAAGACATTTCCCGAGGTACGGGCGAAGTCAGTGCCAGTGTACTACCCTCGGTAGGCTCCGACCATTCGCCCATTTTCCTCCACTGGGATTGGTCAAACAATGTCCTTTATAAACCTTTCAGATTTGAGTAGTTCTAGTTGGAGCATAAAGACTTCAAATATTTAGTGGGGCAGTGATGGCAAGATCTGGTCCCCCTGGAGGGAACCGGTATGTACCAATTTCAGAAAAAACTTCAAGCCCTCAAATCCAAAATTCGTACTTGGAACAAAGAAGACTTTGGTAACATATTCCAAGACAAGAAAAAATTGATGAAGGACCTGGAGCATATCCATCGCAGAGGTATGGCTGATGGATGGGATGACGCTATAAGGGAACAGAAGCAACTTCTGTTAGATCATCTTGAAGCCAGGGAAAGGAAAGAGGAAATTTTTTGGAAACAAAAATCCAGGAACCAATGGATCCAAGATGCGGAGGAAAATACGAAACTCTTTCATAACACGGTCATTCAAAACCATCACAGATCAAATATTTTCAAGCTCAAAAAAGATGATGGGAGTCTAGTGGAAACTAGAGGCGAGATTGAAGATGAACTAGTTAACCGCTTTGCTTTGGTCTTAAAGGAAGATAGGGTTGATCAGAGCACTTTTATTTCCCACATTACTTGTCTCATCCCCAAACTAGTCACCGGGGACCGTAATGAGCTGCTGAACAAACCTCTGTCTATGCATGAAGTTGAGGAAGCCATGAATCAGATGGCTCTTGGGAAGGCTCTGGGACTGGATGGCTTTACTACCAATTTCTTCCATTCCTTTTGGATATGATCAACGAAGAGGTTATGGGAATTGTTGAAGAATCGCGCAAGTGTTGTGGGGTTTTAAAATATTTTAATGCTACCTTTATTTCTCTTATTCCAAAGGAGGAAGGCGCAGACTCCCCTAAAAAATTCACACCTATAGCCCTTTGTAATGTCATCTACAAGATCATTACATAAGTGATTGCTAATAGGCTCCAGCCTCTGCTCCCTATCCTTATTAGCCCGTAGCAGTCGGTATTTGTTGAAGGAAGACAAATTGTGGATGGAATCATTCTAGTTCATGAGACTATCCACTCCCTGAAGCTCACTAAGAAACCCGGCATGCTAATCAAGCTCGACTTAGAAAAAGCTTATGATAAACTTAGATGGTAGTACATGCGCAGCATCCTTGCTACCTTTGGTTTTGACAGGACTTGGGTGAAATGGATTATGAATCTAATATCCACTCCTTTCTTTTCCATCCTGCTCAATGGCTCCCATATAGAATCCTTTAGGCCTATCGGGGCATTCGCCAAGGTGACCCCCTTTCGCCTTTCCTCTTCATCATAATGGCAGAAAGGTTGAGTAAACTCCTGCAGAGCCTAGCTCTTAATGGCAGTATCAGAGGCCTTCAACTCCATCCTGGGTTGGAAAAGCAAACATACCAACAATTTGTTGACAATACCATGTTAATGGGTCACCCTTCAGTCCAAGAAGCTCGTACCTTCAAAAAAGGCTTAAACTTTTTGAGAAGGCATCGGGGCTTGAATTCAATCCTACATAGTCTCAGGTTTTTCTCTTTAATACTGTTGAAATCACCCAGCGTAATATTCTGAGGATTTTAGGCTATGCTAAAGGATCTCTTCCTTCCAAGTATATGGGTGTTCATCTCTCTGAAGGCACCATTCGTAAGGTTTCGTGGCAATATTTGATTGATAGGATCCGGAAAAAGATTGTGATTTGGACGCTCAAACCTTTAAATCTCCCTAGCTATCTCGTCCTGGTTAAGTCAGTTCTCCAAGCTATGCCTTTTTACCTCTTTTTTATGCTCTCTTCCCCAAAATCGGTTCTTAAAGAAATATGGAGTATTCAACGAAATTTCCTTTGGGGTGGAAGGGAGGAAAAGTCAAAGTTTGCTCTGGTTGGCTGGGAAAAGCTCTGCCATCCCAAGGACAAAGGTGGTCTTGCAATTAGAGATCCTGAGATTCTCAGTGAATTCTATGGGTCCAAAATTTGGTGGAGGTGGTGCAACCATAGTGTGGAACCATGGACAAGGTTATGGAACGTGAAGTATGCCAGAGACACACCACATGGGAGTCTAATCAGGTTCAATGAAGATAGGATTGGTTCCCATATTTGAGAAAAATCCTTCAATAGTCGACAACTTGTGCAATATCACAGCTTCTAGGAGATCTACAATGGTGATTCTTCTAAATTTTGGGATGACTTGTGGAACTAGTTCCCTAAATTGGGAGACGATCCCAAGTGGTAGGACATTCGGGCTAGAGGAATGGCAGATGGTAATATCAAACTCTATGACTACTGGGAGGAGGTCTCGGTTGATGGTCATAGGCAGTGGTCAGACTGTAGGTGGATTGAAGGGCTTATTAATATTGAAGATCTTAGGGCTTCCGAGACAATGCTCTGGGAGCACGTCATCCACGCCAAAGAGGCGCCTGACAAGCTGCGCTGGGGTTATAATCTGAAAGGTGTGTTTAGCATAAAGGAAGCCTACGATATCAGAATTAACAATGATGATGGGGGAGATAGAATCTAGAAGAAAGTTTGGGTGATGAACCCCTAGCCCAAAATTGTTGTTTTTGTTGGTTGCTTGCTTGGGGAAGAATATTGACTAGTGAAAATATTAGGAAAAGAGGTATTTTTGGCCCATCTCAGTGTCCCCTATATTTCCTCTCTGGGGAAACCTATGGGAATTTATTGGATAGTTGCACCTTCTCTTCCACTCTATGGGATCGAGGTGCCATTATTTTTCGTAGAAGTGACCGGGTGCGTGATCTTCCAAGTCAAACCATTAAAACTGGAACCCCAAAGCCTTCTCAAACCCGATCATACTAACCCTGCGGCTAAAATTTCCTGGGATGGTCATATGGAATGTGTGGAAGTAACGAAATCACCGTATCTTCATGGACAAAAATCATGACGTCGAGGATATATGGATAAAGCTTGTCACTAATATGAAAGAAACTATCCACAGTATTACATGGGTGGACAAGGATCGTGATCTTTTGAAAGGTGATCTCCACATTGCCTCGGGCTAGGGGCTATGCAGGTATGACTTGGAGGGTCTGCGCATAAAATCAAAAATGTTCCATCCCTCCAGTCTGAATTTTTGGTCCCCTCCATCGGCTCAGGTCTTCAAAATTAACTTTGACGGGGCTTCTTGGGGCAACCCAGGAATGGCAGGTTTTGGTCGTGTTTGCAGGAATGCTGCTGGCAGTATCCTTAATTTTTTTTTCGGTTTCCTTGGTGTGTACTCCAACAACTCAACTAAGCTAGAAGGTCTCATACAGGGCATCCACTTGGTGGTTAACGAAGGCTTGTTTATGCCTATTTTGGAGGGGGACTCCAACATAATAATTCACATGGATAAGAAGTTTGCTAAAGAACAATCACCCGCCAAAATCTCCACCAGTTGGCCTCTTCTTCATAGATTAGATCACCTAAAAACTCTGCTTGTGAGTCACAATTCCATCAAGTTTAGACATGTTCATCGGGATGCCAATAAGGTGCTAAGTTTATGCTAATTTGACTAGCAAGATCACTGAAAGAAACACAATCACAAGATAGACAAAGATTTACCCTGGGAAACCCTCATGGGGTAGAAAACCCAGCAAAGCTTTCCTCAATATAGATGATCAACCAATACAAGATGTAGAAACCAAACAAGAGCTCCTCCTTTTTCTATGCAGACCTCTCTCTCACTTGTGCGCTACTTTCCGAGTGATGAATGAATGAGATAAGTGAGGAACATCCTCCTCTACTTATACTTGTTTCCTGGATGAATTTTTACCCTATGGGGCCAACCTCTCCTAAGAGAGTCTAATAACCCCTAATAAATTAACTCAGGGTCGACCCCCACATGGGAGATCTAATAACCCTAGTTACCACAATCCATCGGAGGAATAAACATATCCGGATGTACAATAGGGTCACCTCGGAGGAAGGGAACATCTCCGGATATACAATAGGGTCACCTCGGAGGAAGGGAACATCTCCGGAATAATGAAGTACAAATATAATATTCTTAGAAGTTACAATATTTCAACACTCCCCCTTAATGAGAAGGATATTATAACAACATCTGTAGGAGAAAGGAGTCATCAACTGCATAGTACATGGTACATCTATAAATCATTGGAAGCTTTCTTTATACATAATCATCAGTAACTCAGACAATCACTGGAACATAATCAATACTGGAACATCAGCACGTCAATATTGAGTCTTCATCTTCTACAACATCTGAACAGCTACAACATCATCATCATACAATCATCAGTATCGTCATCACACGATCATTAGCATCGTCATCACACAATCATCAGCATAGTCATCACACGATCATTAGCATCATCATCACACAATCATCAGCATCTAGATCATCTCAATCTATAGCATCTGGATCATCGTAGCATACTCTACAGTACACACAATCCAATTACAGGATGATCAATCCTGCTCACTTTAGGACATAGTTCCATGGATGATACAATCCAGATCAAGTTCCAAGATGATCAATCCTTATCACTTTAGGACATGACTCCAAGGATGATGCAATCCTATCACGTACATTTTGAACCAAATGTCCAGGGACGATGCAGTCCTATCATCAATTTTCAAAGACAAATGTCTACGGATCAATTATAGGACCGAAGTCTAGGGAAGATAAAATCCCCACTCGTCCACTAAGGACCCATTCTCGGAGACATTTGTCTATGGATCAATTCTGGGACCGAAGTCCAGGGAAGATATAATCCCCACTCGTCCGCTAGGGACCCATTCTCGGAGACATCTATCTATGGATCAATTATGGGATCGAAGTCCAGGGAAGATACAATCCCCACTCGTTCGCTAAGGACCCTTTCTTGGAGCCATCTGTCTATGGATCAATTATGGGATCGAAGTCCAGGGAAGATACAATCCCCACCTGTCCACTAAGGACTTCATTCTCGGAGACATCTGTCTATAGATCAATTCTGGGACCGAATTCTAGGGAAGATACAATCCCCGCCTGTCCACTAAGGACTTCATTCTTAGAGACATCTGTCTACGAATCAATTATGGGACCGAAGTCCGGGGAAGATACAATCCCCACCTGTCCACTAAGGATTTCATTCTCGGAGACATCTGTCTACGGATCAATTCTGGGACCGAAGTCCGGGGAAGATACAATCCCCACCTGTCCACTAAGGACCATACATCGACCTTACTATCGGCATCACAAATATAGGTATCCACATCATCAACCTCATTGTCGATGTAGGAAATCTCATCTTCAGTGACCACATCACTCCCCCTTTCGAGGAGGGTCATTCTGAACTACACCAAGCTTGTCTTGAAAATACTCAAACTTTACTCGAGACAGAGGTTTGGTCAATATATCAGCAACTTGTTCGTCAGTGCTCATATACTCGAGACACTGGATATAGAAATATCAACTTGTTCTGCACCATATCCCGTATATAGAAATATCGGATATCTATGTGCTTTGACTTATCATGGAACAATGGATTCTCTGTCATCTTGATACAACTCTGGTTGTCACACAAGATCACAGTGGGTTCCATCTCTAAGTCAAATAGTCACGATAACAGTTTTCGAAGCCATACTGCTTCACAACTAGCAGAGCAAGCAGCTATATATTCTGCTTCAGCTGTACTGAGAGCCACACTAAACAACTTCCTGCTAAACCACGAGATCATGGCATATCCAAGACAATAACATCCACCTGATGTACTCTTCCTGTCTGAGACACTTCATGCATACTCAACATCTGAATAGCCATACAATCTGAAGTCATGTTATCCAAGATAATATAGACCAAAATCTATTGTACCCTTTAGATACCTCATCACATGTTTTGCATCTATTAAGTGAACTCTTCTAGGTTCCACTAGATACTGACTCAAGGTATCTACGGTAAAGCATATGTCTGGTCTAGTATTTTTCAAATACATCAATGACCCAATAATCTATCTGTATAGAGTCACATCCACTAACTCTGATGAGTAATCAACTAATAACTTCAAGTTGGAGTCCATGGGAGTGGCCATGGCTTTGCACTCCAACATATCGAATCTTTTCAAAATCCCCACACCATACTTACGCTTATTTAGAAAGATTCCTTTTGGGTCTTGCCATACTTCCAGACCTAAGAAGTAGTGCATCAATCCAAGATCTTTCATCTCAAATTCTGAAGAGAGCTTCTTCTTGCACTCAATAATCTGTTTCTCATTTCCAGTCAGAAATAGATCATCTACATACAACAATAATATGATAGGTTCATCATCCATAACTTTGAGATAAAGATTAGGATCAACTTTAGTCTTGGTAAATTCCATGGTTGTCAAGAAGCTGTCAATTCTTCCGTACCAAGCTCTGGGAGCTTGCTTCAATCCATAGAAAGCCTTCTTCAGTTTGCATACATGTGTTCTTCCATCTTCAACCTCAAATCCTTGTGGTTGTTCTATGTACACTTCTTCCTCAATCACACCATTCAGGAAAGCTGTATTAACATCCATCTGGTGTAATTTCCACTTCATCATAGATGCAAGTGCCATGATGGTTCTGATGGAAGTGTACCTTGCAACTGGCTCAAATGTTTCTTCATAGTCAATTCCCTCTTTCTGAGAGAATCCTCTAGCTACAAATCTTGCCTTATATTTTTCAATGCTACCATTCGCAACATGTTTTATCTTGAATATCCATTTGGAGGATACCACACTCTTGTCTTTTGGTTTGGGAACTATATCCCAAACATAATTCTTCATTATTGACTGGTATTCTTTTGTCATTGCTTCTACCCACTCTTTCTTTTGAATAGCCTCTTCATAGCTAGTAGGTTCTTGATCCACCAGATCACACATCAAAGCCACATAGTTGGATAATAGCTTTGGTTTCTTGCTCACTCTAGTGGAGCCTTCAGAAGCCCCATACTTTTCAGCTCCTAGTATAATGTCTCTGGCCCATGCTGGCCTTCTTTTCCTTGAAATGTTTAAAATGGGGGGTTCTTGAGGTTCTAGTATGTCATGGTCTTCAGGTGTTATGTCTTCAGGGATGGGTACAGCTTCTGTAGTTCTGGGAGGTGCATCTTCTTCATATATCTCTTCATGTTGGCACTTCCTAGATCTCTTGAGAGCTGCTTCTTCATCAAATCTCACATCCCTACTTATTTCCATATGATGAAAACCTCGGATGTAAATTCTGAATGCTTTGGATGATTCACAATATCCAAAAAATATTCCCTTTTTCCCAGAAGGATCTAGCTTGGTCCTCTTCTCTATTGGAATGTGAATGTACACTGGACATCCAAATATATTGAGATGACTTACCTTAGGCTTCTTTCCTATGAAAACTTCTTCTGGAGTCTTGAAATCAAGAGCACTGTGGGATAGTCTATTTTGTACATAGACTGTTGTTCTAGCTGCTTCAGCCCATAGATACATGGGTAGGTCTTGATCATGTATCATTGTCTTTACAGCTTCGATGATGGTTCTATTCTTCCTTTCTGCAACCCCATTTTATTGGGGATTGTAGGGAGTGGTTAGCTCCCTCTTGATTCCGGCTTCCTTATAAAAATATTCAAAATCCTTTGAAGTATATTCTCCGCCATTATCTGTTCTGAGTATTTTGATTTTCTTTTCTGAATGATTTTCTATCAATGCTTTGAACTCTTTGAACTTTCCAAAGACTTCATTCTTTCCTTTTAGAAAGTATATCCAAGTCTTCCTTGAATAGTCATCAATGAATGTGAGATAGTATTCATATCCACTCGAAGATGTGGAGGGCATTGGTCCACATACATCTGAATGTATTAACTCCAAGGTACTCTTAGTCTTTGTTTCAGTCTTTGGAAATGGATTCTTGATATTCTTCCCTTTTGCATATCCTTTGCATGTGCCATCATTATCAACCTTTAAGTTTGGTAGTCCTATAACTACCTTGCTCACATGAGGTAGGGCTTTGTAGTTAATGTGAGCAAGCTTTCTATGCCATAGCTCACTTGGGCTAGTGGCTTCATGAACAAGGGCAACTTCTGAATGGCCCTTGAGTTCGTATAGACCTCCTTCCTCTTCACTAAAAACAATTGCATCCTCAATTGATTTTCCTTTAGGCCACATAAGTACTTGGCCATCTTTGAATGCAACTCTAAAGCCTTTCTTATCTAATGCTGGAATAGAAAGTAGGTTCTTCTTCAAACCTGGTACATATAAAATTTCTTTCATCTTCAATGGTGTTCCATAATCAAGCTTGTAGCTTGCTTCACCAATTCCCTTGATGGGATATTGATAATAATCTCCTAGATATACCTTTTGTGGAGAGGTCTTTTCTTCAAGTCTTGAGAGAGTTTTATTTTGACCTATCATGTGCTTTGAAGCACCACTATCAATGAGCCATGTATGTTCTATAGGTGTCACAGACCCAAAGAGTGCAGAGAATAGAACATATTCTTCCGCATCTTCTTTTTCTACTTTAGTTCTTTTCTTTGAGGCCTTTCCTCTTCTTCTTCTTCACTATCATCTTCTGCCATATGTGCATGATGTGTTCTGTGAATAAACTTCTTCTTCTTTGTTTGTGAAGTTTAATTTCTCGCAAAATGTCCTAGTTTGAGACAATTGAAACATTGAACTGTGGAGAGGTCTCTTTCTAAGTTTTCTCTTCCTCTCCTTTTAAATCTGTGGGGAGGTTGAGACTCCTTGTGGTCATCTTTATTGAAGTGACCCTTTCTTCTTCTTTTGGTGTGAGTAGCCAAGGCTTGTTCATCCTCCTTGAGAAGAGCTTCTCTATTGGCTACCCTAGCTTCTTTTTGAATTCAATCCTCCCATACCACATCAATCTTCATGCTTTCTTTTCTGGCACACATAGTTTGGATGAATGAATCCCAAGGTATAGTGAGACCATTTAGAGGAGTCATGACTAGTTCATCTTCATCAAGGGTATCTCCAATGGCATCTAGTTGTTCCTTGATTTGGGAAACCCTTGAGAAATAGTCTTGAATAGATTCTCCTTTGTTCATCTTGGTACTCTTCAACTGAGATCTTAGGTTCATCTTCTTGTTGATGTTCTTCCCTTCATACATTCTTCCTAGGGCATCATACATTTCCTTTGGGGTCTTTTTGAATGCCACTTGGGGAATCAAGTGGTCCTTGATAGAATCAACAATGATTCTCTTTGCCCTAATCAGATCCTTCCTATACTTTTCTTTGGATTCATCTTCCGCAGGTTCTCCAACTTCATCCTTGATATATTGGGCAAGATCATTCTCTTCAAGAATGAGACCAATTCTATATTTCCATGCTCGAAAATTCTCTATAGCTTCTAGCTTGTCCTCAAGCTTAGTGCTTGGGGCCATCTTGCCCAGGGGGGTTACCAAAAATTGAAAATTTCAAAAATGAAAAACTGACCTTACCAGGAGATTGGCTTGACTGAGGCGAGGTGACTGATGTACTTACTTTCTGGAAACTTCAATTTTTCAACCTCCAAACTTGACCAGCGAACTTCGGGCATGCTGTAGAAATATGGTTCTGGTTTTCTGGAAATCTAGGGCTCAAAAGTTCGATTTTGAGGAGGGCTATCTACCCATGTAATCAGAATCCAAAAATTCCAACTTTTGCAGAAACCCTAATTTTCACCGGAGGAAGAGAGAAAGATATTTTCACCTTGTGAATGATGTACTATTCAGGCTAGCTTTGATACCATGTTAAGTTTATACTAATTTGACTAGCAAGATCACTGAAAGAAACACAATCATAAGATAAACAAAGATTTACCCTAGGAAACCCTCATGGGGTAGAAAACCCAGCAAATCTTTCCTCAATATAGATGATCAACCAATACAAGATGTAGAAACCAAACAAGAGCTACTCCTTATCTTCCTATGCAGACCTCTCTCTCACTTGTGCGCTGCTTTTCGAGTGATGAATGAATGAGATAAGTGAGGAACATCCTCCTTTACTTATACTTGTTTCCCGACTAACTTTTTACCCTATGGGGCTGACCTCTCCTAAGAGAGTCTAATAACCCCTAATAAATTAACTCAGGGTCGACCCCCACATGGGAGATCTAATAACCCTAGATACCACAATCCATCGGAGGAATAAACATCTCCGGATATACAATAGGGTCACCTTGGAGGAAGGGAACATCTTCGGAATAATGAAGTACAAATATAATATTCTTAGAAGTTACAATATTTCAACATAAGGTGGCAGACCTTTTGGCTAACCAGGGTATTAATGATGGCAGGGCCCTCTCGATGGGTACCATGGAAGACTACCGGCGAGACACCTGGATCACTACTTACCGCCACCTGGCTAGCTTCGATCTCGAAAAATGTCGTCAGCAAGAAAATGGAGCCTCTCCACCTTGTGAAATCGACAGGGGGCATATGGCAAGGTGTAATGACGAGTTCCATCATCTTGGGTTTCCATGCGAGGAATGAATTCCACCATCTATTTTAAAACCAAAACTAGTACTAGTGAGTACACTTCCTGGCAGGATTCGAGCGAAAGGATTGTTCCGTATATCTTTCCTTATCTATCCATTAGTGTTTGTTTAATGATATTTTATGGAGGAGACATGTTAATGACTGACAATTGGTATGAGATCATGAATGATCGACGTTTTGATGATGTGCTTATCATGACACCTTTGTTTATTTATAGCCACGCAGAGGAGCGCCTGAATGATAGATTTCTTCTTTGTCTCAGTTTCATTCCCTCCTCTATGAGTGGTAAGGTTTCCTAGGGGAGTGTGGGTGATAGATTCTCTTTAGGTCGTCCGCTTGATTCATTTTGGTATAGGAAGATGGCCCTTAAGCGCAGTGTTAGTCTTGAGCCTACTTTGGAGCCTAGTTTTGATAAGATGAAGGGTACTTCTAAGCTTTCTGTCGAGAGGGGTATTTCTCAAGGTCAGGTTACCAGGGCGCAATATCGAGCCCAGGAGGCTGCTCAATTTTTTCGTCAGCGTATTCCATCCCTAGTTCAAGAAGAGATTGATCAGATTGAGCATAGGTTGTGGGACACTGCGTGAGCCATTCCGGTCGACATCCTTCACCGCGAGGTGGAGGAATGGGTGGTCGACCCGGGAACTACCTCTGGCAGAGCCTATACCTACAACCGTATGCTGATGGTTTACTGGGTTATCAAGAATCTCCTGGCGCATGTCACTATGATAAATTATCTCAAACAACAAGGTGATGAAGAGCCGATCCGGTCATGGAAGGTGTACAACGTCGATGCTCATTTGATGCACCTTAAGATTGATGCAATTGCTAAGAAGATCGGTCTAACATTTGTATACCCTGACATGGAGGACGCTGATTTGGTTGGGCCCAACACTCGTTTCCAGCATGCTGCTGCTCAAAAG
The DNA here is from genome assembly GCA_027924585.1 of Larix kaempferi. Lineage (NCBI taxonomy): Eukaryota > Viridiplantae > Streptophyta > Pinopsida > Pinales > Pinaceae > Larix > Larix kaempferi. The sequence goes on from BSBM01000631.1 coordinate 875,947, forward strand.
GTGCAGGCAGACAAGGCAAATGGGTCGAATGAAAAAGGTAAACAGAAGTTGGACGAGGATGCGGGCAATGTCACTACTCCTTGATTTCGTTCTGCCGATCCTGGTTGTTTTGATGGATGTTAACTATCTTTTCTTTCTTTCTCAACTTTATAGTAGGCTTTGGGTTGTTATTTTGATTAGTTTGTATCTAGGTGTGGGGTTTGGCTCTAGGGCCGATCTGTTTACGGAACCCTATTTTGTTATGCTAAGGGTTTCTTGCTAAGATTCACTGTGAATTGTAAATCAGGGTCTGCGCTTTAAGCGCTTTTTGTAATATGATCCAGCAGTAATATAGTTCTTTTTATTTACAAAAAAGAAATGTATATTTAGAATTAGAAATATGACAAAAATTCAGAGTGCATACTCTTAACCATGTAACTTGATACCTAGGCTTGAATGCGAATAGCAACACCTTGCAGAGAATTTGCCCCCTGCATATAAAAGGGAACTTATTTCTAATTTCTGGATAATCTTAAGAAGTAATTTCATATATTTTACCACGTTCTTGTCAAACGATTAAACCAATCGTTTTAATTTAATGGTTTAAATTATTAAACAATTTCTTTTTTAATGGGTTGTCGTTTAGTGGTAAGAATTTCGTGTTGTGGCTGAGGAGACATGGGTTCAAATCCCACCAGTCACATTATGGAAAATTGTGTTTGTGTAAACATCATATAATATAAGGCAATAAATTTATGGATGAGCCACATTGAGAAGAATTTTCTTAGTGTTTTACTCGGGATTAACCAGTAACCATCATAAATGGGGAATAAATTTATGGAGCGTTGATCATGTTAGGTCTGTGTTTGGTATATATCGAAAAGATAATGATTTAGTTTAGGGTGGACATAATCTACGACGTATTTTTTACTATGAAGGATGTTAAAGATGTTTTTACTAGTATATTTTAGAAAATTTTATTAGAAGTTTTGAGGTAGTTGGTCTAAATATCTGGTAAGATTATTCTTCTTACTATTAGATAATTTTACAACAAAGGGGTCTTCTGTAATCTAGGTGTTACCTAGGTATCGCATAGGGTGCTTGCAGTGGTTATACTGCTTGTATCCTGAGTCAGATAAGGGTTGGACAACACAGTTGCTTGTTGTATAGGGACTTGACCCTGTGCATGCAGTGAAGCCTGGGAACCCTTATAACTGATTCTGTTACCTTCAGTTATAGTTTGGGAGTCTCAAGCCTCTCCTAGGCGAGACATACCGGCCGTAGTGTCGGGAGGTCCCTTGAGCCAGTACTGTTTGAGTGCATTTGGCTGTAGTTTCTTTAGGTGTGTGCTCTTTGCTCTTTAATCGTTAGTTTGGACGTTAGGGGACACTTTGATTTATTGACTCTTTAGAGATATCATGGCACGAGGTCCACCTCTCCACCACTCTCGTCGGTTGGATGGTTTACTAGCCGCCGAAGTTACACGTGGTGTTCAGAGAGGATTCCGGAAGGATCCCTCCGAGTCTTCTGATTCATTTGAGGTGATTCACGCTGACATTTACACTGGTTTTGGCATGGGAGAAATCCCTACAACTCGATCGGGTAGAGTCTAAGACATTTCTAATCCTACTAGAATGGAAAAGCAATCCATCGATACCATAGACTAGACCTCTTCTGTTTGGACCTACTCCACATGAGGACCTCCCGTTCGATCCTTCGAATCCACAAAACCTCCTATATGGGATTCTGAACTTGCATGTTAACACAGGTCCTACGACCACTACGAATGCTACCCCGTTCTCTCATGGTATGCCTAGTCACAACATAGTTGATCCATCCACTATGTTTGTTAGTCATGCTAACACTGGTCACTGTGTTGGCAAGTCTGCACCCACCGAGGGAAATCCCCTCGCTGGGGGCACCACATTTTCCACTCACACACATAATATGCAGACTGTCTGTATCCCTTCGAACATTCCAAATTTTGGAGGAAGGCCGCCTCCTAGGATTACCACTCCTGGTGGGAACATTGTTCGCAATATGACTCACCATCCATAGTACAATACACATGCCCATATACATCAACCCAGGACCACGTTTTCTAATGTTACCAATCCTCCTAATAACAGGGGTGGACACATACAATACACTTTTACGCTGCTCCCGCTACTGTTAATGCTAATGTAGGAGGTGGGAATATGCCTTATACTTATGGTCACAACACCACCGCTCCTGCTACTAGTAATTCCAATGTTGGGATTGGGAATATACCTCAGGCTCATGGTCACAACATGACTACTTACGCTACTAATAATGCTTATGTAGGGGGTGGTAACATACCTTACAACCATGGTCATTACAACATGGCTCCCGCTATGAGTAATACTTATATGCCCCATAATTATGGTGGTAACCCTTACTATAATATAGTCGGTGTTGGCCCTCATTACAACCCACCTCATTACGATGCTCATAATGCATATATACCTACTTACCCTCACACAGGTCAAGTTGGAGGAGGTTATCAGCCTTATGGCCAGGGTCCCGGTTATGGTCCATCTTATCCTTCAAGTCTGTATAATCAACCTTTTATGAGAGCTTATAATCAAGATTTCTAGCCGCAGCTCCCATTCCTTTCTTGATTGAATCTTCCGGATCTTTTGAAGCTCACAAATGATTCGGTGTGTCAAAATCCTAATTGGCCTCCATTCCCTACCAAACTCCCTTCGGACATTCCCAAGTTTGAGGGGAAGGGTGGTGAGGATTCGGGTGATCATGTTATGAATTTTTACCTTTGGTGCTCATCAAACGTGTTAAATCACAATTCTGTTCGTTTGAGACTATTTCAATGCACCCTGACGGGGGCATCCACGAAGTGGTATGTTGAGTTTCCTAGGGGCATGTATAGAAGTTTCAATGAGATATCCTTGGTTTTCCTGGATCATTTCCAGCTTCCGGTTCACTACGATACTGACACTAAACTCTTGTCCACCTTCTGCCAGAATAAGGCCACACACATATCTGACCATGTTCAAGAGTGGCGTTGACGAAAGAGGTTAGTGAAATCCAAAATTCCTCCATAGTTTCTGTTGGAATGGTTTCTCAAGTCTTTGCTTCCATACATTTCTAAGGATGTTTAGATGTCTGGCATTACAACTGAGGAACAAGCTATACTCAAAGTCCAGGAGCTAGATTTTCCCTATGCTCAGTCTGGCATTCTTTATGACATTATTCCTGATGCATCATGATCACGACATGAGCCCAAGCCAGTTCATGGACCACATACAGATGGAATTGTTGAATCTGCAAGTACTCGACCCGTAGATTTTCTTGCTAATAAAATGCAAAATTTGTCGCTTAACCATACTACTCCTGGACAGGTTCACACCTTGTCCACTTCCACCCCATCGTACGATGTACACGATATGGAATCGACGAACCCATCGAGTAACCAACATCCTGGTGGTAAGAAGAAGGGGAGAAATAACAGAAAGGGTGGAAATAATGGGAACAATGGTAGTAATCATAATACTCCTTGGAAAGAGAATGTCAACCCTCGTCGGGACGACAGGAATGCTACGGGGACCATAAACCTAGGCGTAAAGTGAAATTCCCTTGCAAGCTTTGTGGGGAAGATCATCTTACTCACTTGTGTCCACGGATTGAAGAAGCATCGAAGCATTTGGCATAAAGCCTAGCTGTGTTAAAGGATCCCCTTCCACATGTTAAATTTTGAGCATTAATTCACAATACTCTAGGATCTTCACTAAGAGAATAACATATACAGTATATCAATTGATAACAATCACAATAAGCATTACAAGCATCACAAGAATCAAAAGCATGAGAGACAAGAGACGCAGAGTTTTCGTGGGGAAAACCCTAAGGTGAAAAACCCCACAACTTCCTCAGAGATAGAGAGAGCAATGGCTCAACCAAAGTACAACCAAAATACACTTGAGATAGTCTCTTAGAAGTAGATGATCCTCCTCCTCACTAGTGTGCCACTTTCTAAGTGAGAGAGATGTGCCTTTCCAAATGATCTAAATAGAGATCTCCTGATCTCTATTTATACTAACCTGTTTTCCCAGTGACCTTATGGGGCCGACTTGTCTAGCTAGGTACATCCACAATATAATATATATTTAAGGGCCGACCCCACACATGGTGGTCTAATAACCCATCGGCAAGTACACACATTTGTGACACTTGTCAATCCACATGACGACACTTCCTTATAGAGGAATAACACATCTCTAATAAGGGTACAATAAATATATATGAAATACATAGATGAAATACATTCCAAAGTTACATATACATCAACACTCCCTCTTAACTAGGAAGGTATTTCTCGACACAGATCTGCTACACAAGTCTTCTTCTTGGGATCATGGTCATCGATGCATTGTCATCATCATCGTCACTGCTGCTACTATCTCAACCAATATCTGACTCTACTCGTCATAGGAAGTTCTACAGAGCCAATCCTTTTTCATACTGGATGTAGGCCCACCACCTGCAAGTCTTCATCATCACTGGCCATACTATGGAAATCTCAGGACTTATTACGTGCGTCACAAAACCTTAAAAGAGTCTCTTGACTAGCAAGAACCCTAAAGAGCATTTGAGGCCTTTTTCATCCTGTCCAGATCTCCAGGACTTATTACATGTGACCCCACCACAAAACCTCGAAAGAGAATCCCAGGACTGATTACGAGCACAAGGCTCAACCTATCGGATCTCCGAGGGCACAAATTACATGTGGTCACTACAAAACCTCGAAAGAGCATCCCAAGACTGATTACGAGCACAAGGATCAACCTATCAGATCTCCCAGGGCACAAATTACATGTGGTCATGGAAAAACCTCGAAAGAGCATCCCAGGACTGATTACGAGCACATGGCTCAACCTATCGGATCTCCCAGGGCACAAATTACATGCCATAGGAAAAAACCTCGAAAGAGCATCTGCCAGATATCTCAGGGCACAAATTACATGCCATAGGAAAAACCTCGAAAGACTATCTGCAGATCTCCCAGGGCACAAATTATATGTCCTCCCAAGAAAAACCTCGAAAGAGCATTTTCCAGATATCCCAGGGTACAAATTACATGCCATAGGAAAAAACTCGAAAGACTATCTTCAAATCTCCTAGGGCACAAATTACATGCTTATCTGCATAACCTGTTCCACGGCCATAGAGTATCAACCTGATACTCACCATACATCATCCTGATGTACACATGATCATCCTGATCATCACCACTGCAACATCCTGTTGCATGTCATATGGAGCAACATCCTGAAGCTCATCATCCATGATCATCCTGATCATACAATGCATCCACCTGATGCACACCAAGTATCTACCTGATACATATCATCATACATGATCCACCTGATCATACAGTGTATCCACCTGATACAAATACAAATACATGATCCACCTGATCATACCTGATACATATCAACATACATGATCTACCTGATCATACAATGTATCCACCTGATACATATATAGATACATGGTCCAAGCATCCAACATGATGCATATACAAAATACATACACATGATCCAACCGATCATATCCAGCATCCAACATGATGCGTACATACATATAAATGATCCAACTGATCATATCCAACATCCAACATGATGCATACATACATATATAAATGATCCAACTGATCATACAAAGCAGAAACCAGAACATCATCCTGATGCTCATCATCCAGTGCTTACATCCACAGCCATGTGAAGGATCCTCCTTCCAACATGCTTGGAATGGCTTCAGCAAATGTGTCCATCACTTCTTCCTCGAAGTGTCATCAATCTGAAGAACGCCAAGCATCTCCCTGAAGTACTTGAACTTCACCATGGATAGTGGCTTCGTCAGCACATCTGGAATATGCTCGTCCGTCGCAACGTACAGGAGCTTCATAGCTCCTCTCTGCACCATATACTTGATATAGTGATATTTGATCTCTATGTGTTTTGACTTGTCATAAAACATTGGATTCTCGGACAGCTTCACACAACTTTGGTTATCATAGAAGATACCAGTATCATCCAACGGGAGATCAAATAACTCAGATAGTAGCTTCCGTAGCCATACTGCCTCACAATTAGCCGAACAGGCTGCAACATACTCTGCCTCAGCTGTACTTAGTGCTAGGCAGGACTACTTCCTACTAAACCAAGAGATCACACCTGATCCCATACTGAAGTAGCACCCAGATGTGCTCTTCCTATCTGCAGCACTGCCAACCCAATCTGAATCAACATAACCCTGCAGGTTAAAATTTTGATTTGCCTCATACTTGATCCCATAATCCACTGTACCCTTCAGGTACCTCAGAACATGCTTTACAGCAACCAGATGAACACTGCTCGGATTTGTCAGGAATTGACTCAATGTGTTCATCGCAAAGCAAATATCTAGTCTCGTGTTCGTCAGGTACATCAAGGACCCAGTCATCTGACAATACATAGAGACATCAACCGACTCAGATGAAGCATCACATAGAAGCTTTAGATTCGATGCCATGGGTGTGGCCATGGCCTTGCAATCCATCATCCCAAATCTCTTCAGGATATCTACTGTGTACTTCCCTTGACCAAGGAATATCCCACCTAAATTCTGCCACACCTCCATACCTAGGAAAATAATGCATCATTCCCAAATCTTTTATATCAAACTCAGCAACAAGCTTCCTCTTAGTATCACACCAAGTTTTGGGATCTTGCTACAAGCCATACAAGGCTTTCTTCAATCTGCACACATGTGACTCCCTATCAGGTCTTGGGACTGCATCCCAAACATCATCTTCATGATCGATGGATCATGGCATTCCATTTCTTCATCCCAGATCCTAGGAACTTCAATATCTTCAATAGATATCTTTGTTGCTAGAACAAATGTTGTAGTCCTTCTTTTGTAGGTGAATATATACGGTCTTTCCTACAAAACAAGTTAAATTGCATGATTAGAAACATCTCATAATTTTCAAAACAAATTCTTTACACATAAAGAAATATGTCATGCAGTCATGCAGTTATCTTAGCCATTGCTTCAATACAACATTTATCCATGTTCCACAACTTTCTAGATGCCTTCGAGTCTCTACCAGAACATTGTTAAGAGTTTGCACTACTCCCAACATGTCAGCAAAGAGGTTTCATTCTAGATAAGTAGCACTGGAATGTTGTACAGTGCCACAGGCCACTTACCCATCACATGCATATTAGTAGTATACTGTTCATTAATGCAATCATTTTAATATGCACAATACATCTCCTAAGTCTAGGAACATAAGCATAATATTATTTAAACAAAAATAGGAAAGAAATGATAATTGAAATACTTATCTTTGTTTGTTTGTTGGATGGACTCCCTCTGAGTCTTTGCTTCCTGGAAGGAGCTATTGAAGTAGCTTCTTCTACACCTCTCTGTTGTGGAATGTAGGAAGATGGTCAACTCCCTCTGAAAATCTGCATCCTTGCAGGAGCTGCTGGAGTGTGCTCCCTCTTGATCTCTGCTTCCTGGATTACCTGTCCTTGAACTTATATTCATCCTTGCTGCCATCAATCTTCTTGAACCCTGGAAAGTACATTATGTAAGCCTTCGAGCTTTCACTGTAACCCACAAAGATATCCTTCTTTCCTGAAGGATCTAGTTTGGTCCTCTTTTCCTTTGGGACATGAGTGTATCCTGGACAACGAAATATTCTGAGATAGCTGAGTTCAGGTTTCTTACCAGAAAAGAACTCTTCTGGTGTCTTGTTGTCCAATATCTTGTGGGGTGTTCTGTTCTACACATATACAGCTGTTCTAGCTGCTTCTGCCCATAGATGCATAGGTAGATCTTGGTCATGCAGCATTGCCCTTGCTGCTTCCATGATTGTTCTGTTCTTCCTTTCTGCAACTCCATTCTATTGAGGATTATAAGGAGCAGTCAACTCCCTCTTAATCCCTGAATCACTACACAGCTTTTTGAAGTCACCTGAGGTGAATTCTCCACCATTGTTGGATCTGAATGTTTTGATCTTCTTGTCAGTTTGATTCTCTATCAAGGTTTTGAACTCCTTGAACTTATCAAACACCTCATCTTTGTTCTTCAAGAAGTATACCCAAGTCTTCCTGGAGAAGTCATCAATAAATGAGACATAGTAAACATACCCACTTAGAGAATTGGATGACATAGGACCACATACATCTGAGTGGATGATTTCCAGGGTATCTTTTGCCTTGCTTTCACTGCTTGGGAAAGCCTTCTTAATATTCTTACCTTTTGCACATCCTTTGCAAACACCTTCATGTTTGGTCTTGATTTAAAGAAGACCCTCTACAACCTTGCTTGCAATTGGAAGTGCCCTATAGTGCATATGAGCAAGTCTTCTATGCCAAAGTTCACTTGGCTCCATGGATTCATGCACCATGGCATGTTCAGGTTGTCCTTTTAATTATACAAACCTCCCTCTTGCTCGCTAATCACTACTGCATCATCTATGGTCTTTCCCTTTGGCCACATTAGGACTTGGCCATTCACAAATGCACAACCCTCATACCTTTTGCATCCAATGCAGAGACAGAGAGTAAGTTCTTCTTGAGCCCAGGTACATAAAGGAATTCTTTCATCTTCAAAGATTTTCCAGGATCTAGGTTGTAGGAGGCTTCACCACTTCCTTTGATTGGGTATTGATAATCATCCCCAATTTTCACCTTATGGGGTGATTCATGTTCAGATAGATTCACAAAAATTCCTTAAACCCAGTCATGTGTTTGGAAGCCCCACTATCAATCAACCAATCATTACAACCATGGGAGCTAGTACCTCTGAGAGCAGAAATTAGAACATATTTTTCTTCACTTGATGAGTCATCATCACTATTACTTTCTTCCCTAGCCTTCTTCTTTGGGGGTTCATCATCTTCGGCAGTATGAGCATGATATCTTCTTTTGTTCTTCTTCTTCTTCTTATTGAAGTTGTTGTTGTTGTCTTTCTTCTTCTTGGGACAATCTGAAGCAAAGTGTCCCTTCTCATTGCAATTGAAGCATTTGAGATCTTTCTTATCTTTATGATAATGGTGGTGTGAGGATCTCCTGTTATGAGATGATTCCTTCTTGGACTTGCCTTTCCTGGCATGTGCTATGAGAGCTTGATCTTCATTTCCCATTTTTTCTTCTTGGGCCACAAGCCTAGCTTCTTCTTGAGAGCATTCTTCCCGCAATCTGTTGAAGGAGATAAATTTCTTCCTTGCACAAATTCCTTGAATAAAGGAATCCCATGACCTGGGTAGACCATTTAGAGTGGTCATCACCACTTCACCATTCTCCACCATTTCATCCACTGCTTCTAGTTATTCCTTGATCTGGGAGACCCTTGAAAAATAAGATTGAATGGTTTCTCCATTCTGAAACTTTACTCCTTTCAATTGGTTCCACAGGGTCATCTTCCGATTTATGTTCTTCCCTTCAAATAGCTTGGTCAAAGAGTCAAACATCTCCTTGGGTGTCTTTAGAGAAGACACATGGGGTATGAGATGGTCTTTGATAGAATCAACAATGATTCTCTTTGCCTTGACCAAGTTCGTCTTATACAGTACCTTAGCCTCTTCATCCTCTGGGATAGGGATGTCTTCTTTTACATATGAGTCCAACTCATTCTCTACCAGGATTAACCCAATCCTATACTTCCAAGCTCGAAAGTTATCAACTCCTTCAATCTTATCCTCAAGCTTGGTGTGGTGAGACATCTTAAAGAGTACCTCGAATGGAAATAGAAAAGATTTAGGTCTTACCACTTGAAATGCTGAAAACTGGATCTGGTCCCGCATTAGGGTTTGTCGAAAAAACCCTAAAAATTCAAAATGTGAATTTCAATTTTTTGAAAGGATAGAAAGATGCTCCTTGATGAGCTGATCAACCTAGTGTATTCAGAATTTGAGATCAGCAAAGCTTTACCCTTAAAATTTGCCTTTTTGTCCTCTTGGATTCACTAGGGAGAGCCCTGAATTAGGGTTTGAGTTTCCCGGAGATCTACCCAGCCAAAAATCTCGATCCAAAGCTCTAAACTTCGATTTTTGCAAGGAGCTTCCAGCTATGTCTTCAGATTTCAGAAATTCCTTTTTATGTGGAAACCCTAATTTTTAGGGCCAAATCTAAAAATGCTCAGAATTGAATTCTGATTAGACAGATAGATTCTCCTTGATGAGTAGAGTCAATCTACTATATTGCGTTTCCAAAATCTATGGAGAGAAACCCAATAAACAAGAAACTCAAGTTTCCGTCACTGTAAAATGTCTTCTTCTCAGGTTAGCTCTGATAGCATGTTAAATTTTGAGCATTAATTCACAATACTCTAGGATCTTCACTGAGAGAATAACATATACAGTATATCAATGCATAACAATCACAATAAGCATGACAAGCATCACAAGAATCAAAAGCATGAGAGACAAGAGACACAGAGTTTCTGTGGGGAAAACCCTAAGGTGAAAAACCCCACAACTTCCTCAGAGATAGAGAGAGCAATGGCTCAACCAAAGTACAACCAAAATACACTTGAGATAGTCTCCTAGAAGAAGATGATCCTCCTCCTCACTAGTACGCCACTATCTGAGTGAGAGAGATGTGACTTTCCGAATGATCTAAATAGAGATCTCCTGATCTCTATTTATACTAACCTGTTTGCCCAGTGACCTTATGGGGCCGACTTGTCTAGCAAGGTACATCCACAATATAATATATATTTCAGGGCCGACCCCACACATGGTGGTCTAATAACCCATCGGCAAGTACACACACTTGCGACACTTGTCAATCCACTTGACGACACTTCCTTATAGAGGAATAACACATCTCTAATAAGGGTACAATAAATATATATGAAATACATTCTGAAGTTACATATACATCAACACCACATGATCAGAACATGATTTCGATTGCTCCTGCTATTGGTTACGAGCCTAATGAGACTTCTACGTCTGCTTCCCATACCAATGGTTTTGGATGCGTGAATATGGTTAAATCAGAGGTTAGTGTTGCTACTCGTCAATGCGATTATGGTGCACCACAACCAAATATGGGGAATGAGCCCCCTCCTCCTCCTGATACCTCTTTGCACATCAAGAAGCCCACTACTATGCCGCGGATACCGAAAGGTGTTCTCAAGCACTCTATGCATAATCCCAATGCTCGAGCCACCCAAAACTACTCTATTGTAGAAGATTTGGGTCAAACTTCATGTGCCATGTCGGCTCTTGAAGTTTCACAAGCATGTCCTTCTCAAAGGCATGCCCTTTTGAGTGCTTTAGGAGTTTAGGATGGGGGAAGTCCTAACATCATCAAGTTTGATACTATTGACGTTCAACCTCGCTTACCTTACCATGTGGCTTTTCAAATCCATGTGGAGTGCGTTGAGAATTTTATCAAAAGAACGGTGGTTGACGAAGGTGCTTCTGCATTAGTGATGTCTTTATCTTGTTGGAAAGCTATTGGCTCTCATTCCTTATCCAAGTCTATGACCCTGCTCACTGCATTTGGCGGTCGGTTGTTTAAACTGCATGGGATTCTTCCTTCCCTTGTTGTCCACTTGGGTGGGAAATCCGTGCCTATTGAAGTCAAGGTGGTTGATGCGCCCATCGAATGCAACCTTCTCCTAGGTAGAAATTGGATGTATGCTATGAAAGCGGTCGCATCTACTGTGTTTAGAATTATTTGCTTTCCACACGAAGGAAAGATTGTAACAATCAACCAGCTGGATTTCGTTAGTCCTTATTCCACAACATCCATGGGATCAGTGGTCCCCCAAGTTACAGATTCGCAGTCGGCAATTGGGAACATGGGTGTCAGATTGTACCCCTCATTGTTGGGATATTTTGATTTCCCTTCACCCATTGCTTTTATTGGAACCATTTCCGATAATGTGCCTCCTCCATTGAATAATGTTCCATTCCGGACTTTGTATTTTCATGATCCATGGACCTTACTGTCCATGAGTTCCATGTATGGAGACATCACACATGTCAGCATGTCTATGCCACTATCTGTTGCTGAGATTGCATATCAAGATATTCAACAAGCCACGGTAGAGTCGGATCTCTCCTCTTCACGGACAGAGGAGGAATATCCCATTATCATGTCGGTTTGGGCAGCCAACTCATCTTGTTCGCACGATTTACTTGACGGTACTTTACCTTGGGACGAGGCTATTGTTGAGGCCATGTGTGCTAGTCAAAGATGTTGGGAAGACATGCATCATCACTCTCATTTTCTTCCCAACCCATATCTTATGGAACAAGACGAGTTTAGGATGACTCTTACCAAGATTGTTGGTCACCATGTGGCTCCTTGAGATTTGTAGCTAGGGTTTTCACCCTAGCTTGTGCAAATGAGCACCTACTAAGGAGAAGGGACTTCTTAGTAGCAGTTCAGAAAAATAGTAAATGAAAGACAATACAGTAAAATAGTAACTACTCTAAGCATGTGCATAAATAGAAAAGACAAGATAATAAAAATGGTTTTTGTATTGATTATACCTCCAATGTGAAGGTTGGTGAAGCCTTTGCAGCAGTCCAAGAGGGTTGCTTCCGAGCTCCAGTTTTGTTCCTTTCTGTTTCTCCAAAGGGTCTTGGAAATGGGTCAAAGGGGCACTCAAATGTGAAAGTAGCTCAAGGGTGAGCTAGGGTTTCAGGAGTGATTTTGGCAGAGTAAGGGTGTGGTTGACTGTGGATATGAAATGAGGGGCCTCCATCACCTATTTATAGGTTCTTAGTGGTGGAATGTTGGCCCATGGTTTTGGGACATGGTTTAGGTCAGCTGTATAGGGTTTTTGCTTCCTTTTTCCCTCTTTTTCCTCTTTTTTGTATTTTTTATTCCCTTTTTAGAGGGTTTTTGCTATTTTGGAGTAATTTTGGAATATTTTGGGGGGAAAAGGGGTTTTTTGGCCGTTTGGAGGCTTTTTAATGGTTTTTTGTCCTTTTGGAGGCTTTTTAATGGGGTTTTAGGGTTTTGGAGGCAAATATGGTAGGAAATATGGACAAATGAGTCATGCAATGGGGTAAATGAGGTAGTGAGCACTTTTTGGGTGTTAACAGATTGCACCCTGATGTGTGAGGGAAGGAGATCATCGTATGGTCGATAGACATCATAAGTCTTTTATGGTTTTCGTGGGGTGTGGAGAGGAGAATAAACGAACTAGAGCCTAGAACAACGGTCCCAAACAAACTGCAAAAACTGAAAGTACATGACCTCAATAATGAATGAGGAATAATCTGAACATATGGACAAGGTGGGCATTCCCATGCTCGTATCAAGATACATAAAAAATAACTGTGAGGCCCGGAAAAGGGGGACCTGTAAGATACATATAGAACCATTGTGTACATCATAAGGGTCCAGAGGGGACACAAATTTGGGACATACTGCTGGGCTGACCATGTCTGAGCTGAAGAACTGATATACTAGAATAACAATAGTGCTGCTGAGTGTGGTCCTAGAGGAACTGATGAGCTGCTGGATCATCGTGACGGGGAGTCATACTCTCAATGGTACACTGAACTGGAACTGAACTGGGTACTCTAGGAAGCATATAACTGGATGGCTTCCGAATACAATCGCCAACGCAACCCGGACATCCACGGGAACATATAACTGGGCGTTCTAAACGGACTCACCAATGTGCTAGATTTGGGGGAAATCCGGGGTCTTCGACCAATAACTAAAGGGATATATACCCTGCGCAAGTCTCAATGATGCGATCAAGGTGTTGAAGTCGAGCATGTGAGAAACAACCACTCAGAGAGGCAATGATGACTCCTCTCAAAATGGTCCGTAGGCACTCACCATAGATGGTGATGGGTCCAAGGAACAGGGACCTATGGGTCTATCCTCTAGAATAGAGGGGCTGTCGTTGACAGAGGGAGACCTGCAACTAGCAAGGAAATGATGTTTCCTTGATAGGAGCGTGAGGTGGAGAAACGAAGTGGGAGAGTACTGATGGTAGGACTGTCATACTGTGGGGGATAACTGGGCAAGTAGAGTGGGTGGACTCAAACTTCCTTTGTTCAGAGTATGATGGTGGGGATGATCATAGCTATAATGGATCAAGGATAGTGACTGGGGTGAGTGGTACTCAAGTTGGTGGAAAGTGGTAGGAGACTGCAGAATACTCTGAACAAAGGCGACCTTACTGGGGGTGCTGCCGAGATGATTGATCATAGTGCCAAGAGGCACAAGGGGACTTCTTCATGGGTTAAGGAACTAGAAGAAGTGTGTTTAACATGGTACTGTCGTGTGGATTTATACGAGCCCAATACAATTCATGCTCATGATTGCTTTCAATTTTAAGGAGTCTGAAAGCGATAAGAAGACTCTAAAATAATGGAATGGTACTATCGTGTGGATTTGTACGAGTCCGGGACGGTGCATGCTCGTGGTTGCTTTCAATTTTAGAGAGTCCGGAAGAGATAAGAAGACTCCAGGGAGTTGCTTTTTTGTGTGTTAGTCTCCAAGGCCCGAAGAAGCATAAAAGGATGCAATGAAGAACTCTTCTAGCCGGTGTGACTAGAGTATTCCTTATTCGTAATTAGTCTACTAGGTCCGGAAAAGGGTTAAACTTATACCAGATAGACGCCCTTTCAGGTACTTTAACGAGCATGAAAGGAAGCAAGATTGCTCGACTATATTTTCATTGTTTTAGGAGTCATAAAAGAGCTTAACAGAAACTCCCTAAGTGCCTTTTTCATAAAGGACTTGTCCGGCCCAAAAAAGGGATAAAATTATACCGAACAAAAGGAATGGACAGGCAAGGAGGAAGTGCTCAATCAAGGATCATTGATGATGACGAAGAACGAGGGAGGGGGGGAACAATGGTGGGCCTTCTTGCGGGATAATGAATGGTGTAAAAATAATTAAATAATTGCAGTATGAAAGGAGTGAATGGCTTATGAAAAAATGTGGAACAATCTGATGGCGACCGATGTGGCACACAAACCGAGGCAACAAGGTGTCGGGACACAATGTTGAAACTGTACCTAGTGAGAGTGAGAAATGATCTCAAGCATCATCACGACCTCGGAAAAATGAATCTGATGATATTAAAAGTGTCAAAAATGGATAACGACCAATGTGGCATGCAAACCGAGGCGACGGGGGGCATTTTGGAAAAAATACCTGAAAAATATGGGGGTGAGAGCAAGAAATGATCTCAAGCATCATCACGGGCTCAGAAAAATGAATCCGATGATATAAAGTATATAAAAAATGGGCTACGGCCGATGTGGCACTCAAACCGAGGCGATAAGGTGTCATGTCACGATGTCAATAAAGGTTTTGGTGAGAGTGAGAAATGATCTCGAGCATCATCACGGGCACGGAAATATGAATTCGACAGTGCAAATGGTGCAAAAAATGGAGGTCATAAGGACTCCAGAATGGTCAAAGAAAATAACTAAGTTAAAAATGGTTGCAAATAAAGGTGAGCCCACCAAGCCAAGGATGCAGTGGTGGGGAGAAATGATTACCCGTGGGGGAAGAATACTAGGTGTATCAAATCAAATCAAATATACAAGTGACATGTGACCTCAAAAATGGTTGAGATCACAAATGTGAAAAAGTGAGCAGGGTTAATGACCTGCCCCCATGCTACGTGCATGGGGTTTGTGATTGTGGATCACATAGATGTTGGTTTGAACAATGGGATCATTGAAATACTGAGATAGATGTGATGGGGAAGGTTCAAAATGATTGATCATGCCCCCTATCGTAGGATCGAGGTAATCTATTATGCCCCTTAACTCAGAGGTGTCAATGTGGTGTTCTATGATAGCGGGGTCAACACCAGGCATTTCAGTATAGGACTAGGCAAAGACATCCCGAAACTCTTGGAAAAATTTCTCGTACTCTTCAATCTCGTGCTCAGTGCAGGAAGCTCCTAACGAAATGATTTCAGGAGCACCAGCGGGGGCAGAGATATCAATGTGGATGACGGGTGAGATGTTAGCCATGTTACTTTCCTCGAAGGTGTCGGGGGCAGGAATGGAATCGTTAAACCAGTCGACTTTGGCGGGAAGGAAATATTTGGACTCAATGGAGAATTGGGTGGCTGTGGTGGAGGAAGACTCTTCTGGGAGGAAATAGGAACGATGGTGCATGTCTTCCCAGGGATAATCCAGGGCAGTGAGAACCTCTAGAATCTCCTCATCATTGCGGAAACTTTGAGTTGTCAAATCAATTGACGAGGGAGTGGTAGTCGAATAGATCATATAAATGGTGTTAATTTCTCCGGATGAGGGTGATACTGGGGGGTGGATCTCCTTGATTGTGGGGGGTGCCGTCTCAAGGTCCAAATTATTCATCTTGTAGAGAGCTACTCTTTAATATGGGAGATCAGGATAGTGATGTGAGTAATGGCCGCAAATACCGCATATTGCACAAGGGTGGTTGGTGTTGGGCTTCAATCCACTAATGCAGATCGAACCTTAAATTTATATATCAATCCGGGTCTGTAAGCTTAGAGGCATATCCAAGTTTTAGGACCTAGAGCTAGACTTGTTTGGTTAACCTAATTTTCTGTGAATTGAATCTACTGTCAGATAAGAAGTACTGTAACTTGAAGATACAAAAATCCTTTTACAGGGATAACCTCATCTGATCTTTTAAGTACACAACAATCTATTTAGCAAAGCAATCTATTGATGAAAGAACTGATATAGTGAAAGCAATTTAACAATGATTCTAACCCTAAGATACAAACTACAAAGTTCTTCCTAGCATCCCATTAATGAATGAACAATTAACCATTAAATTCCCTTACAGGAAATTGTTCGTAATTGATAATTGTTCTAAACACTTGAGCAGCAATGTATGATATATCAAAATCACAGTCTGAACCGTTCCTTTAACATTTAACAAAATAGAAGACAGAGCTTATAGAAATGTAAGTAATGTGTAGCATTAACGAAATCGTGGCTTGAACTATTTAAATGAGAACAGAGCTATAATAAAATTAATTGAAAAACTAACTGAATTCATTCTGCAACAATAAGCTAGCTACTACAGGGATTAACACATACCAATGGCTCAATCTAAATCGCATGCATCAAATTAAATCGTTGCAAACATATAAATCGCATACACTGGAAATGTAATGGTGTGCGAACTCAACAATGGGGGCCCTCCAATGCCTCGTTCCACACACATTCGAAGATTTACAGAACTGAAAGTCTAATTGTATTCACCATAAAACGATTACACAGTAAAACCACGCAGTTCAGAAGCAGTATGCGTTCTTCCCAAAATCGTGATTATCAATCCAATGTTTTGTGAAGTACTTATACAAATTCAAAAGAAAACTGGAAATTCTATAATCTTGTAAACTAATTAATGAACATAGCCATCAAGATCCTCATGCAGAATCGTGAAACTCAACAGAATCCAAACTGCCCTGCTTTTGTGCTGAGTGGTAGCACAGGTGGTCATCTTTGACCGACTTTGACTTGCCATCTGTGAGAGCCACATCATCTATTCGTTGGAAATTCGTCCATCCTTGTACATTGAGGATCTTTCCTCCATCGTTCAGTTAATGCCTAGCTGTCCTGCAAGTGCTCAACTTTGGAGACATTACGGGAAGTTAGAACATCCTGTAATTTTTTAAAAAACCTTAGTTTAAATGCTCTAAAAACCTCAAAATTCAATTTGTTAACAAGCAATGACATTAATACCTTTTTAAACAAAGTCTGTGGTGAACTACAAGCTTTATAGATTGGTATGAGGGTTTTATGGAGGACAATGGAGGATATTTGGATGACAAAAAGAGGTCAAATTGGTGCCCAACATCTCCCCCAAGAGGAAGTTGTTGCATGTCCCCATGCCAAAAATATTTGACCTTGTTTTTAAAACCAAAATTTTGCTGTTGACCTTCTTGCTTCTAATCTCCTACTGAGACGATGCATCTGTTGAAGTTGGAGATGCATACAGGACCTTCAGTCTCTCATACTTATCTTTGTAGGTCTTCTTCTGCTTATACCATCTGGATGCATTCTTAGAAATGTGTGTCCTCTGGATTCTCAGCTTCCGATTGTCCTTTTTTAATTTCTCATTCTTGAGCTCCAATTCCTTTATTTCAAGTTTCAACCTCTTGATCTCTTTATTTTTCTTGGAAGTCTTCTTCTTCTTTATTGAAAGCTGGACAGAACTGGTGTCCATCCCTAATTCATCACTTCCCTGTACTGAACCCTCTTTCTTTTCTTCTTGCACAGTTTGTGGCTCTGAGGAAGGAGAAGCTGAGTCTTTTAGTACTCCCTGTTTTGACTGCTTTTCCTTCTCCCTCTCCTGCTGATATAAGAAAAGATTGATTTTCTTTGTTTGTTTTATTATCTCATCAGCTTCTGGGGTTTCCTGTCCTATTTCACCTGCTCGGTTTTCTTCTTGACCTTCCACAGTTTGTGTATGTTCTTCATCCTCTAATGTTGGTTGGATACGAACTTGCTTAGACTTCCTCGGCTTCTTCTAGTAAGTGGTGAAGACTTGTTCTTATTTCTGAAACTGTTTATCTTCTTTCATTACACTCCTAGTTTGTATCCTTCTCTGAGGCTGTTTTGAACTTGTTTCCTCAGAGTTGTCTTCATCATCAGTAATCAGCAATACCTCCTTTTTCTTCTTTTTCTCCTTTGGCAGTTTTGAACTTGTTGCCTCAGGGCATGTTATCATCAGCAATTCCTCTTCTTTTGAAACTTCTTCATGCAATTCTTCCTGTTCTTCAAACTGATTTTGAACTAAAAATTCTGTCCATGTCAAATTCTGCTTTCGTAACTCATGCTGGATGATAATCTTGATAAGTCCACAGTGGAAAAGACTTGTCAATTTGTCTTTTTCACGCCTCTGGACAGCCTTGGCCATCTTAGTTAGACTCTGCAATAGGAAATAGGGCATATTGATCTCACTTTCACCTTTCAAATGCTGCAGCAGCTTGATGTGGTAAAGGTAAACAATACTGAATCTCCCTTCACAGGTGATGAATCTTTGTATGATGTACACTATTTCATCCCAAGGATGAACCAACCAGCTCCTTGGTATGCCTTTCTTCCAGTTTACTGACCCTGCTCTAGATCTGCATAAAAAGGGTATCCATGATTTCTCTTTAAATTGCTTGCTTTTGAAAAACCTTTCTCCTTGCTGTGGCAGACCAGTAATTTGTGCCAAAATGTCTTCAGACAGTCTGAAGTTTAAATTCCCTACTGTAGCCCTTTCTCCATCGAACGAGCCAGCAAAGGCTAAGCTCACATTATCGTTGTGCCCATCAAATTTTTCAAAGAAAGGCACCCATTGATTTTTCTTGAAAATTTCTAGACATTTTTCATGAACGTCTGCGGGCTCAAATACCTCTGGTTCCAATCTAGATGACATTTTGAAAAACAAATAAAAAACAGGAACCTTTTATCTTTTAACGCTGCCTTTGTTTTTTTTCTATCCCCACAACAGTACTCTGAAATTGTGAAATTTGCTGTTGGTTTGAGCAGAGTTGTTTAACAAAGAGAAGGGATTTTAAATTTTACCTCTTCTCTCGTACCACTATTTTTACTTCCTCTTGCACGATCTCCACAGAGATTGGTGTATTCGCAGCTTCCTTCTCACTGATTGCCTTTCTTCATGTGCGATTTCTTGAGCAACTCTTGTATTCACACTTCCTGTAACCCACGACCCCTTCTCACTGTCAATTATATTCACACAGCAGTCGATTTTGCAGAGACAATAACTGGACTCGGCCTCAAGGAGAATAAATGAGTCGTGTTTTCTGATTTACATAATACATGAATCAAGCTTATTTGCGTGCTGTTGTGGGCATCATTCCACGTTTTCCTTTCATCACTACATAACATGCCACTTCATTTAAATAAAACGATGAAAGGTAAGGTTTTGGTTTATAAACACTTTAATCCTTTTATGTGCCCAACGTTTAATACATAAACTGTAAAATATACTTTGGTTCCAATGTTTTATTGAACAGGCTATTTCTTTTAAAATGAACCTTCTTTTCCATATTAAAAAAAATGCGCTGAAGATATATATGACCATTGTTTCCCTCCTTAGATTCTATGTATTACTTAATGCCTGATGCACTAAATACATATACAAAGAAACTTTTGAAATTCCTTTATGTCAATATTTCACTTCTTACTGAGAAGGAGACCCTGTTTGTCTTTAAATCGAGAAGAAAAATCTGTCTGTAGAATGCAGTTTGTATCCTGTAGAGTGCAGTATTTTAAACTTCCCTTGGGTTTGATCCTGACAACCATTTTGACCCCTAAGGTGGAAAAAATGAAGTGTTGGCAGAGGCTAATGGAAGGTAAGTAAGGTACTGGCAGAGATTATCAGAATAATAAAAGAAATAGGC
Source organism: Larix kaempferi (assembly GCA_027924585.1). Taxonomy (NCBI): domain Eukaryota; kingdom Viridiplantae; phylum Streptophyta; class Pinopsida; order Pinales; family Pinaceae; genus Larix; species Larix kaempferi. The sequence goes on from BSBM01000631.1 coordinate 896,329, forward strand.
AGTCAAGCTTTTCAATAGTTGGTAATATGTCATTGCTTAAAAACAAATAATTCTGGAACTTTTAAAACATAAAAACTATAAATTCTTACAGACTTTGCTTGATGTCCCTGTATGATGAGCTTGCTGTCTGATGAAGTTGGTTTGTATCCTGATTTCTTCATGTCCTTCTGATGTCTTTTGTCTGCCATCTTCTGATGTCTTCAGTTTCACTGGAAGTCAGGTCCCTCTGTAGATTTCTTCTGCCTTACTGGAATCAGGTCCCTTCTGCATCATGAAAAATCACAATCCTCTGCATATGGAAAAGACTTGGAGGGTTCATGAAAATGCTTATCCCCCTCACAGGCCTACCTTTTGACTTGTCCTCAAGTCAAACAAGATCTGCATTATTTGGAAAATAAAACAGGAAATTGGAAAAAGATATTTTTGTGAATTTTCAATGGCCAGGTAAACCTGGTTTTCCATAGAAAATTCAAGTTTATATTGTGCCAGTGGACTGGTATTCACAACTAAACTTCCTTTTTTTTATATAATTTTTTTATATAATTTTTTTATTTCATTTTTTTTTTTCTTTATGTTTTATTTGCTTGTTGTATCAGAGCAGCTAAGGAGCAGGTGAAGGAGAAACACTGAGGTGTCTATCCAGCACTTACAGTTCCTTTTGCTGTGAAATCTGTTGGACAAAATCTGCCATGTTGATAGGTTTGTTGTACAACTTGAGCCGGTGGCCATTGACCACAAATTTATGTGCTTCATCATCAATGGTTTGAAGTTGTACTGAACCATTGTCATAGACATCAACAATCTCATATGGACCAAGCCAGTGAGTAGTAAATTTGGCTTTGAAGTCTTTAAACTTTGAGTCAAACAACAGTGCCCAGTCACCGATGTGAAATTGCTTCTTTTTGATAAATTTGTCATGCCATTGAGCTCTCTGCTGTTGTATCAGAATATTGTGTTCTATGGCAGCCTGTCTCATCTCATCTAGCTGATTCAACTGAAGTATTCTTTCTTGCTGAGCTTCTGAAAGATCCATGCCCAAATCTGCTGCTAACTTGAAAGTATGAACTTGAAACTCTATGAGAAGGAGGACTTGCTTACCATAAACCAGTTGATAAGGAGAAAACCCAGTACTATTTTTCCAAGTGATCTGGTATGCCCATAAAGCTTCAGTCAGCTTAGCTGACCAATATTTCCGATGCATCTGGACAGTTTTGGTAATGATTCCTTCCAAAGTCTTGTTTGTAGATTCCACTTGGCCATTTGCTTGTGGATGGTAAGGGGTAGACTTTCGATGCTTAATCTTATATTTTTATGCTATCTCATGCACTAATTTAGAGGTAAACTGGGCACCCTGATCAGTTACAATCTCTCTAGGCACCCCAAATCTGACAAAGATCTCCTCAAACAGAAAGTTTACCACAGTCTGTTTGGTGGCTCTGGGCAATGGTTTGGCCTCTACCCACTTAGTAACATAGTCTGTGCAGACCAAAATGTACTTCTCTCCATGTGATGGTGGATGAATGGGACCAATGAATTCAAGGGCCCACTTTTCAAATGGTTCAATGAGAATCTGTGGTTGGAGTGGCATTTCATCAGACTGGACTGGGTGTCCCATTCGTTGACAAGTGTCACAACTTCTAACATACCTTTTAGCATCTTTGAAAATGGAAGGCCAATAATACCCCAAATTGAGTATCTTGTATGGTGTCCTTTTGTCTGCAAAATGGCCACCACACGGTTCATCATGGCATGCCTTTAAAATATCTAAGATTTCATCCTGTCGGACACATCTTCTTATGATTAAATCATATCCTGTGTAAAAGAGATCACCATTAACCCATATATGCCTAGCACTTTGTTTAATAATCTTCTTTTTTTCTTTAGATGTCATAGATGGTGGTAGTTGGCCTGATGATAAGTAATTGGCAATGTCAGCATACCAAGGAGTGATAACAGAAATTGCAAAGAGATGCTCATCAGGAAAACTATCTAAAACCGGAACAACCTCACCAGTATTGTGTAAGCAAGACAGGAAATCCACCACTTGATTTTCTCGTCCAGGCCTATCTAAAACAGTGATATTGAACTCCTGCATTAATAAAAACCATCTAGTAATCCGACCATTAGTGATAGATTTATTCATTAAATAGCGTAAGGCTGAATGATCTGTATGAACAAAATTTCATAGCCAGTGATATAATGACGGAATTTGTTTACAGCATGAACCACTGCCAACATCTCTTTTTCAGTGAATGTATAATTCAGCTCTGCAGGTGTCAGATTTTTACTAATGAAATAGATAGCATAAGTCAAAGTATGTTCTTTCTGGCCCAATGAGGCTCCTATTGCAGTAGCAGAGGCATCAGTTGAAATATGGAAAGGCAATGTCCAATTTGGTCCTCTTAAAATGGGAGCAGTGGAGAGCTTTTCCTTAAGTGTCTGAAATGCAGATTTACAGTCAGTATCCCAAGTAAAACACACGTCCTTTGAAAGCAATTTAAACAATGGCAAGGCTATCTTACTAAAATTTGCAATGAATCTACGATAATAGCCTACATACCCTAAAAAGCTTCTCACATATGTTTGAGTTGTGGGTTCAGACAGATTTTTAATGACTTGAATTTTAGCAGGATCTACTTTTATTCCAGACGAAGAAATGTGGTGTCCTAAAACTATCCCTTCAGTCATCATCATGAAACACTTTTCGTTACTCAGGGAAAGGTTTGATTCAACACACCTTTTCAGAATTTTCTCCAAGTTTGCTAAGGAATCTTCAAAGGTACGTCCATATACAGAAAAATCATCCATGTAAACCTCAACACACTCATGAATTAGATCTGCAAAGATGGCCAAGACAGCCCTCTGAAAGGTAGCTGGGGCATTACATAAGCCAAAAGGCAAAACTTTGTAGGCATAAGTGCCCCAGTGACATGTAAAGGTGGTTTTGTCTTGGTCTTCGTTTGCAATACTAATCTGATTATAACCACTGAAGCCATCTAAAAATGAAAAATATTCCTTTCCAGCTAAAGCATCCAGAACTTGATCAATGAAAGGCAATGGAAAATAGTCTTTTAAAGTTGCCTTATTCAACTCCCTATAATCGATACATATGCGCCATTTACCATTTTTTTAGGAACAACAACCAAGGGTGAAACCCATTGGATGTCGGAAATGGGGTAAATAAATCCCACTTTTAACAACTTTTGCAACTCGTCTTTGACTATTTCCTTTAGCATAGGGTTCATTCTGCGTTGTGGTTGTCTCAGAGGTCGTATTGTGTCATCTAGGTAAATGTGGTGAGTGCATGTCTCAGGATGAATACCTGGCATATCAGTGTACTCCCAGGAAAATGCATGAGAATATTTATTCAGCAGAGCAATCAATTGTTCTTCCTGTGATGTGGTAAGATGTGCACTTATTTTCAGAGTTTTTCCTGGACTGATTTCTACCATTTTACTGTGAATATCGGTGATGGAATGAACATTAAAAACGTCATGAAGTGCTAATGCTAAGGAATGAACATTGCAATTTTCCTGGAAATTATGACCCATAACTTGTTCTGCTACAGCATATTCTATATCTCGTAATTCTGTAGAAATATCAGGCTCAGCAATGAAATAATCCAGTAGATCTTTGTGGTTGTCTTCCTGAAAATCAAAGTACTGATTTATACTCAGAACAGGCTGAATCACCTCTTCTTCTTGTTCTTTGGTTTCATTAATCCATGACAGCTGATCTAATGTAGAAGGTCGTTGGGTAGAAGGGTAAAGTGCAATCTGTTTTCTCTCTGGCCCATGTGAAATGAGCATACTTCCTGATCGACATCCTATGAAAGTGTCCGCTGTTGCCAGCCAGGGTCTGCCAAGGATCAATGGGTGACCTCCTAGGTTAGATTTTGGCTGTAGGACTATAAAATCAACAGGATATTCCCAGGAGTCTAAAGAAACAATAATATCTTCCAAGACCCCTTCAGGTGTAATTTTAGACCTATCAGCTAATTCTAAGACAGTTGTGGTGGGTCTGATATTTGTCAAATGAAGGTAATTCATTGTCTCTAGTGTCATGATGTTAATGGCAGCATCTAAATCGATCAATGTTTTTGGGATGGAAAAATTATTAATAGTAATTGTAACCATTGGAATTCCAGGATCTACATACTTTTCAATAAAAACGGTGTTGGACATTAACCCTCCTAGATTGCCTACCACATGAATTTTCGATGGATCCTTTCTTCTTTTATTAAGACAGAGTTCCTTAACTGCTTTAGTGTAAATCGGGATATCTTTTATAGCCTGCAGTAGAGGAATTTTGACATGTATATTTGTTAACTCGTTCAGAACATCGAAATCAGGTAAGGAAATTGAAGGTTTTTCTTTGACTAACCTCTCAGGAAAAAGAGGTGGATAAGATGCTGTTGTGTTCCCTCGTTGACTGTGATTTTCTGACTGAGATTTTTCTGTATTTAATTTTTTTGGAGTTTTGTCTTTTTCTGGTGGTTCTTCTAAGATAACAGGAGATTGTTTTTGTAAGGTTTTTCCAGATCTCAAATTGATATTTTGTAGTGGGAGAATGGAGTAGGGAAGCGTTGTTCCATCATCAACATTATACATGGGTCTGTTTGTTTTATTATTCAGATTTGGAATTGGCTGAGCTGGCAGTTGTGTAGGCCGAGGTGGAGGCTGACTAGATGGCAACTGAAGTTGTTGAGGTGGTGTACCCAATTGAGGAGCCATGTTGTTGGTTTGTTGAAAAGATGGATTTTGAAAAGATGGGGCTTGGACTTGATGCTGCTGGTATTGAGGATAGGCAGAAGGTTGTTGATAGGGCTGCAAATAAGCCTGCTGATATGTCTGGTTTCCATGGGCATACCCTCTCCAATTTGGAGCAGATTGAGTTAATGGAGGAGACCAGTTTTTCCAAGGCATGGGTGCACTCCATGAATTCTGAATAGGAGTTTGATAATTTGAATTAAATTGCAGCATAGGATCTTGAGACATACCTGAGAATCGTGGCTGCCAAGGTCTCCGTTGTCCGATGAAGTAGAGAGACTCCATGCTGTGATTTTCCTCCATTCGAGCTGCTTGTAATTCCTTCAATCTAAGGCAATCATCAGTTTTGTGATTAAAAGTGCATAAGCCACAAATTTCAACAGTATTTAAAGGACATTCTCTAAGTGGGTGTTTCTTTCTACATTAGGACAAAAGATAGACAAACCCTGATCTTGTTGGTCATGTTGTTCTTGCCTCTTCTTGGTTTTGGTTGCCTCGACTTGTGTGCCCAAGGTACTTAATAAATCAGTCTTGAAATCTTCTAGCAGATTTCCAAGCTCAGCTCTAGAGATACCACTGTTTGCAGATTTAGTTGCTTTGGTATTGCTATCTCTTTTCCCAGTTCGAGCCTTTCCTCTTGAATATTTCTGACATAAGTCCTGTATCTCATCAAAGGGAAGGTAAGAGATGTCACCTTTGCCCATAACATTTAGAATATCCAAATACTCTTCTCTTATTCCTTTCAAAAATATTGTTCTAATCATTTCAGGTGTTAAATAATTGTATTTAGATTTCTGTAAGTTGTATGAGAACCTTTCCAAATACTCCTCCAAACTCTCATCTTCCTGTTGAGTCATGCCAAAGATGTCATCTTTCAGCCCCTTTGATCTGCAATATGCTTGATATTTTCGAAGAAAGATTTTCCTCATGTCATCCAAGCTAGTGATAGAATGTTCTCCTAAACCCATGAACCATTTCAAGGCAGCTCATTTAAGAGTAGCAGGGAAAAGACGGAGCTTATGGGTGTCATCAGTATACCCATAAGTTCGACACAAGATGTCAAATTCGAATAGGAAAGAGTCAGGATCTTCAGAGGTCATGCCATAAAAGTTTGGTAAGACAGAGGGTGGAATATTCTTCATTTTCACTTCTTCTCCTAGGATAACGCTAGTGTCTAAGATAGGAAATTTAAAGGTGGATTCTTGATCTTCTGTTGTTCTGTCATCCCTCTCATGTCTTCTCTCTTCTTCCCTTCTCTCTTGTCTACGTTTGTTTTCTATTTCCAACATCCTCTCATATTCCCTTCTCTGTTCTGCAGTTGGTCCTTTTGATGTTTCTTCCTCAGACATTTTGAACTTACCAACTGTTGAGATGAATCCTTTTGGAAGAGAAGCTCCTGTTATTTCTATTTTTGGGGGGTTTTTAATAAATCTTCCTTTCTCGTCTCTAAGTCTAAACATAAAAGTGAAATCTAGTCTGTGTTTTTGTTCGAAAGTTTTGTTTTTATCAGAAAACTAAAGTCTGCTTCTACAATGCCTCCCCGGCAACGGCGCCAAAATGTTGGGCTTCAATCCACTAATGCAGATCGAACCTTAAATTTATATATCAATCCGGGTCTGTAAGCTTAGAGGCATATCCAATTTTTAGGACCTAGAGCTAGACTTGTTTGGTTAACCTAATTTTCTGTGAATTGAATCTACTGTCAGATAAGAAGTACTGTAACTTGAAGATACAAAAATCCTTTTACAGGGATAACCTCATCTGATCTTTTAAGTACACAACAATCTATTTAGCAAAGCAATCTATTGATGAAAGAACTGATATAGTGAAAGCAATTTAACAATGATTCTAACCCTAAGATACAAACTACAAAGTTCTGCCTGGCATCCCACTAATGAATGAACAATTAACCATTAAATTCCCTTACAGGAAATTGTTCGTAATTGATAATTGTTCTAAACACTTGAGCAGCAATGTATGATATATCAAAATCACAGTCTGAACCATTCCTTTAACATTTAACAAAATAGAAGACAGAGCTTATAGAAATGTAAGTAATGTGTAGCATTAACGAAATCGTGGCTTGAACTATTTAAATGAGAACAGAGCTATAATAAAATTAATTGAAAAACTAACTGAATTCGTTCTGCAACAATAAGCTAGCTACTACAGGGATTAACACATACCAATGGCTCAATCTAAATCGCATGCATCAAATTAAATCGTTGCAAACATATAAATCGCATACACTGGAAATGTAATGGTGTGCGAACTCAACAATGGGGGCCCTCCAGTGCCTCGTTCCACACACAGTCGAAGATTTACAGAACTGAAAGTCTAATTGTATTCACCATAAAACGATTACACAGTAAAACCATGCAGTTCAGAAGCAGTATGCGTTCTTCCCAAAATCGTGATTATCAATCCAATGTTTTGTGAAGTACTTATACAAATTCAAAAGAAAACTGGAAATGCTATAATCTTGTAAACTAATTAATGAACATAGCCATCGAGATCCTCATGCAGAATCGTGAAACTCAACAGAATCCAAACTGCCCTGCTTTTGTGCTGAGTGGTAGCATAGGTGGTCATCTTTGACCGACTTTGACTTGCCATCTGTGAGAGCCACATCATCTATTCGTTGGAAATTCGTCCATCCTTGGACAGTGAGGATCTTTCCTCCATCATTCAGTTAATGCCTAGCTGTCCTGCAAGTGCTCAACTTTGGAGACATTACGGGAAGTTAGAACATCGTGTAATTTTTTAAAAAACCTTAGTTTAAATGCTCTAAAAACCTCAAAATTCAATTTGTTAACAAGCAATGACATTAATACCTTTTTAAACAAAGTCTGTGGTGAACTACAAGCTTTATAGATTGGTATGAGGGTTTTATGGAGGACAATGGAGGATATTTGGATGAAAAAAAGAGGTCAAATTGGTGCCCAACAGTTGGTACGCAGTGATTTATCACGAGGCTTAGGGGTTGGATCAAGTTCGACAACCGAGATGTTGGGGTCGTCGTCAAGCATTTGCATGTGTTCCTGTAATGCAGGTAATTGTGGACATTGATGAATTGGATGGCCTAACGCATCACACAACGAGCATTTGGGAGGAGCACGAAACACGGGGGGTTTTAACTGTTTTGGGCGGGGGTACAACAGTGTATGGTTGTGGGCCTCTGCCCCTAGTGTGCTTGATAAGAGGCGGCAGATTTGTAGATGAAGAAGGGGTAGTGACACCGGGAGGTGGTTGACTAATAGTGGTAATGGGTTGCACTGGTTGTAGGATGACATTTGGCGTCGGCGGGGGAACATGAGGAGAAATATACCACATAGGTAATCCTAAGGTTAACCCGGGGAGGCTAAGAGTATCCATAACCAGGGCGCTTACTACTCCCAAGGGAGGGAATAGGAAGGGGATTGTGTGGATGGGTGTAACACCAATGTGACTAGGTAACAATGGTGGTTTGGGTAACAAGGGCGGTTGATTGTTGGGTGTTTGTGTATTGTGGGAAAGGGTACATAGGTCAGATACTTCGGTCGTGGGTGACGGGGGTGGAATGGATTGGAATGTTGAGGTCATCGGTGTATCTAAGTAAACTCTGGGTCCCACGGAGGAAACAAACGAGGTAGTTGCACCAAAAATAGGTTGTTCAACCATGGGGAGGAAATTTTTGGGTGCAGCAGGGGCATTGGGATCATAATAGGTGAGTTGATCGACCTTGACCACGCATCCATCATGGGGGAACATCATGGTACGAAAAATGGATGAGGCAATCGCCCGCATGGCATACATGTAGCTGCGGAAAAGTAGGAGCTTATAATAAAGCTGGGCATTGATGACTTCTATGTCAATGAGCACTGTTTTACGAGCCAACTGGATGGGGACACTAGCTAAGAGACCTTGGGGTTGAGCCGAACGGCCGTCGTAGGCTCGCAATGCAGTGGTGGACTGGTGGAGTGTAGGGGAACCCAACTTCTGCCAAACGAATGTGGACATAACGCATGTAGAGGCACCTTCATCGATAATGCTTAGATGGATGACACGATTCTGAACGGAAAAAGAAACTTGGAACGCTAAAGTGGAAGTCAGGCGTGGTTCAGACTAGTCCAAATCGAATGCCATTAGTCGGGAATCATTTGGGTCAATAGAACCAATGGTGAAGAGCAAAGTCTTGCACTGTGAAGGACAGTTTTTTAAGACCTCTAACGCAGACATGATTGCGGGGGACTAGACTAAGTCATCTACAATGTTGTAATTTGACGCAGCGCAAGCATTGGGATTATTGTTGATGCGACGAAGTGGGAAGCGAGGTGCTTTGGGGGTTCCATCTAGTGGAGCCGGAGGTATATGTAATGTCTGATCAGTCGGATGAGCATTAACGTTTTTGTCGGCGGGAGGGGCTTCAGGGGTGGAGCCATATTGGTTTCGACAGGTTTGGAGGTTGACATCGGTGGATGACATCATTAACAAGTGATGGGTACCTGAGTCTAACATGGGTTGATAAGGAGTGGCATAAGTGATCTGCTGTTGTGGTGGCGCATTTCCTTGAGGGGGAGACAACGGCTGAGTGTTCACTATGCCTTGGGTTAGTAAAGGGTTTTGTAACACCAAGGGTTGATGCTGAGGTGGTGGGGGGTTGGGCGGTGCATGAGGAGCTGCATGCCCTTGGCAGTGGGAATCATCGGTCCAGAGTTGCTGAGCTCGCTCCAAATGTGGGAATGCATGTGTGTAGCGGCCATAGACCCCACAAATAGAACAAGGATGGTTTGTACACAAATTAGGATTTTTGGCCTATTTGGGCGGCCGATCAGGGTTCTGGTTGGCAGGTTCCATGTTATTATTGTTGGGGGGATTAGGAGGTTGACCACGTTGGTTTGGAGGGGGATTGTGCCCATAGTTACGGCCTTTGCCATAATTTTGTTGGCCCTATTGGCGCTGGCTGTTTTGGTTCTGCTGCGGATTCTATTGGGCATACACTTTCCCTTGGGCAATAGGTGGGTTCTGGGGTTGTGCAGGTGCAGGAGCAGGCTACAGTGGATAATAAGTAGGTGGAGGCTGCGCAGGTGTTGAACCTTGTGGGGGTTGCTGATACGTCTGTGGAATGGATTGTGGGTTTGTCGCAGGGGCTACCTGTGACGGGTAATAAGCAGGTTGGGCTTGACAGGACACAGGAGTTGGTGCAACCTGTTAATGGTAATATGGCTGAGGTGTGACTAGAGCATAAGGGGGGGTGGCATGGCCAAAGCACTGAGGTGGACAGGAGGGTCCATGGGAATGATGGTGATGTTCCATGGGAGCATACGAATTGGTTGCTTCAGACTGTGATGTATCCCGCGAAAGGTCGGGGCCATGGCTAGGATGTGCTATGGAAAAGGGTTGGGGATGCGAGGCAACACGGCCAATGATGCCATCTGCGGTATGGGATGCCATTGGCACATCGTGTCGGGAGGAATCGTCGTGAGGGGCGTCAGGTATGATGGAATACAGATAACCCGACTGGGTGTAAATAAGGTCAAATTGCTGGGCTTTGAGGATGGCCTCTTCTTCAGACTAGGGTCATTCGGATGCCACATTCTTGGCAATGATAGGAAGGATAGACTTTAGAAACCAATCTAAGAAGATACAGTCATCTAACTTGATTTTGCAGAGGCTGCGGCGTCGACGCCACTCATGAATGTGGTCAGTGATGTGGGTAGCCATGTTTTGTCTGCAAGACAGTTCGATCTCAACTCCCACGTCATAGCGGACAGGTAACTGAAAGAACTGTAGGAAATTCAAGGTAAGGGAAGTAAAGGTGGCATAGGTCCCATGGGGCTGCTTGATGTACCACTTAGCTGCAGAGCCAATGAGGGTGCGCTGTAATAGATGGAGGCGGACATAGTCATCTACTATGGAGTTGGAGGAACACCATAGATGGAAGGACATAATATGGTTCTTGGGGTCTTCACCTTCCTTGCCCTCAAACTTAGGGATGTCGGAGGGGAGCTTGGTGGGCATGTGAGGCCACGCAGGGTCATGTCTGATGGGATCGTTAGTCATTCTAGCTAGGTCAGTAAGGTTGAGACTAGCCATGAATGGAAAACTAGTAGAAGGATATGACATACTAGCGGTTGTGACCATGTTGGGGCCAATGCCCCCAAGTGGAGGGGCTGGGTTTGGGATGTTTCCCCCAAGTGGAGGCATGAAAGTGGTATGGGATGGTCTTGCACCACCAAGGGTAGTGTGAGTCACTGATGGAGTGGAGATAGGTATGCCAGCTACTGGAATGGGTACAGTGATCGGAATGGTAGATGTGGGCCCCATCGAGGGAATACCCAAAGTAGGTGTGGTAGCTTGTGTGGTGGTGGATGCTCCACCAATGGTCCCTACAAAGAAAGGGGTGGAAGTCATGCCAGCCATGGGGCTGGTTGGTGCAGTGTAAGTGGGGTTCTCGGACTCTGCCTCAGAATCAGAGGTAAAATAAGGGGCGTCTAGATCAGGTGACGAAGTTCTATGCCATTGACGAGTGGAGTCAAGTGACAAAGCTCGAGTTCTATGATGAGTGGTATCAAGTGATGAAGATCTACGTCTATGAAGGGTGATGTCAAGTGAACCGTGCTATGGGGGCTCGCCCGGAGGCACCAAGAATGTCTCGGGGACTCAATGGTGACAGATGGTGTCAAGTATCTGGGGGTTGTGTTGAGTGAAAAACAACTCAAAAACCCAAATGCAACCAAGTGTGCCGAAGGAGAGCTCAAAAAATATGGCACTCAGGCCAACAACCAACTCAAAACACTTACTGTAATAGCTGTGCTACAATAAGTGGAGTATCAACAGAAATGGTCAGAATACCAACAAGCAGCAGGTTTCCTAGAAAATAAATAAAAATGGTGGACTCACTAGACCAAAAGGAGGTAAGGGAGCATGCAAACACCTAGCTAAATAGTATTATGACTCAACTAGACATAGCCTCTGCAAGGTGATGAAATCCAAGTCAGACAATATGGATAGTAGAGCCAAGTGGCTAAAGATATCCCCCTACCGGGAGGGACATCGGGTAGTCAATCCTAGAAGAGAAGCAACTAAGATACCCCGTTCATGACACGTTCGGTTGGGTGAATCTGCCTTTTGGTTCTATTGTCGATGTATCCCCATACGGGTGATACATTGAGAACTGCGAAAGGTATCCTTTGGTTACTGAATGGATTGCGGTATTCCACTCAGGCTTCTGGAACCAGTCTGGCGACTTCAACCCTCCTAGGGGAGAGGCCTTCCCGATAAATTGGTTTTAAACCATGTCAAAAAATACTAGGGGATTTTGGTTCCCTAATGGACAACAACTATGTCTCAAGTGTAAGCAACCGAGAGGTGTTATTTGGATGCCTATCCCCCCGATCCTACCTAACTACAAAAATTCTTATGTGTTCCCCAAGTGGGGTTAGAATGTTGGTTGTGTTAAGTAGTATTTTAGGGCTCACTCTAATTAGGTAACAGAGTGTTTGCGTGTGAGATGATGAACCGAAGTAAAAGTGCCACGGGGTGGGCAACTTTCAAACTAAAAATAACAATGCAGAAATTAAACTTTGAAATGCACAATTTTCTTTTTTCAATTAAAATGCTGAAATTTTAAAAAATATATTCTGTAAATGGAACAGAAATAATACTGCAGAAAAAAGGCTATAGGGAAGTATGGCTACAGATAGGACAAATAGCTGTGCAGGTGCAGAAAATATTGCAACAAAGTGCTGGGTTCAAAACATTGAAAAAAGTGCAGAAAACAGATCGTGGGTATACGGCAAATCTGAGCGGTCGGACCGCGGGAAACAGGTCAACAATCATGGACAGGTTGCGGGAATTTGGCTGAAATACGCAGGTGGACCACGGGAAAAGGGTCGAAAGTCATCGGTAGGTTGCAAGAAAATGGCTGAAAGCTGCAGGCGGGACGCGGGAAGAAGGCCGAAAGACGCATGCGGGTTGCAGAAAAATGGCTGAAAGCTGCAAGCGGGATGGGGGAAAAATGATGCAAGACGCAAGCGGGTTGCAGAAAAATGGCTGAAAGCCACAAGTGGGATGCGGGAAAAGAACCGCAAGATGCAGGCGGGTTGCAGAAAAATGGCTGAAAGCCACAGGCGGCCTGCGGAAAAATGGGTTAACAGCCGTGGTTGGACTGCACAAAACAAGCCGATAGCTTCGGTCAGATCGCATGTAACAGAATGGAAACCGCTGGTAGATCGCTGGAAACAGTCTGAGAGCCGCATTCAGATCGTAGGTAAATGCCTGAAAGATGCGGTTGGAACACAACTGCGGGGGACAAAAGATGCGGCTTACGGCAGTCGAAAGGGATAGCCGAAAGGAAAAAATAGAAAAATATTGCAAAAAATTAGAAAATATTTAAAACTATAACCAGAAATTCAAAGGAACACAAGGGGAGTCGCCAAAACTGTAGCTATGGTTTTCACCCTAGCTTGTGCAAATGAGCACCTACTAAGGAGAAGGGACTCCTTAGTAGCAGTTCATAAAAACAGTAAATGAAAGACAATACAGTAAAATAGTAACTACTCTAAGCATGTGCATAAACGAAAAAGACAAGATAATAAAAATGGTTTTTGTATTAATTATACCTCCAATGTGAAGGTTGGTGAAGCCTTTGCAACAGTCCAAAAGGGTTGCTTCCAAGCTCCAGTTTTGTTCCTTTCTCTTTCTCCAAAGGGTTTTGGAAATGGGCCAAAGGGGCACTGAAATGTGAAAGTAGCTCAAGGGTGAGCTAGGGTTTCAGGAGTGATTTTGGCAGAGTAAGGGTGTGGTTGACTGTGGATATGAAATGAGGGGCCTCCATCACCTATTTATAGGTTTTTAGTGGTGGAGTGTTGGCCCATGGTTTTGGGCACCATATGGTTTAGGTCAGTTGTATAGGGTTTTTGCTTCCTTTTTCCCTCTTTTTCCTCTTTTTTGTATTTTTTATTCCCTTTTTAGAGGGTTTTTGCTATTTTGGAGGCTTTTTTGGCCTTTTGGAGGCTTTTTAATGGGGTTTTAAGGTTTTGGAGGCAAATATGGTAGGAAATATGGACAAATGAGTCATGCAATGGGGTAGATGAGGTAGTGAGCACTTTTTGGGTGTTAACATGATTCGCATGGGATTTTTGTGGAGGGGAACATGGATAATATTTCCCATACCATACCGATCAACATTTCTCGTACACCTGGAAAGGTTGAGAACATTTATGTCAGTGTTGATTGCTCTCCTGAAGAGTTTCGCATTTACACCGAATTCTTTAAGGAACTCCGGGAAGCTTTCACCTGGTCATATGAGGAGATTCCAGGGATAGACCCCAGCATTGTCGAACACGGAATTAGAACATATCCCAATGCTAAACCGGTTTGAAAATGCCTTCATGCTATGAACTCTCGAAAGGCAGCCGTGATCAAGGAAGAGGTGGAGAAACAACTTAAGGCTAGTTTTATCTACCCAGTTCCCATTACCGAATGGGTGTCAACTCCTGTTCCTGTGGATAAGAAGCAGGGAACTATCTGTGTATGCACATATTTTAGAGACCTGAACCATGCATGTTTGAAAGACAATTTCCCCACTCCATTCATAGATCAGATCTTGGATGCTTGTGTGGGAAGTGAAGTTTTTTCATTTATGGATGGCTTTTCAAGATACAACCAGATATAGATCAAACCTGAGGACCAACATAAGACTGCATTCATTTTTCCTTGGAGTACATTTGTGTACCGGAAGATGCCTTTCGGCCTTGAAAACGCCAGAGCCACTTTTCAGCTTGCTATGACCTATGCTTTTCATGACCTTAAATGCATAGTGGAGGCATATTTGGATGATATTGCTGGCCATTCTCACAAGAGAGTGGACCACCCCAAGCACCTCCGCTTAATTCTCAAAAGATGTATACGCTACAATATTCGGTTAAATCCCAATAAGTGCATCTTTGTTGTGAAAACGGTTCGCCTTCTAGGATTCATAGTTTCGAAAGATGGTATCAGAGTCAATCCTCTCAAAGTTGAGGCAATACTTTGGTTGCCTCCTCCGCGCAATTTACTTCAACTTCAAAGCTTCCAAGGGAGGGCCACTTTTCTACGTCATTTTGCAATGAATTATGCTAATCTTACCAAAGGCTTCGCTCATTTGTTGAAGAAAGATACACCGTTTATCTAGGATGAGTGAACCCAACAGTGTTTCGATGCTCTTAAGAAAGCTTTAGTATCGGCCCCTTTGCTTAGTCCATCCGACTTTGCCAAAGATTTTATACTTTATGTGGCTGCGTCTCAAGAGACGATTGGCATGGTCTTAGTTCAGGTTGATGATGTTCTCGTAGAGCATGTGATATATTACCTTAGTTGAAATTTAGTAGACGCTGAGCTGAGATACACTCATGTGGAAAAGTTGGCGCTTGTGATTGTTCATACAGTCCAACGGTTACTGCACTATATGATGCTTAGCAGAACCACAGTCATAGTGCATATCAATCCATTTCAGTTCGTGCTATCGCAATGTCTCATAGGGGGGAAGTACAATAAATGAATTGTGATCCTTCAGGAGTTTGATCTCGATTTTTCTTCGGCGAAGTCGGTGAAATCCTTGGTTTTTGCTAAGCTTATGTTGGACCTTCCACGACTTGATGAGGATATTGTCCATGAAGATTCCTTTGTGGATGAAGACTTATTTCTTATCTCATTTGAGGACCCTTGGTACAGGGATATTATCGTATATCTTCAAAATTTGAAGTTTCCTCCGCACTATTCACGAGACGAACGACGATGTGTGAAACACCATGCTAAAGATTATACCATCATCGGTGACACTTTGTATCGTTGAGGAAGGATTATATTCTCCATCATTGTTTGACTCATGGAGAAGCGGAGTGTGTGCTTAATGATTTCCATGTTGGGGCATGTGGTGGTCACTCATCCGGGCTTGCAACAGCCCAACATATTATTCAAGCTGGTTACCTTTGGCCTTCAATCTTTAAGGATTCTGTGAATGTCGTAAAGAGATGTCACCCTTGCCAGGTGTTTTCTCAGAATGTATGCTCGCATCCAACGCCCCTCCATCCGGTCGTCACCGTCGGTCCCTTCACCAAGTGGGGGGGTGGATTTCATCGATTGCAAACCAGCTTCGGCTGGGGAGCATTACCATATCATAGTGGCTATGGACTACTTTTCCAAATGGGATGAGGCCATGCCTACCATAAAAGCCAATGGTGCTACAGCATCCCATTTCGTATTCAATCAGATCATTACTCGGTTTGGTATTCCAAATGAGATTGTCACTGACCATGGAAATCACTTTCAAAATAAGATGATGGAGTATTTTTCACTCAAGCCTGGGTTTTGTCAAGAACACTCATCTTTCTACTACCCCCAAGCGAATGGTCAGGTTGAAACAGTCAATAATTCTTTAAAGACCATTCTCCAACGTACCATCCAATAGAGAAAGAACAACTGGCATATTATGTTATATCCTTCTTTGTGGGCATATCAAACCATAGTCAAGACTTCCACCGGCTTCTCACTGTTTCAGCTAGTACATGGTGTGGAGTCTATTTTACCGATTGAATGCAAAATCACTTCGTTAAAACTAGCCATAGAGCTCCTCCCTGATACGTCGGGTATTGAGCAACATTTAATCCACCTTGAGCAGCTTGATGAGCAGCATTGAGATGTCATTGTGGCTATAGATGCCAACAAATGTCGTATCAAGGTTTAGTAAGATAGGTCTATCTGTCCTCAGCAATATGTTGAAGGTGACTTGGTCCTTTTATATGACCGAGCTAAAGAACCCTTGGGGGCAGGAAAGTTTAACCCCATGTGGCATGTTCCTTACATCGTGAGGCGTGTCCTGGAAAAAGGAGCCTACGAATTAGAATATTATGAGGGGAACGTCTTGAAGGAGCCTAGAAATGGACTCTACCTCAAGCGGTATTACGCTTGAGCTTCTAGCTCGAGCTGATACTTTTGTATACTATTGTATAGTTGCTTCTGTACATAGTTTAGATTTATTTTGGTTTTTTGGGTCTACTGATTCGCTTCCATTTGGTTGATAGATGTCAGAGGAATCTCCTATGTTCTTAGGATTCATGGATGGTGCTAGCCGTCATACGCAGCAGCTTTCTTCTGTTGTGTGGTTTATTTATTCACCTGACCACCTAGTTGTGTCTTCGGGAGGTGCTTGCCTCGGTCCTACATCTAACAATGTGGTCGAGTACAGTGCTGTGGTTGAGTTACTTTGGGATGCTATTTCACATGGTATCTAGTTTTTAGAAGTCCGCCTGGATTCACAACTGGTTGTGTCTCAATTGAATGGTCAATACCGTGTGAGGGATCCTACTTTATTACGGAGATTCTTAAGGGTAAGACTCTTGGAACGACATTTTGTTTCTATTACATAAATTTATGTTCCGAGAAATTTTAATCATGTATCTGACGCATATGCTAACTATGTCCTAGATTGGCATTTGTCACATTCATAATGAAGTACACAAATAAATATACATTCATACATTTGTACATACACAAATAGTAGAACCGGAGAACCATAGTTTATATATAAATATCATGTCCAAAATGGTAGTGTCATAATATAAAACTGGAACCCGTAGCCCTAAAAAATATACATATCGATACAAAAAATATGGGACCATGAGATGTCTAAGCCCCACGAGGAGGCCTTGCTGCCTCAGCAGGATGTGTCTGATAGTAATAATGTACTGCGTTGGCTACACGCTGCAGTAGTCACACCCAAGGACTCAGTACTCCCAAAACATGGCGTTGCATGTCCTATGGCAGCCGCACTACCTCGATCATGGGTACCCTCTTGACCATATGGGTCAGGTTGACCTGCACAGTCTCTAATGTATGCTCTGATACAGCGCTGACTACTTCCCCACCCCTGCCCCATCGACGATGTCTCGGGAAACCATCTGGTCATCGCAGACCCATATCTGCGAGCAAACAGTAGAATATTAATAGGTGATACTACCCCAAAAAGATTTTTTCATTTTCATATATAATAAAAAATCCCCAAAACATTACTACACAAAAACATAAAAAGAGTCACTTACCAATGTCTCCAAACATAGCTCCTGGAGGAAACGACATGTCGCGATCACCACGGAATTCTATCCCTGCATAGGGGTAGTCGTCAATGGCTATGACCTGTCGGTCCCACCAGTGAAAGAACTCATCTGTATAGGGTGATTCCTATTGGCCACCACCCTGTCATGTCAAGACCTCTTCCCACCGGGTCAAGGCTGGGTCACGCAGACTATGAGGAGGGACTTCCACCCATGGACTGAGCCCCGGAACTCGCTCGAAGAAGAAGCTGCATAGTATACTACGTATCCAAAGTTTTTTGCCTCTCCATGATTGCACTCCATTAACTAGGTCTTCATGGACCCTAGTAACATTGTGCACCAATCCTATACCATGGGTTGCATACACTGCGAGGTGTAGAACATCACCGGCCTTGAAGCCTAGTGTAGAGCTGTCAAACCTATAATCTGCACAAGGGTAGCCACTATAATCTTCATACTCAGATTGACTATAGCTCCAATGGGTACCTGACTCCCCACCTTCCGAGTGTTGGGAAGACAGTACCACTCTATGTAGTTAGGAATGGTGATCCCACCACCCATAGTACGAGATTGAAGACTTTCCACTTCACCTCGGCGGGACAATCTAGTAATAAAGTAAATGTCATCTACCTCCAAGGAGAGTATTTGACCGTCTAGGTTGAAGTTTTGTGCATCTACGTCCCAATAGTCTATCAAGCAACGAAGCACTTGGTTTTGGGCCCTCAAACCCCAATGTTCCAAAATTTGAAAATCCCACATGCTTGTAAAGATTGTTGTGCAGGAAAATCATTGCAAACGGCCTCATCCACAAGGTCATGCTCCCTTTCTCTCCATTCTAGAACCATCCTGGAGGAAGAGAAACCAAGAGTTTAGTCATTTTCATTTAAAAAAATCAACCTTATGGCAGTACCTGTGGGATAATTAGCTCATAGAGGTGGGTACCTGCGGTCAACGCATGCGTTGACTGTGGGTACTAGGCCCTACTCATGACCCATATGCTTATAGCCCACGGGTAGAGCTGTAACCAAATAGGGCTTCCCCTTTATAAACATTTAACCAATGAAAATTGAAATAAAAGTTATTAAATGAAAGAGGAGGATGAGATAGCTTACCCACTCCTGACGGCTCAACGAACGGATGCCCGTAGCTCCCAGAATCAACAACTGAAATCCAAGGTGAAAACTAACCAAAAACTCCAAATTGGGTAAAAAGTGAAAATGAATTGTAAATTGTAATTTTTATTACTATTTATAGTTTTGGAAACCCACTTGTCTATAGTTTCGTCGTTTTAAGCTTTTTTGGACTAATGTAATGTCTTGGAGTAGCATGTTTTACCAGATTTCTTTGACAAGAGTTGATTTTTGATCGTTTCGTGCCTACGACATGTATATTTCACACCTAACATATAGGTTAGATGTCATTTTCACATGCATTATGCATTCGACCTTTTGACCGATTTCATTAACCCTAGGTGTGACCTCGCTTCTTAACCGACACGGAGCCTTCACACTATTATAGAAGTGTCATTATTTGGCAGTAGGGCCTTTCTAAACATGGGTACCCTAGTTAGAACCCCGCTTGCATTATGGTGCCCATGCCATTATTTTTCCTTAAGATCAGGAGTCCTTTGTAGTCACGCCATGACTTTGCGATAAAGACTCATACTCTACTTTGTCTTATGCTAGCCATCTCACATAAGGACTCCCCCCATTTTGTATCAAGTTGTGAGTGCATTGCATCATCCTGCTTGTCGCTTGAGCCTTGTGCCAGCTTCCGCTTACTCAATTGTTAGCTTGGTGCCTGAGCACTTTCCTTGTTGAGCCCTGCAGAGCTTCCATTTTCCCTTCACAATTTGATGACCTTTTTACCCTGAGGGAACACCCCCCCGAGTGTCTACATCTCGCTTATGCTTCCTTGCATTGATCATAAGTATGTTCCACTGCTTTGGACTAGTATGCCCACTGCTTGACACTCATTCCCTCATTTGTTGTAGTATAATCAATTTTATTCTTTTTCAAGCTTTCCAAATACGAAAAAGACCAAAAAAATCAAATATTCCAAAAAGCTGGATGGGAGAATATTTACTTCTTGTTGTTGGCAGTTGTTGTGTCACCTTTGAACAGAGCATTCATTCCACTCCATACATTATGAGTCGGAACTATAGTAGGACCTTAGGAGCTGTACTCGTTTCTTAGTTTTACTCCACCGATTGGTTAAGCTTCTAGTCACTATGGAGCCCTTTTTTTATGCCTCCTGCATCGCACAGTCTATGTCGAGTCTATGCTTCCTGAGTCTATCCATCTTCTCATGCTCTTGTCCAAAGGAAGTCTTGAAACCAGAGTCGGCCACTCCTCAAATATCTTGACTATTGCATGTCGGCCATCCTTATTGATTCATTCCGTTTCACTTGAGTTCTTCCAAATATTTCAGCGTAGATGTTACCTCGTGTTGGTTGATGGGGGATGCCTTAATTCCCTCCTTCTAGCGAGTTTCATTCCATCGACTTCAACCCATTTATTCCAAAATTTGAGACTTGGAGTTCGGTTGAGTACCTTGAGGCTTGCAGTTTTTAGTGGTAGGTTCTCTCACCATCGACAGTTTTGGGAATACATCAAAGTCCCCTGATCGATGGATTCATCTTAGTGTTCAACTTCAACACATCTATTCACACTCCAATGATTGTACTCTGTGCCTTGATGCCCATTTTCATTATTGGTGGGTTATCTCGCGTCTGTTAACGGTATACATCATTGACCAGTAATCAGACGATGTCACATCAGGTTCGACCTCAACACCTTTATTCACTTGATGGGACTTGCACCGTAGATGATTTGCATAGAATACCCCAGGAGATAGTGGCATTCAGTATGCTACTTATGATCGTGACTTTACATCTGAGATATTACCTCTCATACATCAGTAGTTTGTACTTACAGTTTCTTTTCAGTAGGAGACCATATCTTACTGTCTATGGTTATGGCTATGATCACTTATGACATATATTCATGATGTACTGCCTAGTCATGTCCATTGTATCAGATTGTTGTACTATATCGACATGTACTCAGAGATACTATTGTATTATGACGAGTGAGCTACTCCCTCTAGTTGTGTATCCATCACTCCACTTCTGAGATTTAAAATGTATTTTGGCCATCGTAGCACCATTCTATGACCTCACACATTAGGGGGCATATGTTACAACGTAATTTTCCACCTTGTGAGCATCAACACTCTTTGTCCTTCAGGATCCATTTCACTGACTCAGATTCACTTTATGTCCTTCAGAAACACTTTTTCCCTATTTTTATTCCTGTACGCTAGTTGTTCCACTTTAGCCAACGTACACGCGAGTTGTTCCACCAAAGCCCATGGGTGCCAAGTAAAATGGTAAAAATCATTAGAAAATTACTTTTTACTCCCAAAAAGCGGTCTTAGGGTGACCTTTGGCCCTCCATTTGCCCCAAAACGTCTCTATGTGTCCTTTCACTTACCTTTGGAAGGATATATATTGAGCTCTTATGGCATATGGAAGGGAGGATAAAGAGAGAGCAAGATAACTCTAGTGGATTTTTTCCGTGACTTGCGTCTACACTCATTGATACTTGTTGTGAACTCCTTATGTTCACCTACCAAACTCCTATCGTAGTTTGAGTTGTCCATTACATGGAGGATTGAAGTGGTCGAGGCACACGTGGAGAGACCCAGTTCTTGGTTCATATTGGTTGTTGGCAAGATATTGTACATTGTACTTCTTGTTATTCATTAATGGAAATACTCATTTTATCGTCCAATTGATGTTGTGAATATTGTTAAATTACATTGATTTATTTACTTATGATATCATGGATCATTCTATTGATTATGCTAATGTCTTTCACATATTATATGCACTTGCTTATACTTGTTGTTGAGACTAATTTGCAGGTTCAAGTGTAGAAGTTGAAAGCTCAACGGGGATCTACATCAAACATCTGGTTGAAGGTTGGTCTTTTCTCCATTATCTTAGCATTGTCATTTATATAGCATTGCATTGGGAATTGAGTCATTTTCTAGTAGTTAGTTGTCTATTGTGGTATGCCCCAAGCCATAGGAAGTTTTCTTCGTAGCACCACAACATGAGCATAATTTAAAACTTAAATAACAACCTACTAATGAACAAGTAACTAACATACATTCAACTAATATATAACAGAAACATAGATGACAAATAATTAACCCTTGGATAGGTCGAGGCCTTTACTTCTATATTGATGTGTTTGAAGATGTGAAGGTACATTTAAAATCAAGAAATTATTAGCCTACTTCTAGTTATTTATGAATGAGTTAATATATGTCTCTGCTCTATCAAGGTGTCTTCACTCTTTCACAACTCAACTCCCCAATCACCTGGAATCCCACTCGCTATTCTACTTCTCTCCTTATGTGGTTGTGATACATTTGGACATTGGTCGACACCCACCTAATCTACTAGCTCAAAACATAGTTTTCCATCTAGACAGTTTTTACATTTTTTTCGAGTCCTTGACTCCTAGGGTTGTTTTTAGGCCCTAAACGATGTCCTTTTGGCATGGAAACACCTAGTAGATAACCAAAGGAATGTACCGGTTCATTTGGAATGTGCACTTCTCGACTAGACCTTTATGACGGGATACCAAGCACCCCAAATGGAGATCAAAAATGTTATACCCCTAAAAAGTTGACATATCAACTAACCACATCAAGGCCAACAAATATTTTGGTGTTTCATCTTCTCGGTTTAGTTTTGGATGTTTAGGGTTTTCTCATTGATGCTTTATGTTAAAATGCACTTTTGGCCTCATTGTAAAGAAACTTCTTGCAAATGTGCATAGCTGTCACATCTCTTCTCAAAGATAAGTTACCACCATTCAAGTGAGTTCAATTCACTATGCATTTTATAGTTCTTGCATATTCCAGTCATTAATAGAAATTGAGTATTATTGATCTCTGTGTTTTTTTCATATTTATGTGCTTCATTTTGTTTCCTCATAAATATGGACCAGGTTGTTACTTGTTAATGCTACTAATAGTCTTTAATGTAAGTTGTACAAATTGTATGTTTTATGTCAATTAATTCAATGTCATCATGTCCTCCCCTCCAACTACAACATGTATTCTATCAAAATAAAAATGTGGGGTCTAACAATCCCTCAAGTTAAATTCTACTACCTTGACTTAACTATGAAACCTCCCCAAATGAGGGGCCAGGCTTCGGCACCATTTTAAAAAATTCTCTCTAAAAATAAGGAATTTTTCCATTTTCCCAATAGAATGTTTAGACCCACTAGATAGACATTTTCTTGGTCATAGTTTGGCACCCAATGCCGAGTTTCTTGAATAGATGACCAACAAAATTTAGTAGAATTATTTAGTTGTTGCAATGTAATGTATCGTACCACTACAATTGGCAGAGGTGACAAATCTAAGATTGAGCCTCCCAAAATGATTGGAAATATTTGTTCAATTCCTTATGAACCCTCTCTATTTATTTCAAATTATCTTCTCACGAGTTTGGGTTCAATAGATGTTATACCTTGAGGTTGTAATATTCCCAAATATTGCCCTAAATATGATTTTTGAAATTAGGTATTAATTTATTTTTTAAATACTTATATGACATTGGATAAGATACACGATGAGACATTACTATAATGATGGTGTAATTGTAAATATTTCCAAACATGTTTTTAATAAATGCATCCAATGCTAACTAGGAGGGACCAAAATAATGAGAGACAATGATACCACAAGTGGGGAAGCTAGTGTAGGTTCTAGAACATCCAAGTTTCAAACAGTTTCAGTATCTCTTTAATTGTACAATCAATTGAAACTCCCTTCATAAGTTATAACCATGTTCCTAAAACATAGTTAAAAGGTGTATTCATATTACTTAAGGATAATAAAGGGTCCAAGTTAGTGTGAAAATCCTCACAGCAGATCTAAGAGATGATGTATACCTCACAAGAAAGTAATTGATTAAGCAAGAAAATAGAAGAAGAGTGGTCAATGCAGTATAATGAGCAACATAATAATAATATAGTAGAACTCAGATAGAAGCAAAAATACTTCACACACACTAATTAATTAATCACAATATGGACAAATAAATAGTACAATGCATGGGGATTCGAATCCCTAAGGTGGAAATTCGAATTAGCCTTCATGGAGTGATCACAGGATCACTGGAGTGTCATCAGAGCACAACTAGTAGTCTATCTCATCATCGGCAGAGTCATCAATGCACAAGTAACTATCAACCGTCAGTCAAACTGAGTCTAACTAAGTGTGGTAGGTGTAACTGAATGTAACTGGCACATGGAGACACTAACTGAATGAAGGACGATCAGTGGAGGGCGCATGAGGAGCTAACTGGAGTCAGAACAGGTAGTCATGTCTCATTGGAGGTCAATCGGAGTGATAACAGCAGTGAGGAGTCAGGCTAGCCTCAAATTACGGAAAGACTGGTGGCTAACTGAAGTAAATTGGACTGGTAGGTGAGAAAGGATGAGTGGATTCCTTAAATCAAGGAGGAAGGGTGCACTAAGCTCTAGGAGGGATAAAACGGATCTGAGAGAAGCTCTCGAGGGCTGGCTAACTGAGGGCTACGTGTTGGACTGATGACTGGAATGCATGCAAACCCTAAAAGTGCATGCATGACTGAAAATGTAAATGATCAAAATACTGGTGGGACTAGGATGGAGTATAGGAATATCCTAACATCCCCCCTTAATCCATCCTGGGCCCTAGTAACTAAGACCAAAGGTCACCCAATACAATGAATAATAACAGTCAATAAACCAAGGAAGTGGGGAAAATTTCATGGGAAAAATACCGCCCCCTCAAAATATACTATAAGACACACATAAAAAATAAATGCTCCAAACTCAAGCAGGTGTGATGCTTGGTCATATGTCTGGAGGTATCTTCTTCTTGGGAAGAAGTGGATCATGCTCAAAAAGCATGTGCTTGTACTTTCTCTTCAGATCGAATGTGATGAGAAAAAATCCAAAAGTATGAGGATGATCCTTGAATCTCTGATTCGAATCAGTTGAGGTAGGATCAAAAACATGAATATGCAGATAGTCTTTTGTCTTCTCCTTCAAACCATCATGGGTGAGATTATGCCAAAAGGAACCATCAAATAATAATGATTGCTTGAAATCCAAATCAGATTTAAGACTTGAAGAATAGTTTCTTGAGATCTCCTTTCAACCAGCAGGGGTGAGATCAAATCTATCATATACATGAGAAATTATCCCAAGTAGTAATTGCTTAGAATCCAAATTAGATCCAAGACTTGAATCATGGTTTCTTGATATCTCCTTTGAACCATGAGAGGTGATATTAAAACCAATAGATGCATGAAAAATTATCCCAAGCGAATGGCCATGGTTTCTTGAGATCTCCTTTGAACCAATAGGGGTGAGATCAAAACCATGATGTGCATGAGAAATTATCCCAAGCAAATGGCAATTGCCATAATCTTCAATAACCTTCTGAAAGCATAAGATAATGATCATATAGTAGTAAATAAGAGGTGATTGGTTGAGGAGAGCAAATGCATTACCTCCAATAGCTGATTTTACCTCCGAAATAATCATGTGATCATGATGCAAACCAACAGAATCTGGTGCAAGAGAGGATTTAGGACCTTCTGCAATATCTAGAGTGTGAGCTAGCACAGAAAGAGAAGAAAGTTTGAGCATGAGTGTAGAATCTGCAGGTTCTTTGTGGACAACTTCAATATGAGATGATACTAGTTCATGATCTGAGAGACCATCAAGGGGAGGGAATAAATCACTTGGCTTGCTCTCGAAGGGGTTTGGACAAATCCCTTCATTCTGTCTGCCAAATCTTTCATCCAAGTAGGCCCATAGCTCTTTTGGAGATTCAACATCATCAATGAATTGATGTACCAATCATCGAGACATAGCAAGCATCACGGTTCCCATGGCTCTGTCACCATTATTTAACCAGTCAATCTTTTCTTTAGAGGATTCAAACTCTCTTTCAAAACAATAATCAAAGAGACCATTTCTCTTCAAATGTGCTATCATCTTTGGTTTCCATTCATCATAGTTGAATGGAGGAGGATAGATTTATTCTAAATACATGGAAGCTGTAGAAGACCTGCAAAAACAATAGAGAATATATGCAACTACTACTGCTGCAAAGATGCAGAAACTGTTGCAACTGCTGCACTTGAAATCTTGGTAATAACCTGCTAAAAACTCTCAGGAATGGAGATAAACAATACTCTCAACATGCTCTGATACCATGTAAAAAATCCTCACAGCAGATCTAATAGATGATGCATACCTCACAAGAAAGTAATTGATTAAGAAAGAAAATAGAAGAAGAGTGGTCAATGCAGTATAATGAGCAACAGAATAATAATACAGTAGAACTCGGATAGAGGCAAAAATACTTCACACACACTAATTAATTAATCACAATATGGACAAATAAATAGCACAATGCATGAGGATTCGAATGCCTAAGGTGGGAGTTCAAATTAGCCTTCATGGAGTGATCAAAGGATCACTGGAGTGTCATTGGAGCACAACTAGTAGTCTATCTCATCATCGGTAGAGTCATCAATGCACAAGTAACTGTCAACCGTCATTCAAACTGAGTCTAACTGAGTGTGGTAGGTGTAACTAAATGTAATTTGTTGATGTATATGTAACTTCGGAATGTATTTCATCAGTATATTATATATATATTTATTGTACCCTTATAAGAGATGTGTTATTCCTCTATAAGGAAGTGTCGTCATGTGGATTGACAAGTGTCGCAAGTGTGTGTACTTGCCGATGGGTTATTAGACCACCTTATGGGGTCGGCCCTAATTAATATATAATATAATGTGGATGTACTCAAGTAGACAAGTCGGCCCCAGTAGGTCACTGGGCAAAAAGGTGAGTATAAATAGAGATAGGAGATCTCTATTTTACTCACTCGGAAAAGTAACTATCTCTCTCTCTGAAAAGTGGCGCACTAGTGAGGAGGAGGAGGATCATCTGCTAGGAGACTATCTCAGTGTTATTTGGTTGTATTTTGGTTGAGCCATTTCTCTCTCTATCTTTGAGGAAGTTGTGGGGTTTTTCACCTTAGGGTTTTCCCCACGGAAACTCTGTGTCTCTTGTCTCTATGCTTTTGATTCTTGTGATGCTTGTGATGCTTGTCATATTATGATTGTCATGCATTGATATACTGTAGATGTTATTCTCTCAGCAAAGATCCTATAGTATTGTGATTTAATACTAAAAATTTAACATGGTATCAGAGCTTAACTGAGAAGAAGACATTTTGCAGTGACGAAAGCTTGTATTCCTTGTTTATTGGGTTTCTCTCCACAGATTTTTGAAATTCAGTATAGTAGATTGGATCTACTCATCAAGGCGCATCTATCTGTCCAATCAGAATTCAGTTCCGAGCATTTTCAGATTTGGCCCTAAAAATTAGGGTTTCCACAAAAATAGGAATTTCTGGAAACTGAAGGCACAGCTGGAAGCTCCTTGCACAAATCGAAGGTTAGAGCTTTGGATCAATATTTTTGGATGGGTATATCTCCGGGAAACTCAAACCCTAATTCAGGGCTCTCCCCAGTGAACCCGGGAGGACAAAAATGCAATTTTGAAGGGCAAGACTTTGCTGATCTCAAATTCTGAATGTACTGGGCTGATCAGCTCTCTAAGGCGCATCTTTCTATCCTTTCGGAATTTTGAAATTCACATTTTGAATTTTTAGGGTTTCTCTGACAAACCCTAATTTGGGACCTGATCCAGTTTTCAGCACTTCAAGTGGTAAGTCCTAAACCTTTTCTATTTCCATTTGAAGTACTCTTAAAGATGTCTCTCCACACTAAGCTTGAGGATAAGCTTGAAGGGGCTGACAACTTCCGAGCCTGGAAGTATAGGATTGGGTTAATCCTGGAAGAGAATGAGTTGGACTCATATGTGAAAGAAGACATCCCTATCCCAGAGGATGAAGAAGCCAAGGCATTGCACAAGAAGAACTTGGTCAAGGCAAAGAGAATCATTGCTGATTCTATCAAAGACCATCTCATACCTCATGTGTATTCTCTTAAGACACCCAAAGAGATGTTTGAATCCTTGACCAAGCTATTTGAAGGAAAGAACATAAATCGAAAGATGACCCTGCGGAACCAATTGAAAGCAGTGAAGTTTCAGAATGGAGAAACCATTCAATCTTACTTTTCAAGGGTCTCCCAGATCAAGGAACAACTAGAAGCAGTGGATGAAATGATGGAGAATGGTGAAGTGGTGATGACCACTCTGAATGGCCTACCTAGGTCATGGGATTCCTTTATTCAAGGAGTTTGTGCAAGGAAGAAATTGATCTCCTTCAACAGATTGAGGGAAGAATGCTCTCAAGAATAAGCTAGACTCATAGCTCGTGAGGAAAAGATGGGAGGAGAAGATCAAGCTCTTGCAGCTCACACCAAGAGAAGCAAAACCAAGAAGGATCACTCTCACCACAAAAGATTCCATCAAAAGAGTAAGAAGGACCTAAGATGCTTCACATGCAATGAGAAGGGTCACTTTGCTTCAGATTGTCCCAAGAACAAAAGGGATAATAACAAAAACTCCAGTAAGAAGAAGAAGGGCAGCAAAAGAAGGTTTCATGCTCATGCTGCCGAAGATGATGAACCTCCAAAGAAGAAGGCTAAGGCAGAAAGTAGTAGTGATGATGACTCATCAAGTGAAGAAGAATATGTTCTAATTTCTGCTCTTACAGGTACCATCTCCCATGGATGTAATGATTGGTTGATTGATAGTGGGGCTTCCAAACACATGACTGGGTTTAAAGAATCCTTTGTGAACCTATCTAAACATGAATCACCCCATAAGGTGAAACTTGGGGATGATTATCAATACCCAATCAAAGGAAGTGGTGAAGCCTCCTACAACCTAGATTCTGGAAAATCATTGAAGATAAAGGAAGTACTTTATGTACCTGGGCTCAAGAAGAACTTACTCTCCATTTCTGCATTAGATGCAAAAGGTATGAGGGATGCATTTGTGGATGGCCAAGTCCTAATGTGGCCAAAGGGAAAGACCATAGATGATGCAGTAGTGATTGGAAAGCAAGAGGGAGGTTTGTACAATTTGAAGGGACAACCTGAACATGCCATGGTGACATAAATACAAAGATTCATCCATAGTCATGGATCACATAGAGGTATGTATAATTTGTTTCTGCAAAAGTTAACTAATGAGTTATGCAAGTCATTGAAGAGAACAAGAACACATTGCTAGACATAACTAGCAAATATGGTGACCAGGTATGTGTTTCTTATATCATAGGATCTATCATATAAGTATGCATGGCATGATTGATGATGATTGTTCATAAAGTCATAAGTTTGAATAATCATGGGCATATGCATATTATGTGTCTTACCTTAATTAATAATATGACTAACCAGAAGAGTCATAGGTTTGAGTAATTACAGGTTTAGACATGTTATGTTTCTTATGATATGACTAACCATAAGAGTCCTATATAAACCTTGAATGCTAATGCTTATTATTTCTGTTTGAAATGATCATGACTATACATACTTGAGATTATTGTGTTTTAATGAATGTATGATTTTGTATGAGATCACAAGGATAACACAATCATGATACTAATAAGCATGCATAGGGACCAAGGATGAATATGAGTTCAAGAATAGGTAATCCAGGAAGCAAAGATCAAGAGGGAGCACACTCCAGTGGTTTCTGCAAGGGTGCAGATATTCAGAGGGAGTTGTCCATCTCTCTACATTCCACAACAAGAAGGTGTAGAAGGACTCCAGCAGCTCCTGCAAGGAAGAAAAGACTCAGAGGGAGTCCACCCAACAAACAAACAAAGATAAGTATTTTAATTTTCTTGCATATTTGTTTGCTTAAATAAAATTGTTCAATGATGAATATGCTCATGTTCCTAGACTTAGGATATGTATTGTGCATATTAGAATGATTGAATTAATGAACAGTATACTACTAATATGCATGTGTTGGGTAAGTGGCCTATGGCACTGTACAACATTCCATTGCTACTTATCTAGAATGAAACCTCTTTGCTGACATGTTGGGAGTTGTGCACACTCTTAACAATGTTCTGGTAGAGATTGGAAGGCGTCTAGAAAGTTACAGGATATGGATAAATGTTGTATTGAAGCATTGGCTAAGATAATTGCATGACTGTATGACATATTTCTTCATGTGTAAGAATTTGTTCTGAAAATTATGAGATGTTTATAATCATGCAATTTAACCTGTTTTGTAGGAAAGACCGTATATCTTCACCTACAAAAGGACTACAACATTTGTTCCAGCAACAAAGATATCTATTGAAGATTTTGAAGTTCCCAGGATCTGGGATGAAGAAATGGAATGCCATGATCCGTCGATCATGAAGAATGATGTTTGGGATGCGATCCCAAGAGCTAAAGGGAAGTCTGTTGTGACTTCCAAATAGAACTTTCAGATCAAGCATGTTGCAGATGGCAGCATAGAGAAATATAAAAGTGATGAAATAGAAGATACACCAGATGGATTCAAGACAGCTTTCTTGAATGGTGTAGTTGAAGAAGAAGCAGCCACTTGGTTCTGAGACACATGATAGGAAATCATATATGTGCAGAACTTGGTATGGTGAAGATAGATTGATTGCCGACACGCAGCGGAAGCTTACTACCGAGTTCGAGATGAAGAACTTGGGGATGATGCACTATTTGTTTTTGGCATGGAGGTGTGGCAGAGTGCAGAAGGAATCTTCCTTGGACAAGGGAAGTATGCAGTAGAGATCCTGAAGAGGTTCGGGATGATGGATTGCAAGGCCATGGCCACACCTATGGCATCAAATCTAAAGCTTCTATGTGATGCTTCATTTGAGCCGGTTGATGTCTCTTTGTATCGTCAGATGATTGGGTCCTTGATGTACCTGACGAACACGAGACCAGACATTTGCTTTGTTGTGAACACAATGAGCCAGTTCTTGACGGATCCGAGGAGTGTTCACCTGGTTGCTGTAAAGCATGTTCTGAGGTACCTGAAGGGTACAATGGATTATGGACTCAGGTATGAGGCGGATCAAAAGTTTAACCTACAGGGTTATGTTGATTCAGATTGAGTTGGCAGTGTTGCAGATAGGAAGAGCACATCTGGGTGTTGCTTCGGTATGGGATCAGGTGTGATCTCTTGGTTTAGCAGGAAGCAATCCTGCATAGCACTGAGTACAGCTGAGGCAGAGTATGTTGCAGCCTATTCAGCTAGTTGTGAGGCAGTATGGCTATGGAAGCTACTGTCTGAGTTATTTGATCTCCCGTTGGAGGCTATTGGTATCTTCTGTGATAACCAGAGTTGTGTGAAGATGTCCGAGAACCCAGTGTTTCATGACAGGTCAAAACACATAGAGATCAAATACCACTATATCAGGGATATGGTGCAGAGAGGAGCTGTGAAGCTCCTGTATGTTACGACGGACGAGCAGATTGCAGATGTGCTGATGAAGCCACTAGCTAGGGTGAAGTTCGAGTACTTCAGAGAGAGGCTTAGCGTTCTTCAGATCGAGGACACTTCGAGGAAGAAGTGATGGACACATTTGCTGAAGCCATTCCAAGCATGTTGGAAGGAGGATCCTTCACATGGCTGTGGATGTAAGCGCTTGATGATGAGCATCAGGATGATGTTCTGGTTTCTGCTTGGATATGATCAGATTGGATCATTTTATGTATGTATGTATGCATCATGTTGGATGCTGGATATGATCAGTTGGATCATTTTTATGTATGTATGTATGCATCATGTTGATGCTGGATATGATCAGTTGGATCATGTGTATGTATTTTGTATATGCATCATGTTGGATGCTTGGACCATGTATCTATATATGTATCAGGTGGATACATTGTATGATCAGGTGGATCATGTATGGTGATATGTATTTGTATCAGGTGGATACATTGATGATCAGGAGGATCATGTATGATGATATGTATCAGGAAAATACTTGGTATGCATCAGGTAGATGCATTGATGATCAGGTGGATCAGGTATGATGACATGCAACAGGATGTTGCAGTGATGATCAGGATGATCATAGATGACGAGCTTCGGGATGTTGCTCCAGATGACATGCAGCAGGATGTTGCAGTGATGATCAGGATGATCATAGATGACGAGCTTCAGGATGTTGCTCCAGATGACATGCAGCAGGATGTTGCAGTGATGATCAGGATGATCATGGACGATGAGCTTCAGGATGATGCTCCAGATGACATGCAGCAGGATGTCGCAGTGATGATCAGGATGATCATGGATGATGAGCTTCAGGATGTTGCTCCAGATGACATGCAGCAGGACGTTGCAGTGATGATGATCAAGACGATCATGAGTACATCAGGATGATGTATGGTGAGTATCAGGTTGATACTCTGTGGCCGTGGATCAGGTTGTGCAGATGAGCATGTCTGGGAGATCCTATAGGTCAGAGTTGTGTACCCGTAACAGCCTAGGATGATCTTTCGAGACATTGCTCTGGGAGGACATGTAATTTGTACCCTGGGAGATCTCAGGTCGGAGTTGTGTACCCGTAACATCCTGAGATGCTCTTGCGAGGTTTTGTCCTATGGCATGTAATTTGGGCCCTGGGAGATTTCAGGTCGGAGTTGTGTACCCGTAACATCCTGAGATTCTCTTGCGAGGTTTTGCCATGACCACATGTAATTTGTGCCCTGGGAGATTTCAGGTCGGAGTTGTGTACCCGTAACATCCTGAGATGCTCTTGCTAGGTTTTGTGGTGGACCATATGTAATTTGTGCCCTGGGAGATTTCAGGTCGGAGTTGTGTACCCGTAACATCCTGAGATGCTCTTTCAAGGTTTTGTGGTGGGGTCACATGTAATAGCGCCCTGGGAGATCCTACAGGTTGGAGTTGTGTACCCGTAATATCCTGGGATGCTCTTTCGAGGTTTTGTGACGCACGTAATAAGTCCTGAGGATTCCACAGTATGGCCAGTGATGACGAAGACCTGCAGGTGGTGGGTTTACATCCAGTATGAAAAAGGACTGGCTCTGTAGAACTTCCTATGACGAGTAGAGACAGAGATTGGACGAGATAGCAGCAGCAGTGACGATGACGATAACGATGCATCGATGACGATGATCCAGAGAAGAAGACTTGTCTAGCAAATCTGTGTCGAGAAATACCTTCCTAGTTAAGAGGGAGTGTTGATGTATATGTAACTTCGGAATGTATTTCATCAGTATATTATATATATATTTATTGTACCCTTATAAGAGATGTGTTATTCCTCTATAAGGAAGTGTCGTCATGTGGATTGACAAGTGTCGCAAGTGTGTGTACTTGCCGATGGGTTATTAGACCACCTTATGGGGTCGGCCCTAATTAATATATAATATAATGTGGATGTACTCAAGTAGACAAGTCGGCCCCAGTAGGTCACTGGGCAAAAAGGTGAGTATAAATAGAGATAGGAGATCTCTATTTTACTCACTCGGAAAAGTAACTATCTCTCTCTCTGAAAAGTGGCGCACTAGTGAGGAGGAGGAGGATCATCTGCTAGGAGACTATCTCAGTGTTATTTGGTTGTATTTTGGTTGAGCCATTTCTCTCTCTATCTTTGAGGAAGTTGTGGGGTTTTTCACCTTAGGGTTTTCCCCACGGAAACTCTGTGTCTCTTGTCTCTATGCTTTTGATTCTTGTGATGCTTGTGATGCTTGTCATATTATGATTGTCATGCATTGATATACTGTAGATGTTATTCTCTCAGCAAAGATCCTATAGTATTGTGATTTAATACTAAAAATTTAACATAATTGGCACATGGAGACACTAACTGAATGAAGAAGTATCAGTGGAGGGCGCATGAGGAACTAACTAGAGTCAGAACAGGTAGTCATGTCTCATCGGAGGTCAATTGGAGTGATAACAACAGTGAGGAGTCAGTCTGGCCTCAAATCAAGGAAATACTGGTGGCTAATTGAAGTAAACTGCACTGGTAGGTGAGAAAGGACAAGTGGCTTCCTTAAATCAAGGAGGAAGGGCGCACTAAGCTCTAGGAGGGCTAAAACGGATCTGAGAGAAGCTCTCAGGGGCTGGCTAACTAAGGGCTAGGTGCGGGACTGATGACTGGAATGCATGCAAATGCATGAAAACCCTAAATGATGCATGGAAACCCTAAAAGTGCATGCATGACTAAAAATGTAAATGATCAAAATACTGGTGGGACTAGGATGGAGTATAGGAATATCCTAACAGTTAAGACTCTTATTGCTACCTCATGTGAAAACTATTGGTAAGAGGAGTGAAAACTATAAACCGTTGGTATGAGGGGTTAACTAATTACCAGTGGTTAAGTGAAACTATGGAAATATATTCAAAGGAAGAAAACCAACATTATTCAAGTTCAATTTTACTAACAATATTTTAGGACTCTCTATGATCATACTAAAGAACACTAGGAAGTATTGAATGAGGTAGGAATTGTGAGTACCTAACCAATTTAGTCCTATGTGTTAGTAAAAGATGATACCCTTAATAGGTTAAAAGCAAGTGTACAGGACTCCTTATGCACATTGTTATGAGCATTATATGTGGTAGGTGTGGCATGCACACTATTATGAGCACTTAATGTTTTAGGTTTGTCAAGTATTTGGAGCGTACTTGTTTGAAAGAACTAGTCTGAGCTTTTAAAGGGAAATCTTACCTACAGGAAAAATCAGAAACTCGATTTCTACATCCCCCTAGTGGTATAATAATCTAGCTCATGGGTGTCTTTTGAGACAAAAAGGATAAGCATATCATACATCCTCTAGTTGGGTGGTTCATGGACCTAACCAAGTCTATTTTTCTTTGGATATCCTGAGTTTTGGAAACAAGTAAGTCTGCTTTACCATCTATTGTTAGTTCGTTCTTTGAAATTTATATGGAATTATTTAATTCATTTTAATGGTCATGTTTTCACTGTTAAATTTATTTCTAAAAAAATGAAATGATAAATTTATATTAGCACAAAGCATATGAAATCGAAATTGTAAAGAAATACATCTCTAGATTTTGGATATATATATATATATATATATATATATATATATACTCATTCGAGCAGATTAAACCATTTTTTTACAACAAACTCATATGCATATTGTGATGTAAAATAAAAACAAAGAATTACTTTTATTTTAAGTACATTAACCAAACCCTAAAATTAGTACTTGTCTAAAAATTTGATGATTTGGCTCGGATGGGGGCTTTTAATCGGAATCCCGACATTTTTTATTTTGAAAAATTTGAATTTAACTATGTTATAATGGAAATTTTGATGGTAGAAACAGATTCAACACCATGAAAAACCCTAGGCACACCCAAAATTTTAGAGTTTGAGAATTGTAACCATGATTTTGAAAAATTTATGTCGGATTTTTTCAAAGTCGTTCGTGAAAAATCAAAATTTTCCATTTGAAATCGTAGAACTTTTAGACTACAAGTTTTTATAGTGATTATGCATCATTATTCTAACAATTAGATATAACAAAATTTAACAATGGCACAAACATAGTCACATAACACACAGAATGTATCTTAGAAAACCCTTTATAGGGAAAAACCAACAAACCAGTAAAATTTATTGTTCATCTATTATCGCAATTCCTACCAATGTTTACAACAACGACTTACTAGATCACAATAGATCACGCATGAATTCACTACACTCTACTTCTCAACTCATACAACTACTTATTATCCTTTTACATTAGATCTTATTTATAGATGCAACACATAAACTAGCTTGTGATACTTGAGTTAGTTACAGCTAACTGTTCCATTAATGGTGATCCATAACTTCCTAATTAAATATAATTTTTCTATTACATTTGACTTGATTGAGTCATCCTTAGTCGATCACTCATTGAGATTCTTGTCGTCCAAGTGGTCTTCGAATCCTTTCCCACTTTCTGCTCAGCGATCAATCATGGTCATCAACCAATCAAATATTCTAGTCAACCAATCAATTAGACTTCCATCTGTTGACTTCAATTCTATTCGAATTGTTAAGCAGACGACTATCAACTTAGACCATCAATTTACATGTAGAAAAGAATATAACACACCCAACATTCTCCTAGTTGTAGTTTTATTTTCATACACAGGAGATTTAGAACTTTTGTTTACTTCACCAAGGATGACAAGCCCATGGATTTCCTACACCAAGTAAACTTCTCAATGTGATTGACTTGGTTAATGATTCTGCAATATTCTTCAACATGTCTACCTATTCCAACAACACTTTCTGATTCTCCACCATTTCTCTCACAAAATGGTATTATACATCAATATGATTTGTCTTTGAATAGTATACAAGGTTCTTTTCCAGGAATATTACACTTTGACTTTTACAATTCAACCTAATAGTTTATTGTTTAAACCCAACCTTTGAACACAATCTATGCAATCAAATTGCCTCATAGTTTGCATGAGAAGTTTCCATGTATGTATTACACCTTAGTGGTCGATAGTGAAATAACCGACTTCCACCTACTCATCCAAGTGATTGCCTCACCAAATACTTTGAAAACATATCCACTGGCCAAGCTTCTACAGTCAATATATCCATCCCATTCGGAGTCAACAAAACCATGTACATTTAGTGTTTTATAAGTTTAAGGTTTTCCTTAGTAGAAGATTATGTAATTCGTTGTGCCATGCAAATACCTAAATACTCTTTTAACATATGTCCAATTCTCTTTCCTAGGTGTCGACATGTACTTACTCAAAACTCCCACTACATGGGAAATATCAGGTCAAGTACATACCATTGTATACATCAAACTAAATACAGCACTAGAATAAGGCATATGTTCCATGCACTTATCTCCTCTCGTGTCTTAGGACATTGTTCAGTAGATAATTTAACTCCTACATGCTTAGGGACCTTACTAGTTTGCACTCTTGCATGTTGAAGCATTTCAAAATTTACTCAACATATTTGTTATGATTTAACTAGATCCTTCTACCTACTTTATCTCTTTTAATTTCCATTCCAAGAATGAAATGAGTTGTACCAAGATCCTTCATGTTAAACTTGGAGGAAAGCTACAATTTCACCTCCATGATTAGATCCATGTTGTTTTCGAACAACAACATGTTGTCGACATACACAATTGCATACATAAATTAATGACTCACTTTCTTGTTGTACACACAGTGATCATCGTGACTTCTCACAAACTTATATGTTGGATATACATATCAAACTTTTGGTACCACTTCCTAGGTGATTGATTTAAACCATAGAGGGACTTCTTGATCTTGTAGACCAACTCCTTTCCCCCTTTCACTATGAATCCTTCAAGCTACTTCATATAAATTTATTCTTCAAGATCACCATGAACAAATGTTGTCTTCACATCCATCTGTTCTATTTCAAGATCAAATGTTGTATATAAAGACATTAGTACCCTAATGGAATTAAACTTAGAAACAAGAGAGAATATCTCACCAAAGTTGACTCCCTCGACTTGGGAATATTCCTTCACTACTAGTCAAGCCTTGTAATTCTTGATCTAACCTACTCCATTCAATTTTTTCTTAAACACTCACTTATTTCCAATGGGTTTCCTTCCATTTGGAAATGAGACCAAATCCCATGTTTCATTCTTCTGTAAGGACTCCATTTATTCTTCCATGGCATTTTTTCATATTTTACCCTTTGTTGAGCTTATCACTTCCTTTACTAACCTGGCATTCTCTTCAATGGCAATTAATGCAAAAGCAAAGTAGAAATCTAGTGGAATCTACCTTTTAGGTTTTTGCTTTTCTTGACATACTTCTTGACAACTGAAGTTAATTGTTCCACCTCTTCGTCAGATCCAGATGAATTATCTAAATCATGACTTTCATCGTTCCATTCAAACTCTAGCATTTTTTTTCCTTTTCTCTTTTATTGCGCCAATAAGGCTCATTTGTACAGCCCAAATGAAGGGGATGTGACCATTTGTCCCATAATAAATAAATAAATATAAATAAAAATAAAAATTAAGAATGCATGCATCAATGTATTGTAGCGTAATGGATCCCAGGTGGGGGGTAGTGTCTGTCTCTCCCATAAATAAATAAATAAAGAATAAAGAGGGATGTGTGTTGTAGTTTAGTGGTGAAAGATTTGCATATTTGATCCCTCTCGGCACTTGGTAGAATCCGAGTTAGATATATCCATACTAGATTTCTTTAATATTATAAGTACCTCCAACGTCTTTGAAGATAACATATCTACTATTAATTGTCTTCCTTCTGAAAGTATTCCATAGATTATACCCTTTAACTCCATCTTTGTACCCAATGAAGATGCATTTCTCAAACTTGCTTTCGAGTTTGCTTATTTTCTCCTTTGGGACGTGCACAAAGGTACCAAACCAAAAGGCTCTAAGATGTGCAAGAGAGGGAAATTCCCCATCACATGCCTCATATGGAGCCTTGTCGACCAAATCCATCAACATGCCTTATTCACTAGGTAACATGTCATGTCGAATGCCTCTACCCAGAATTTTTATGCGATACCAACACCAAAGAGAAGGCTCTAATTTGCTTTTTCCAACAATGTTTTGTCCATTGTTTTGAGGCATGTATGGATTTGTGTTTGATCTATCTATATCGTATTGTCTATAGAACCAATCAAACACCTTTCTACAAAATTCTCCTCCTTTATCAGTTCTCTTCACTTTGATCTTTCTGATAGTATTTTTTTGGCAAGAGCTTTGAACTCTTGAAATTTCTCAAAATCCTCATATTTATTCCTCAAAAAATACTACCATGTTATTTTGGATAAATCATCTATGAAAGAGACGTAATAATGGGATATGCCTAGTGATGGGACTAGTACTAGTCCAAACACATCACTTTGTATTAACTCCAATATTTCCTTGGCCCTTATGGCTCCATATGGAAAACTTACATGACTTTGTTTACCATAACTACAATGTTGATACAAGTCTACTACTAAAGAAAAATCAGGGATACCTTTGACCATACCTTTGTTGTGCATAGCATGATGACCTTTCTTACCAATATGTGCCATTTATTGATGCCATAACATGGTTGAGTCGACTAGCAAAGAAGATATGATGTGGAATTTAGGAAAGAATGTTTTCATACATCCATTGATATCTATTCTTCCCAATAGCTTGTACAATGTTCTGGTCCAAAATCCTCTCATCAGTACCATATCCCCTCACACCATTTTACATGAATCTTTCTCAAATATAGACTACACACTTTCTTTTCCCATCTTGCTAGTAGTTATTAGGTTTCAAGCCAAACCTGGAATATGCAACATTACAATAGCCCTGAAGATTTATTATCCTTTTATCTTTTAGTATCAAATCGAACTTTTCCTTCTCCGACAATCCTGGTCGGTGAAGCATCTCCTAGAAGAACATCATTGCCATCAAATTTCTCATATTCACATAACCTCTCTTCCTATTTTCATATGATATGATGCACTGGAGTTGATCTACCAATAGTCATGATCTTATGGTGTACTTGTAGAGGCCAAATAAACATATCCTTTCTATTGAGTATAAGGATTTCTTTCTTATTCTCGACTCTCATTGACTTAAAATCTCTCTTATAATGCCCTACTTTACCACATTGCCAAAATTTTATCATCATCCAACTAGGGGATTTAAATATGGTCTTAGATATATCCCTCGAATTTGATTTTCTACTGGAGTTTTTACCTTTTCCTCTATCTTTCAGTTGACTTCTTATGATCAGGGAATCATCGATCGATCCTTCCATGTTCTTTTGCCTCATCTCTTATGATAATAGAGATGCAACCATATCGTCGATATTTAATGTGATATTACTGCTTCCAATAGCCACGACCAGGATATCCCATGAGTCTGGAAAAGAACACAATATACCAATACATTTATCCTCCTTTGTGATTTTGATATCCATAGACAACAACTGACTGGAAATAGTGTTGAATGTGTTTAGGTGCTCTGTTATTAAGTCACCGTCATTCATCCTCATAAGATATAAATTCTTCTGAGGAAACAACTTTTTAACTAGAGATTTTGATTAGTACAATTTCCCCAACTTATTCCACAATTTCTTTGCAATGTTTTCTCCTGAAACATTCATCAATACAAAATATGCTAAACAAAGTTGGACTGTACTCTTTGTTTTTCTATCGACTTTCTACAAATATTCTGATGAGATATCTGTCAAATTTGTTCCATGGCTAATAATAATGCATTGCTCTCAACCTGCAAGGAGATCCTCCATTTTGAGCTTCGAAAGCTCAGAATTCCTTGCTTTAAACTTTTTAATTGATATCCGTGAATTGTTGGCCATTCTAACTAATAATCAATGTTATAGAACTCCCACTGAAACTAGGTATTCTCCAGATCCAAGATCAAAATAAAAAACCCTCAACAACAAAGGCGTCACTTTGAAGCAAAATATAGCTCTAATACCATGTCAACGAATAAGTACCTTTTACAATGATTATGCATAATGATTCTAACAGTTAGATATAACAGAATTTAACAATGGCATAAACATGGTCACATAATACACATAAATTTATCCTAGATGGGTGGAAATGACTCGGGGTCAATAGTAGGGGTTCTCCCCGATAAGAAGTTTGAATTATACCTCAAAAAGTTTGGAATAAATAACCCATATGGATTCTATCACTGTAACCATTAATCGTTTCGGGGTTTCACTGGTTGCAGCCTGGTATGTCGTTAAAGGTTTTATTATTTAAAGAATGAGATGCAGAATGAGCTAG
Source organism: Larix kaempferi (assembly GCA_027924585.1). Lineage (NCBI taxonomy): Eukaryota > Viridiplantae > Streptophyta > Pinopsida > Pinales > Pinaceae > Larix > Larix kaempferi. The sequence goes on from BSBM01000631.1 coordinate 937,028, forward strand.
TCTAAATGCAGCTTCTAACTATACTTAGCTATCCTAGACAGGGGAAATATTTAAAGGGGATGGTTAATGAAATAATATTGAACATCCATATTCGAAATTCAAATAGTTTTTCTTAGAAGCAGATAAATAGTAATAGAATGAAATATAAATATGAGAACAATCTTGGTATTCATATCATTATGACTTCACAACTCATAGGAAGAAAATATTGAATAGAAATAACATATGATATAAGAAAAATAAATTTGTAGAAAGAGTCCATTTGGAAATCTGAAACAATCTTACTCCATATCTGCATGTGATAGAACATGAAAGAGTTCAAGGAATTCATACACATAGAAAAAGTATTAATGTGTCAAATTAGCTAATATGTGGCTTATCATCATCAACAGTTCAACAATAGTATATGAAAAGTTTGAGGGCCAAAAATCCCATAACTCATGGAGTCATTTACAATTTATAGACCCAAAGGGATCTTTGGCCTTCCATATTTCCCAATGAATTTTGGGATTCTTATAATTAATAAATTACAAGAAATATATTAAATGCACCTCTTTAGTGAACCTTGGACTGCTAAGGATACAAGATAAATATAACCCTTGGGTTCTAATTTTGTCTTTTCCATCTATTTCAAATTCCCTTCTTGGACTAAATGTAAGCACGTAAGTGTAAGGTGAGCCCTTAATTTACATGTGCATGTACATTGTTACCCCACACGACCATATAAGTCTAAATCATGCATCTCTGATAAGAATTTGCACCATATAATGTTTTGTTGAAATTAAAATCTCTAGCTATCAATGATATGGTCTTCTTGTGTCTTGAAACTTATGTACTATCTAGTAGGTAATCTGAGAAATAACTGCAAGGCCGTGGATCTCGTCGATACCTTTGAATGGTATAAAGAATGTTCAAAATGGATATATGAGTCAAAAGTTATGGCTAAATTACAGAAGTGGCATTTCATTGTCCTATCTTTGTCGCATGTCGGGGCACTAAGCATTATTGGCAGTCAGTGACTTAGGAGTTATTTCCAATCATCGATGGAAAACCAACTTCTTATGGAGTGATATCTAGCTTTAGAATGAATTTATCTTGCACATTTACTCCTTTAAGGTGGCACACAACCACCTCTTCAAAATGACCATCTCTTCTTGTTCTTAACTTCTAGATAGTGTTCTTCATGTAGATGTCGATTGTTTTGAACACTAGAATATTTAGATTTGTCTTCATCTTCAATGCTTCTCTTTGATCCATGACCTAGGACCAATGTTTTTAGTGAAGCCGTTTTGGCACATCTTTCCAATTCATACAGTCGTAATTTTACACATTTTCACACAAGTTTTTCTTTTTTGGATATATACTTCATAGGCATGTTCACTTACATCTTCCTCCAAATTTTCGTAAAGAAACCTCCCTTGAGCCTACCTTTTGGATTACCACAACTCTTCCTCTATTAACAATATCCATTTTAAAGCCTTATTTACTTGACTTAAAACTTTATTAACTACAAAATAAATTAAATTAAATAAATAAATAAATAATAAAAATAAAGTAATAAAAAATAAATTAAATTAAAAAAAGCTAAAATAAATACTAGAATCCTAACTATCCCCCAAAACTTATGTTAAAATCCCCTTTAAAAACCATGTTCGTGTCAAAGGGGACCATTTATGTGAATATCAGCGTCGACCGGAGCACTAGGGGATGGATGCCAGTATGTGAACGGGTAACTAGTAGTGGAGATAGGAGTGGAAAAACTAGTTACCATAAGTGGTTCATAAAAGTACTTTATGTACAAGTCATTGTCAATATTTTCATGTTTTTAAGATTATTTATTAAAAAAATTCTACATTTTGAAATAAAGTAAATATTTGAAATTTAAAATCTCATTTTAAGTCACATCACTATTCACCGATTGGTCCCAAGGAAAAATACACTAAAATACACTATTGCTAGAAAACTTGGAACTTTGTGGCTGATGTGGCATAATTTTGGATTTTTCACACCTAAAGACCAATATGGTTAGATAGAAAACACACCAAAGTATATGTGATAAAAAATTGGGGGAAAAAATAGCTCGGGAACATAGCGAATTAAGTTACACAAAATGGATAAAAACATTGCACCACTATTGACATACCTCCCATAGGTATGTCAAAAACGCATCGACCCTGCGCTAGGTTCGTGACAATCCTGCCAACATATCCATTAACAATTTTCCTCATGGGATAGCTCTAACATATCGATTAACTTATCACTACCTCAACTAACACCAATGCACCCTCTATACATTTAAGTATGTATCCACATGAAGAAAAAGGGGGCTTATATAATATAGATTTTAAAATGTTCTCATTACATTAAAGTATCCATCCACATATTACCCAAAAAGGGGAGTTTGCAATGAAGTCACCCTTTGGCATGCCCCCCATTGATTTAATATATGATTTATAATTTTATTTTAATACCTCTAAACACATGAATGGGGTTTCATGTTATGCTAATGGTGATTGCACCGAGTTAGCGCTAGTTTTAATAATTAAAATGCCAAGGTAGTGCTAGGTTAAACCAATCACCAATCACGAGATGGAGTTTTATGATGCCGTGTTGTGTTGGATTAAAGAAAAGGTGTAAAAAAGCAAAAGCATATTATTCTTTTTCATTGATGATTAAGAATATGCCACTCACCTTTATTTTTCATTGCGAGGTTCTTTGACAAAAAGTTCACTTTCACCAAAATTATGTGCGAAAGCATTTTTTTAATGAAAATCGAGGCCTCTCTCTTACAACTGTTTTGTTAAAATTCAATTCCATCAACTTCGCTATTATTTTTGTTATATAAGCTTTCGTTTCAATAGCAGGAATTGACACTAGCCACCACCAATTGAAATATTTTAATCCTCGAACTAGGCCAATTGGTCACCCGGTACATCTCATGCTTATCAGTCGACGAAAAATCAAACATCTTTTGAAACAAACTCTAAGTTAACCAATGAACAATAAACGTCATATAAAGATGATCCAAACCAAGATGGTGACTAAATATAGGTGAAACTACTTACATAAGGAAATCCAGGGAGAGGCTTATGGCTCATGTGACCCTCCATATGCACCCTAAACAAAATTGTGGTATGGACAGATTTGATTGTCCAGGGATTTATTGATCAATATAATAACATTCCCATTGATCTGACTGATAGATTAGGCCAATCATTAGATCACGACATAGACCAGAGTATAGCACCCTATCATGGCTTGACAGCTTCGACACAGTTCTCAAAATTGGCAAGGCAAGGTAAAAATAAGAATTGGAAGATTATGATTGGGAACCATGCATAAGAGGCTGAGGAGTAGCATAAAGGGCATTGCAATTGACTCTTAAAACACTTATTTAACTATCAAATACCTATCATCAATCTGTCAATGCAATTCATCAGAGAAGGGGAAACCACTAATTTATCATTCAAGGACAATGTGAGGAACCTGCAACAATTAATTGATAAAATGCACGATATATTAGATCACAGAATATTAATTCTGATTTTTGGTTCTTTTCTATATTAATTGTGTGTCGAATAGACCCTACACTTCCCCGAATTTGTTGGTTGGTGTGCGGCAAATTATTCGCAGGCCGAAAGGGTAATCATTAATTTAAATACAACCAAAATTATATGCCGATTCAATGTGAACACTGTTCGTGCGAGTCTAGGTTTACTTGAAACATTTCCCAAAAGCCCTGAGTCGTTTAACGAAAAAAATTGCTAAAGTTTTATAGAAATTGCAGTCTGGAAGAAAAATAATTTTTTTTATTACAAGCCTTGAAAGATGGTCAGTCGCATGAAAACATATCCTTCCCTTTGAGTATTGATGTCTTTCAGGGAGATACCCAGTAATTTTTGTCCTTGTTGAGTCAAATTTTAGGTCTATATTGTGATAATTCAATCACGAAAGTTATGTTAGGTTTCCTTCTGCAAGTCATTTCACCTAAGTCACAATTGAGTCCAATATGTGATTTTAATTTTGATGAATTCCTAGCTGAATCAATTCATGTCCAGTTGGTGAATTTCCATGAGTTAAAGAATTTCATATATCAGTCATATCTTCTGAAGCTGTTCTTGTGTTCAAATACTTCTGAATTGAAATTTCTTGGTACCATATTTTCTCATGACCTTCCTAAACAGATCAATATGTTTGAGTTCACCAATACAATCGGCATAAGTTTACATAATTATTTTTAATGTTGAATTGCCCCGAGTGATCGAAGAAATGAAATAAATGTTGTTGCCTACACCAAAAGGACAAACAGGGGATTGGTTCTTGTAGAAAGAACATACTATAATTAGAGTGTATGGTTTTACTAAAGCACCATATCTATTACCATCCTTTTTAACACGAAGGGTTTTTTCCTTAGAATTTATTAGACAAAGGTTGCATTCAGAAGAAGAACATTCGGTGTTTTCAAAAAATCATCAAATGTGAAATTACCTCTTAAAGTTGGTCCATTCATCATTAAGAATAAGGAATCCCTATCTATAGTAGAAACATTATTGAATATCATGGATTTCCAAGAGGATGAAAGGATTAATTATGATCCTCATCAAATTATATCGCAAATGAGACAACAAAATAGAACCAAGGTTTTTTATCATCAAATAGTTGAAGGATTAAAAGAAATGGAAAATTTATTCAAATTTGAACAAGATAAGAAAGAAGTGAATATGGATCAAATAAGCAATTTGGAAATGTTGGTTCAGACACTAGCTAAATCTGATATCACCAATAAGAGAACTATTTCAGAAGTCGATAGTATGGAAGTCGATGAAGAAGTTTCAAGCAAGAAATTAAAAGTGGAACAACAGAAGGAAATTATTAGTATGGAGGAACAAGATTTAATTGTTCCAGAAAAAACTGCTTTGATTTCGCAACCACTTGTAACTATGCAGCCATATTATTTTTCAAAAATAAAGGAATCTGGAAGTAACTCTCAGTATAAATCCATATTTGATTTCCTTTCACAATATGTTGAAAAGAAGAAGCAATCTTTGGAATAAACTCAAAAATTGTTCCCTGAAGTAAGAAAGTTGACATAACAAAAAGTTTCCCTTCTTACAGTTAAGGATCCAGAAAGAAACACTATGAAGTTTGTAGTGGTGAATGATGAGAAAGTTTCTAAAATGGAATTTAAGCTTGATGAGATTAATATGCTCGATAAGATTCAATTGCATAGACAAACAAGAGATGTCCTGTATTCTGATTTATTACAATCCACTTTAAAATTTTCTAAATTGCAGTCTGTGATAGCAAAGTTGGAGAGTCAATTGAGGAAAGAGAAGGAAGAAAACAAATCAAATTTGTGTAAAATTAGTCACAGCAAATCTATTGAACATGTAAATCAATCACAATGATGTAAAACAAATTGGAGTAAAAATTGTGCAAGAGAGATGCATCAGTGCTCTATAATCCAGAATAGTAGAATTACAATACAATACTGTCACAATGAGTGAGCAATTCGAATTAGCCAAGGAGGTCATTTGAATATACTACATGGCATAGCATGGCTCCAACTAGGAGTCCTCATAATCAATCAGTGGTGGTCATCAATGCACAAGTAACTGTCTGCCAGGTGTCTAACTGAGTGTAATAAGTGTAACTGATGGTAATGGAACTAATGTAGAGAAGGAGGCTCAGTGGAGGGCACCTGAGGAGTTAACTGGAATCAGAATAGGTATTCAAGTCTCATCGGAGTGATAACAGCAGTTAGGAGTCAATCTTGCCTCAAATCAAGGAAAGACAACTAGCTAACTGAAATGAACTGGACTAGTAGGTGAGAAAAGGCACCCCTCTCAAGTGGTAGGTGCATGTTGGGCGCACTAAGCACTAGGAGGGCTAAAAATGAGTGGAAGGTAGCTCCTGGGTGCTGGAAGAATAGGGACTAGGTGCTGGAGGCATCAAACTCGTGACTGGGCAGCATGTGGATGCATGCAATGCATGCATGCAAAGTATATACTGAATGATGAGATATCCTAACACCCCCCCTCAAGCTATCTTATGATATAAAAAATAAAATGTAGGGCCTTGGTTACTGAGACCAAAGGTCAGCCCAATACAATAATCCAAAAAATGCTGAAAATAAGCTAAGTGAGGAAAGAGGGAAAAGCCAGTGGGAAGAAAGTCCCCCCTCAAGCTAAACATAAAATGGATCTAATTTATCTCCACCATGATGGAAATCACCCCCAACAGTGAATGGAGGTAAGAGAACTTCTTCTCAGTGAAGCTCTTAGTGAAGATGTCCGCAATTTGCTCATCAGTAGGGCAATATTGCAAAATGATGGTGCGATCATGCACCAACTCTCGGATGTAGTGCATATGAATCTGAATGTGCTTCATCCTCTGTTGCTGAATTGGATCCATGGAGATCTTAATAGCACTTTGATTGTCACAAAATATGACAGTCAAAGTAGTGCTACCAAAATCAAACTCGGAAAGAATACCCTGCAACCAAACTGCCTGAATGCAGGCATTGACTGCACCTTGATACTCTGCCTCTGCTGAAGAAAGTGCAATGGCTACCTTATTTTTTCTTGACCAGCAAATTGGGCCATGGCCAATAATGAAAACATATCTGGAAGTCGATTTCCGATCAATGCTATCACCAGCCCAATCTGAATCAATAAAACCAATGAAATCTAGCTCAGAATCTGCAGCATAGTGTATGCCAAAATGTCTCGTACCTTGCACATATTGCAAGATCCGCTTGGCTGCCCACCAATGAATCTCATGGGGCTACTACATATACCTTGATACAACACTCACGGCATAAGAAATATCAGGCCTTGAGTGTGTCAAGTAGAGTAGCGAACCAATCAACTGTCGATACATAGTGCAATCTGCAAGCAGTGTAGAATTTCCCTCCTCAAGATTGATTCCTTAGAGGAATGGAAACGGATCAGCCTTACATTCTTCCATATTAAACTTTAATAGCGGCTCTGAAGCATAATTTTGCTGATATAATGTGATCCCATCAAAATTTTGAGCTATCTCCAAGCCCAAAAATTGCTTAAGCAAGCCCAAATCGCTCATGTCAAAAGCTAGATTTAAGGCATCTTTTAGCTTGTTGATTGTAAGGAGAGTGCTACCAGTAATGAGAAGATCATCAAAATAAAGAAAAACAATCAGAAAATTACCTTTAACTTGATGTAGATACACATTCGGATCAGATTTGTATCTTTTGAAATTCTCAGAAAGAAGGAAGGAGTCCATCTTTGCGTACCAAGCTCTTGGGGCCTATTTCAATCCATACAAAGATTTCTTCAATCTGAAAACTAATGATGGATCTTATATGTATCCTTCTATATGGTTCATGTATACTTCTTTATCAATATCTCCATGTAGAAAATCACTCTTCACATCCATATGGTGCACTTCCTAGTGCTTGGATGCAGAAATAGCCAAAACTAGGCGTATGGAATCCATCTTTGCAATCGGTGCAAAGGTCTCAGTGTAGTCCACTCCTTGGACTTGGGAGAAACCTTTTGTCACCAGCCTATATTTTTATTTGTTGATAGAGCCATCAGCAAAAACTTTCATGTGGTAGACCCACTTACATTGGACCAATTTTCTTCCAGGTGGAAGACAAACTAGCTCCCATGTATTGTTCTTTTGAAGAGAACTGTACTCTTCATCCATGGTGGTTTACCATATTGGGTCTCAGTGGGCATGATAGTATGATTTGGAATCTGAACCAATCATCAAATAACATTTCTCAGATAATAATGGATCATAAAATGAAAGAGCCATACCTTCTCTTTGAAATTCTGCTCTTGTTCTCCTTGGATCAGCAGGATTTTCAATGTTTGGAGCAGCAGATTGTAAAGTGTTTTGGGCCCACTTTAGTAATTGAGGAGGATCATTATGGTAGGATTATAAACCTGATATGTCATGGCCATCAAAGTCTGATAAAATATCAGAAATATCAGATCTAATTCTTTCTTCATCTTCTCTTGAAACTTCTTCTTGTAGAGACTGCGGATCGATAGTGTTTTCCTCGACTAGTTTCGGATCTGGAAGCGGTTCTTCAAACTTCACACTTCACTCTATGAATATATTTTTGGATATTATATTCATGATTTTATATGCTTTTGATTCTTCTCCATATCCTATTAGGATGCATTCAGTACTTTGTGCATCCAAAGCTTTTCTCTTTTCAGAAGGAATTCTAGCCCATGCAGTGGGGCCAAAAACCCTCAAATTGGACACATCCGGTTTGTGACTAGTGAATGCTTTGAAAGGAGTTTTACCTTTCACGGATGAATGTGGAACTAGGTTCTGAATGTATGCAGCAACATTCATGGCTTTAGCCCAAATATTTGCAGCCAAACCTTTTGTCTCAAGCATACAGGTAGCCATCTCTTTCAATGACCAATTCTTCCTTTCTACTACACTGTTCTGTTGGGGTGTGTAGGGAACTGTATGCTGGATCTGAATTCTTCTTTAGGCACAAAGTTGCAGCAACTCAGTCTTGATATATTCTCCACCATTATCATATATGATAGCTTTGATCTTTCTCTCCATGGCGGTCTCAACAGAAACCTTAAAAGCCTTGAAATTTCCAAGCACTTCTGACTTGTTTTTGAGAAAGAAGACCCAAGTAAAGCGGGAGAAGTCATCGATGAATGTCAAAACATACCTTGAACCATTCATGGACATATTGGGCAGCAGACCACTGATATTAGAATGTATGAGACCCAAAATAGTAGAAGCTCTGCTAGCTTTTCCGTGGTCGAACTTGTGCTCGGGGTGCTTCCCAATGATGCAACCTAGGAAAATTCCCTTCGAGGAATAGAGGTGAAGAAGACCATCAACCATGGATTTGTTCCGTAATAGAAGAAAATACTTGTAATTAAGGTGTCCAAACCTTTCATGCCAAATCCTACTAACCTCATTTCCATGAGTGAGAAGAGCAATGGGCTTTTCAAGCAACACAAAGTGTGAAAACTCATAGTATTTTGCAGTATGGTTTGCCTTTCCGACTGCAATTAGTCTTCCACTTTCAATATAAAAAATTTCAACTTTGTTTGGGATGAATGTAACTTGCTTTAGTGCACCAGTGTGTGTCATGTGATACACATAAAGTAGATTTGAAGCCAAGGGAGGCACATAAAGAACATTCTGAAAACTTCCATGCTCTAAATGGATGGTACCTTTACCCTTTGATGAAATTTTTGAGTCATCTCCCAAATGGATGAAGATGGATCTATTTGGATCAAATGAAGAAAAGGAGTCAATATTTGCAGCCATTTGATTCGAGGCACCGGAATCTATCATTAGAGTGGTGGGTTTCGAAACAATTTCCATGAGTGCTTGACATCTTTCATGATCATCATTTCTATCCTTCTTCCATGCACCGTCAGGAAGAGTTATGTTATTCTTTTCCAAAAGGATGGCCATTTGATCTATTGTTTTATTCATGCATGAACTTTCAGGATGAAAGCCACGGTTTCAATAAGAACATTTATATTTTTCTTTACCCTCTTTACCCTTTTGCTTGTTCCTTGAACCGAGTGGTGCATCCGATGGTTTGCTTTTCTCTCTTTCCTTGGTAGGTTTAAATTTGGGCTTCTCTTTCTTTTACTTCCCTTTTCCATTCAAATTCTTGGATCCTTGAACAAAGAGGTTTGAATCTTTGGATCTTATGGACCCCATTTGAACTATCTTATCATGCTCTTTGGTAACGGACTCAATGAAGGCATTCAAGGTAGGCATCTTCCAATTCGGGGTAGTTAGCTGACCAAAATTGAAAGTAGAGACAAATACCAAGAAATATTTACCAAGTTTTGAAAGAATGGAGAGGGTCAATTTTTTATCCTCTTTGACAACTCCACTTTTCTTCAATTGCAAAGACAAATGCTTGAATCTTGTGAAAAAATCATTGATGGTCTCGAAATTCTCAGGATTCAAGACAATCAATTAATTTTCCAATTGAAACACCACATGTCATCTTGCTTTCCAAAAAGATTTTCGAGTTGCTCCCATACCGCCTTTGGATTAGTCAATCCACTGAGGTGAAAGTGAAGATCCTTGGAAATATTGAGGCAAAGAAGACCATATGCTTCATCCAATTTGTTGAAGTGCTTCGATTTTTCAATGAGAGTATTGGGCTCAACTTCGAGGCCCATGGTGACTCTGTAGTACCCTTTTGAGTGCAAAATAATCTCCATGTCATTCTTCCATTCAAAATAATTGAAGGGAGTGAGTAGCTTTGAAGAAGAAGAATCCATCTCAATGATAGAGAATGCTAATGCAGGAGTTATAAAACCTGCAAATCACAAGAAAAACAAGAACAGTAAGGTCGAACAATCCACCCTTTTAGAGTTGCATCACACCTGGGATTGGAGATCAAGCAAGCTTGAAGATCCAATGTATCAATTTCAGGAATTCTGTGGAAAACTCAAGCTTCTAGAGTGGTATTGGAGAGATATTTCAGCTTTGCATCACATGAGCAAATGCACATGAGATTTTGCATGCCAAAACTTCAGTATTTTTGAACAAATTCACTCAAATAGTCATAGAATTTTTGAGATATCTTGTCCCTGCCATGGCTCTGATGTGATATTAGTCACAACAGATCTATTGAACAAGTAAATCAATCACAATGATGTAAAACAAATTGGAGTAAAAACTGTGCAAGAGAGATGCACCAGTGCTCTATAATCCAGAATAGTAGAATTACAATACAATACTGTCACAATGAGTGAGCAATTCGAATTAGCCAAGGAGGTCATTTGAATATATTGCATGGCATAGCTTGGATCCAACTAGGAGTCCTCATCATCAATCAGTGGTGGTAATCAATGCACAAGTAACTATCATCCAGGTGTCAAACTTAGTCTAATTGAGTGTAATAAGTGTAACTAGTGGTAATGGCACTAATGTAGGCAAGGAGGCTCAGTGGAGGGTGCATGAGGAGTTAATTGGACTCAGAATAGGTAGTCAAGTCTCATTGGAGGTCCATTGGAGTGATAACAAAAGTTAGGAGTCATTCTGGCCTCAAATCAAGGAAAGGCAACTAGCTAACTGAAGTGAACTGGACTGGTAGGTGAGAAAAGGCGCCCCTCTCAGGTGGTAGGTGCATGCTGGGCGCACTAAGCACTAGGAGGGATAAAACTGAGTGGAAGGTAGCTCCCGGGTGTTGGCAAACTAGGGACTAGGTGCTGGAGGCATCAAACTTGTGACTGGGAAACATGCGGATGCATGCATGCATGCAAAGTATATACTGAATGATGAGATATCCTAAAAATTTGGTCAATATTAAAAGACTACAAATGGACCTTGTGATTGTGGGAGCTGAGCCAGGGAACACTTAGTGTACCAAAATGCCCCTTAATGAAAAAGAAAATACCATTCAAATGCCCAAGAAAAAGTTGAAGGTGTCAAATAATCAACATGTGCAATCTCTAGAGTTGACAGCATTACAACAAGAAAAGGAATCCATATATCAAGAAATGATGGATCACAAAGGTAAAATGTTAAAGTTACAAGATGAAAAGCATGCTTGGGAAAAAGAAAGGATTGAATTGTTGTCACAAATTTCAGTGTTAAATACCAATCAGATTGAAACTGTGCAAGTGCCAGAGAAGCCAAGGGATCAATCTCTATGTATAGATGAAGGACAAATGGATAAGTCCTCCACAAAGGAATTGGCTAGTGCTATGTCACAAATTAGTTTAATATGGGATGCGATATCAGTGGAAGTCACCAAATTCTGGTCACATTTGAATTTTATGGAAGATAAAGATGCTATCGCAAACATAGTTGTCTAGAAGTGTAAAGTGGAAAACGAGACATTAAGCAAAAGGACTTCAAAAAAAGTTCAAAATATAGTCAGTTTTTTAAACACTCTAAATCAATTAGATATTAAGAGTTTTCAAATCAAATATAGACCAACAGCCATCATTTGGGAAAGAAGAATTATTGGCAAGCATGATCGTGTTAAAGAAGTACAAGACAAAGCGCAACAAGTGCTCCTTGAAGTTCAAAATTTTAAGAAATTATTTATGGGGATTTTATAAAATGGTCTACCTTCTTTTCGGAGTGATGATGACTCAATAAAATTATCACAGTTTAATAGTACAGGCTCGTATGGGTCACTCGAAATTTTAAGATTTAGTCAAAGGATTAACTGGAAATACAATAATTGATCAATTGACCAATGATTTTGAAATATTTGATCAATTTCTAATGATTAAGAAGGATCTGCTAGCTGTATGTTACATAGAATGCATATAATTGGAGGTGATGGTGAAAGAAATGATGGATTATGAAATCCCAAATCAAGAGTAATGGAAAATTGTTGAAAATTTTGGGAAAACAAAATACAAGTTATATCAAGAACGAATATTCAGGTGTCTTATTTTGAAATGAAGTTGCGGTTCCTTTGTTAACTGCATGAGTGTTACATCATCCCAAATAAAAGAAACATTATACCAGCTTGGTCAACAACAAAACAAATGTTCCTGAAGTTTAGAGATTTCTTTGAAATTTCTATTTTTAGCGAAGAATTAGTTAGGGTTTATTCAAAGAACATTTTGTATAAATTTTGATTTTACAAAGTAATCGGAGTTGGATCCGAGAGCAAAAAATACAGTGATGTAATATTTTTTGAAGACTTTAATGAAGATCAGAAGTACAGGTCTATCGGAAATAGAGATTCATATGTTGTCACTTTCTTCAGTTTGTTAATTTCTCTTTTGTGAATGTATTTCTTGTTACACTATATTATCACTTTGTCTCATATTTGACTGAACTATGTGAGTTAGAATTCATTTTATATGCCCTGATTCACACATTTAAATATTTTCAATGTTGTTTCTTCCAAATTTATTCAGAATTCATCCCAGTTAGATGCTTTGTGTTATTAATGTATTGTTTTCTTTAATCTTCCATCATTCCTAAAATTCCTATTTTTCTTGAAATATGTTACCTACTTTTCCTTTGTGAAAGATTTATCCCACCACCGAGCTCTTAAATAATTTTGAGAAATGCGTGTGTTGACACCATACCCAATGGATTTTGTTTTTTATTCAAACACTTTGTTAAACTATATGTTGTAACTAAAGATCTGGCCATTGTTTTAAAAAGGTGAACCGTTATGAGTGACCATTATATAACATATAAAAAATGTTTTTCTGACTTCCAACAAGAAGGGTCGTTCGATCCTTCATTTATGAGAGAAAACAGAAGAATGAACGGACAACCCTTCTTGTATTGTAATATTAGTAGGTATAGTAAACACCAGACAGATTGGACACCCCTTCTTATATCCTCGAAATTCCAAGAATATTGTGAAGAGAAAAGATCGGCCCACCCTTCGTTTAGTAGAGAATTGTGAACAACTATATCCATCAATTCACCTATATCAAGAATGGTGAACACAAGAAGAATCAACCGACCCTTCTTGTAGTATAGAACTATTATGAAAATAATACTAGGAATAACAAGGGTTGGTCCCCCCTTCATTTATGAAATAATTGTAAAAATATTCAACCTATGAAGGCTAGGCCGTCAATTAATTAATATCAAGAATGTTGAACACGGGAAGAATACTAAGTAGAAGAAGGGTCGAGCGACCCTTCATTTAGGAGATAAATGTAAAAATAATTAATCTACGAAGGCTATGCCAACAATTCCCGACTTTTGACTTCCACTATAAATAGTAGGGATCGGGACATCAGCTAAGTTATAACATATAAAAAATGTTTGTCCCGAGTTCCATTTTCCGACAAGAAGGATTGGATGCCCCTTCGTTTAGTAAATAATTATGAACACCTATATCCAACAATTCACCTATATCTAGAATGGTGAACACAAGAAGGATCGACCGACCCTTCTTGTAGTCTAGAACTATTATGAAAAGAATATTGGGCAGAAGAAGGGTCGATCGTGTTAAGATTTAATATGCTAAGACAGAAAATAGCAGCATTACATTCCATTTCACAATAATAGCATATACAGGATCATTGAAGAAACAACAAGCACAGCATAAACACAAGAGACACAGATTTATCCTGGGAAACCCTCATGGGGTAGAAAACACAGCAAAGCTTCCTCAATATAGATGACCAACTATATACAAACATGCAAACCAAATACATGATCTCCTCCTCCACCATAGCAGACCTCTCCTCCACAAGTGCGCTACTCTCAAGTGAGTGAGTGTGTGTAAAATGAGGAATACACCTCCTCTATTTATACACTACTTCGACTTGTATTTTACACAAAACATGTAGGCTCGTATTTAACCAATGGGTTAAATACCCCACTATAACTGACTGGGCCGACCCCTCTAGGGTGGTCTAATAACCCTTTGACCCACATAACACATACAGGGCCTCCCCCCCACTAGGGAAGTCTAATAACCCAAGTTACCACATTCCAACGGAGGAATAAACATCTCCGGATATACAATAAGATCTTCAAGCAGGAATGAAACATCTCCAGAATAATAAAGTACAAATATGATATTCTTTGAAGTTACAATATCTCAACACTCCCCCTTAATGAGAAGGATATTATAACAACATCTACACGAGCAAGGAGTCATCAACATCATACATGCTTTCTCAACATCATCAGTAACTCAAGCAGTTACTGGAACATCTTCAATACTGGAACATCAACATCTTTAGTACTGAGTCTTTATCTTCTGCAGCACTCGAACAGCTACAACAACATCAACATCTGGATCCTCATGATAATTAGCATCGTCATCATACGATCATCAGCATTGGGATCATCTCAATCTACAGCATCTAGATCATCTCGATCTACAGCATCTGGATCATCTCGATCTATAGCATCTGGATCATCACGATCTACAGCATCTGGATCATCTCGATCTACGGCATCTGGATCATCTCGATCTACAGCATCTGGATCATCACGATCTATAGCATCTGGATCATCTCGATCTACAGCATTTGGATCATCTCGATCTACAGCATCTGGATCATCTCGATCTACAACATCTGGATCATCTCGATCTACAGCATTTGGATCATCTGTATTAGTATCCACACCAATACATCTATCATCAAAACATGTATTCTTACTAATACATATATCATAAAAAACGTTTATTCTCACTAATACATCTATCATCAAAAGCATGTATTCTCACTAATACATCTATCATCAAAAGCATGTATTCTCACTAATACATCTATCATCAAAAGCATGTATTCTCACTTAATACATCTATCATCAAAAGCATGTATTCTCGCTAATACATCTATCATCAAAAGCATGTATTCTCACTAATACATCTATCATCAAAAGCATGTATTCTCACTTAAAACATCTATCATCAAACGCATGTATTCTCACTAATACATCTATCATCAAAAGCATGTATTCTCACTTAATACATCTATCATCAAAAGCATGTATTCTCACTAATACATCTATCATCAAAAGCATGTATTCTCACTTAATACATCTTTCATCAAAAGCATGTATTCTCACTAATACAAGTATACACAACAGCAGCATACCCTGCAACACACATGATCCAATTACGGGATGGTCAATCCCTCTCACTTTAGGACATAGGTCCAAGGATGATACAATCCTGATCCACTTACGGGATGATCAATCCCTCTCAATTTAAGACATCTCTCATGTCTATGGACGATGCAATCCATATCAACTTACAGGATGATCAATCCTCATCCTTTTAAGACACCTCACCATGTCTAGGGATGATGCAATCCCGAATCAACTTACAGGATGATTAGTCCTTATCACTTTAAGACACCTCACCATGTCTAGGGACGATGCAATCCCAATCTACTTATAGGATGATTAGTCCTTATCACTTTAAGACACCTCACCATGTCTAGGGACGATGCAATTCCAATCTACTTACAGGATGATTAGTCCTTATCACTTTAAGACACCTCACTATGTCTAGGGACGATGCAATCCCAATCTACTTACAGGATGATTAGTCCTTATCACTTTAGGACATAAGTCCAAGGATGATGCAATCCTGATCGACTTACGGGATGATCAATCCCTATCTATTTAGGACATAAGTCCAAGGATGATGCAATCTTGTCACGTACATTTTGAACCAAACGCTCAGGGACGATGCAGTCCTATCACGTCCACTAGGGACCACTTTCTCGGAGACATATGTCTACGGATCTCTTTTAGGACATGTGTCCATGGATGATACAATCCCCTCGTCCACTGGGGACCACATTCTTGGAGACATTTGTCTACAGATCTCTTTAGAACTAAAGTCCAGGGATGATACAATCCTCTCGTCCACTAGGGACCACATTCTCGAAGACATCTGTCTACGGATCACTTTAGAACTGAAGTCCCAGGATGATACAATCCTATCGTCCACTAGGGACCACATTCTCAGATACATCTGTCTACGGATCACTTTAGAACTGAAGTCCAGGGATGATACAATCCTCTCCCATCCACTACGGACTTCATTCTCGAAGACCATACGTCTACGGATCACTTTAGAACTGAAGTCTAGGGATGATACAATCCTCTCCTGTCCACTACGGACTTCATTCTCGAAGACCATACATATACGGATCCTTTTAGAACATGTGTTCAAGGATGATGCAATCCCTCTTCTTTCTCGGAGACATATGTCTACGAATCCTTTTAGAACATGTGTTCAAGGATGATGCAATCCCCTCGTCAACTTAGACCCTGTCTAAGGACCATCCACCAACCTCTCTGTCGGCATCACCAATATAGGTATCCACATCATCGACCTCACTATCGATGTAGGCAATCTCGTCATAAGTGACCACATCACTCCCCCTCTCGAGGAGGGTCCTACCAAGCTTGTCTCGAAAAATACTCAAACTTTTCTTGAGGTAGAGGTTTTGTTAGTACATCGGTAACTTGTTACAAATTCAAACTTTATAGTTCCTTTCTATGCCATATCATGGAACACTGGATTCTCTTCCATCTTGATACAACTTTGTTTGTCACATAGGATCACAGTTGGGTCTATCTCTAAGTCAAACAATCCAGAATCCATACTGCTTCACAACTAGCAGAGCAAGCAACTATGTATTCTGCTTCAGCTGTGTTGAGAGCCACACTAGACTGCTTCCTGCTATACCACAAGATCATGGCTGATCCTAGAAAATAACATCCTCTCGATGTGTTCTTCCTGTCTGATACACTTTCTTCCCAATCAACATCTATGTAGTCATTTGAAGTCATGATCTCCAAGATAGCATAGATCAAATTCTATCATATCCTTTAGATGCCTCATCACATGCTTTTGCAACTATCAGGTGAACATATCTAGTTTCCACTAGATACTGACTCAAGGTGTTCTCAGCAAGGTATATATCTAGCCTGCTATTCGTCAGATACATCAATGACCCAATAATATGTCTGTACAGAGTTATATACTAACTCTGATGAGTCATTCACTAACAGCTTCAGGTTGGAATCCATGAGAGTGGTCATTCCAACATATCAAGTCCTTTTAATATTTCTCGGCATACTTTCCCTAGTTGAGAAAGATTCTTTCTGAGCCTTTCCATACTTCTAGACCTAGAAAGTAATGCATCAATCTGAGATCTTTCATTTTCATTTCTGCAGCCATCTATCTGTGCCATCTCTCATCAGATGGGTCTACTGATATGAGCCTCAACATCATTCGAACTTTGTGGTGAGTTCTTTCTTGCATCTGTGTATAGAAATCATATTCAACCTTGTAGCAAAGGTTGAGATCCACATCACCCATGGTGATCATTAAGCTCATCAATTTACTATCGATCCTGGGTACCTATACAGAACCTGATTCACACTTCTTCTTTAATTACACCATTAAGAGAATGTTCTTATCTATCCACGTGGAGCAAACATCTTGTTATGATTCTCTTCTTCTTTCTAAGAGAATCTTGTAGCCATGAGCCTTCTATAGTTTGCTTGATTTGTAAATCTTCTTGTTGAACATCCATCACTTGTTCGGTGTTCATCATTCTTCATGATCTTTGCTACAAATCAAAATTAAGTATATGATTAGTAATATTTCATAATCATGAAATCATGATAACCTATTATGCATACAGATATCATTTACATAGTTATGCAACTATCTTGACCAATACTTTGGCACAACACTTTTCCATATCCTGTATGCATACAGTGGCTATCTAGATGCCTTCCATCTCTACCAGAACATACTATCGAGAGTGTGCACAGCTCTCAGCATGTCAGCAAAGAGGTTTCATTCTAGACAAGCAACAATGGAATGTTAGTCCAACTTACCAATAATATGCATATTAGTAGTATACTGTTTCAATGCTCTATGAATGTTTACACTCAGCATGATATATTATAGGAATACAAATATGCATACAACCTATTATAGACAAGATCATTTACTATTTCAAATAACAACTTAAATACTTATCTTTTATGTTTGTGTGGTTGCCTCCCGCTTTATCTTCTATATGTCTTTTGAACTTCTATTCATTCTGTACCACTGTGCATGTTCAAGTGTGCACTAGTGTCATCCTCATGATCTCATACACAAACATACATTCATTAGTATATTCTCAAAACATTCTAATTCTAAATAATCTTGAATATGTATAGTCATGATCATTAGTATTCAGGGTTTCAAGGATGTCTTCTTTTACTCATGCATATTCTTGTTTGATCATAGTACTCTTCTGGTTAATTAAATCATCAAGATAAGAGACATAATATGCATAAACCCTTGATTACTAACTTTATGAATAAGCATAACCAATCATACCAAGTATACTTATATAAGGGATCTTAACACAAGGTAAGATTCTAACTTGACATAGGAAAACATACATGGATTATTATACTTACTTAGTTATGTACAACATACCTAAACAATCTCTTCAATGATTTAGAGATCCTGAGCTAGAACCTGCATGTCTCATAGGTTAAGCATAATATAACAAAGTCATACATACCTCGTAAGTAGAACAAAGATTATGGATGAGTCTTTGTCTTCATGTTGTCATGGTCATGGAACTTGATTTGTCTTTTGTGATGTACCTGTATCTTGTTAGAAGACAACATCAACCTCACACAACACCATAATGCATTAGTACAATCATATATCCCTAATCAATGAATGTCTTCGATCATTCACATGCATTCATACTGTTACTAGGGTGATAAGACAATTCTAACATTAATCAAGATTGTACTAATAAATAATATGAAGACAAATACATCATGAACTTAATCAAGAATCAGATTTCAAGACATACCTGAACCTCCTTAAGTCATACCTGTCGAGACTTCTTGTAGTCTTCTTATGTAAGGCTGTTAGCACTCGGATTTTCCATGGGCTGTATCAAAGAAACCCCCAGGTAACCTATTTCAAACCAATCTTTAGACTGAAAAGTTGGCCTCTTTCAGCCAGAGAGGGCTCTCTCAACAAATCTGCGATCCAATGTCACCACGATAGCAGCTTGACAATAAATTCAATGGCCAAATTGTAAAACAACAATAAAAAATTTGTAGGCTTTAAATAATGTGGTTAGATCAACAGGAAAAAGATACCATTGGGCAATGGAGTCAAGAAACAGAAAAATACAGATCAGAAGCCAAACAAACTTTTGTACAAAGGCAAGATAGTTGTTTTATTACAGTCAATAAGATTTTTCAGGGGGTGTAGAAAGAAGTAATGACATTCCATCAACAATGGGCATCAATTTTCAGATGAATCCACTGTTAACTTTGGAGAAACAAGTGGATACTTGAATGCGATAAACTGAGGCATAGCAAATATGAATCCCAATTTATTTTAGACTTTCATTCAAGCATAGAAGAAAGACATAATGGAAAAAATGACAAAGAAGATTGACATGCACATGTAAAGAAAGAGAAAGTACAGACTGTAATCTTAAAACAACACATGAATCTTTGATAAAAATATGCTCAACTCTGAAATCTTTATTAATTTCTGAAATAAACCTCAAAAACCCAGAACGGGAATTCTTTCTCTCTGAAAAATTGCCCCTTTACATGTTTTTTACATATCAATATATAGAAAGACGGCCTATACCTAATCTTGAATTCAAAACCTAACCGAAACTCTAAAAATAGAAACAGTTACAACTTATTTTTTATTTATTTCAGGAAGTAAATTTGCTGAAAAATAGGCTTCAAAGACCTAGCTGTATATCTCAAATGGAGAAAGCAGTGTACATTGTGAGAGAGATTTTTGTAACTAAGCATGTGCTGAAGAAAAGCCTCTTTCAGTTTCTGAAAATTCATCTTCATTTGGACGAAACAACTCTTTGAAGTTAATGACTAAAACAGTAAACTGAAATTCTGGAAAATTGCCCCGTGAAGATGACTTCGATTCTCTTAAACCATAACACCTGTGTAAAAACTGAAAGAGGTTTTTGAATATTGTTCTGTGATGAAGAAAAACCTCTCTCAGTTTCCTAAAATTCCTCTCGGTTTGGCAGAAACAACTTCTAGAAAATGGTGACTAAAACAGGCATTTCCTCAAAAACGTGTTATACTTATTCCATTCGATTTTCTCTATGGGATATATCCCACATTGGTTGAGCGGGAAATAATCGTGGTGTTTATATACCCCGCCGCACACAACACTTGATAACACATAGCACGTGCTACTATACTTCTCTTCTTCGGGAATGGTGGATCCGCATGGGCGGAAGGCAGTTTATGATACCACCCTCGTGTTGATGTGGATGAATAACAACGCGCCATGTGCTCCCGTGGTATTTCGTCCGCAACTTTATAATTTTAAATTTTGAGCTAGTGAGGGATGTGGAATTATCCCACATGCAATACAAAAGCACGACCGCCACTCTTTATATATTGCATTTCTTTTAACATATAACAAGTAATACAAATGAAGGAATGATCTTGGCCTTCGTGCTTAGAGTATGGAGGCTATGTGGGGCCCCTTGGCTCGGCTCTTGGTCACTTGACAAGCCCTCGGTGTTGGGCGCTAATACCTTTTGCTCTATTTGGCCCAAACCAAAAATTTAGAATGAGCCTTAAGTTATAAAAAATTAATTTAAAGCTTTAGACCCCCTTTTTTTTTATAAAGTCGATGACTTTAAAACCTTTAAAAAATCAAAACTTTCATAAAGTTTTAACTTTGTCAAAATAGAATATCGAAACATTTCTTCTTCATAAAACCTCCATCATGGAAAATCTTATGTTTTGCATGTTGATGCTATCGAAATAAATTCAAGCATAAAATTTATGGAGTGCTAACAAAGGCCTTAGCCTCAACTCCCCCTGAAACTTGATCTGGAGCTTGATTAGGGTTTGCTAGAGAAACCCTAAAAATTCAATCTTTGACTTTCACACTTCTGAATGGATGGAAGGATGTGTCTTATTGAGCCGATCAAACTAGCATAATTCAATTTTGAAATCTCCAAAATTTGACCCCTCAAAATTGCCTTCGAAACTTCTGGATCTTCTGGACAGGAACCCGAACTAGGGTTTGATGAAGCCCACCCTTCTGTCCAATCAAAAGGTTCGATCCAACGCTCTAAACTCTTATTTTTCTGAGGAGCTTCCAGCTGGTTACAGACTTCAAAAATTCCAAATTTTATTGAAGCCCTAATTTTCCATCTTTCCGATCAAAATCCCGAACTGGGGTTTGATCAAGCCCGGTCTTCTACCCAACCAAAAAATTCAATCTTGGTCTATAAATTTTGATTTTCCTGAGTAGCATTCAGCCATGGATTCTGATTCCAAAAATTCTAACTTTCTCCGAAACCCTAAATTCTGGAAGCCATGAATGAAGGTGCTCCAAAAATAATTCTGTTTTGACAGAAATATGTACCTGATTGTTTCTGTTGTAACTCTAAAGTTTTCGCTCCACAGGGTCTGAAAACGTTTTCTATGGTAGCCTGACCTGTCATCTTTCCATCCCAATAGGTCTGACCTCAATTGGAGTTTGTGAGAGAGAGTTATTCCAAGTGTCGCAACGTGACCTGTTTATGGGATAAAACAGGAGAGCGAACTTGTACGGTGTGCCACGTGTCACTGGTTCATCTTCGGCCTCTGAAATTTTTTTTTGAGATAGTACAGTCTGTGCACTATCTGTCACTTTTTACGACATTTCATTTGGAGCTTCCTAGCCCAAGTTATGACATTTTTTCCAAGGTCACCTGATTTTTACTAAGATCTGGAAGAGGCAGAAACCCTAACTTGTAGGGATCATAACTCACAAAGTACAACGAATCTGAGGGTGTCCTTTGGACAAAAGGTACCTGGGGATGTTATCTTTGACCTGTAAATGTTTCAGATCCTGAACCTTCGCAGAAATGGATTTATAGCAAAATTTCCACAATGACTGGTGTTTGCTATGTAAAACCCAAACCTTCAAATTGTCGCAAGTGAAGCAAGTGTCGTAAGTGCCATACATTGCCTTCCTTCAGGTTAGCTATGATACCGAGTTAAGATTTAATATTCTAAGATAGAAAATAGCAGCATTACATTCCATTTCACAATAATAGCATATACAAGATCACTGAAGAAACAACAAGCACAACATAAACACAAGAGACACAGATTTATCCTGGGAAACCCTCATGGGGTAGAAAACCCAGCAAAGCTTCCTCAATATAGATGACCAGCAATATAAAAAGATGCAAACCAAAGACATGATCTCCTCCTCCACCATAGCAGACCTCTCCTCCACAAGTGCGCTACTCTCAAGTGAGTGAGTGTGTGTAAAATGAGGAATACACCTCCTCTATTTATACACTACTTCAACTTGTATTTTACACAAAACATGTATGCTCATATTTAACCAATGGGTTAAATACCCCACTACAACTAACTGGGCCGACCCATCTAGGGTGGTCTAATAACCCTTTGACCCACATAACACATACAGGGCTGACCCCCCACTAGGGAAGTCTAATAACCCAAGTTACCACATTCCAACGGAGGAATAAACATCTCCGGATATACAATAAGATCTTCAAGGAGGAATGAAACATCTCCATAATAATAAAGTACAAATATAATATTCTTTGAAGTTACAATATCTCAACAGATCGCCCCTTCATTTATGAGGGAATTGTAAAAATATTTAACCTACGAAGGCTAGGCCATCAATTCATGTATAGCCAAAATGGTGAACACTGGAAGAATACTAGGCACAAAAAGGGTTGGCCGACCCTTCATTTACGAGAGAAATGTAAAAATATTTAATCTACGAAGGCTAGGCCGATAATTCCCGACTTCCGTTTTCCGACAAGAAGGATCGACCATCCCTTCGTTTAGTAGATAATTGTGAACACCTATATCCATCAATTCACCTATATCCAGAATGGTGAACACAAAAAGGATCGACCGACCCTTCTTGTAGTCTAGAACTATTATGAAAAGAATATTGGGTAGAAGAAGGGTTGGACACCCCTTCATTTATGAGGGAATTGTAAAAATATTCAACCTACAAAGGCTAGGTCGTCAATTCATGTATATGCAAAATGGTGAACAATGTAATAATACTGATCACAAGAAGGGTCGGCCAACCCTTGATTTATGAGAGAAACGTAAAAATATTTAATCTATGTTGAAGGCTAGGACAAAAATTTCCGACTTCAGCAATACATATTAGGGATCGGGACATTGGCTAAGTTAGGACATATAAAAATATTTGTCCCTAATTCCGACTTCCGACAAGAATGATCGACCGCCCCTTCATTTAGTAGAGAATTGGAAACACCTATATCCAACAATTCATCTATATCCAGAATGGTGAACACAAGAAGGATCGACCGACCCTTCTTGTAGTATAGAACTATTATGAAAAGAATACTAGGTAGAAGAAGGGTTTGTCGCCCTTTCATTTATGAGAGAATTGTAAAAATATTCAACCTACGAAGGATAGGCCGTCAATTCATGTATATCTAGAAGGGTTAACACTAGAGGAATACTGAGCACAAGAAGGGTCAGTCGACCCTTCATTTAAGAGATAAATGTAAAAATATTTAATCTACGAAGGTTGGGATGACAATTCAGCTATATCCCAAATGGTGAACAAAAAAATGAACGGTCGACCATTCCTACATTGTAGGATTAGTAGAAATAGTAAACACCAGAAAGTTCGAGCACCATTTCTTATATTCTCCAAATATCAAGAATATCATGGAGAGAAAGGATCAACCACCCCTTCGTTTAGTAGATAATTGTAAAACTATCAAACCTACGAATAGTCATCCAGAAATTCACCTATATCTAGAATGGAGAACACAAAAAGGAACGATTGACCCTTCTTGTACTCTAGAACTATTATGAAAAGAATACTTAGCACATGAAGGTTCGGTTTGCATTTGAGTTATAAGAAAAATGTAAAAATATTCAACCTTCGAAGACTAGAACAACAATTCATGTATATTTAGAGTGGTGAACACAGGAAGAATACTGAGCACAAGAAGGGTCGGATGACGCTTCATTTATGAGAGAAATGTAAGACTTTTTGATGTATATGTAACTTCGGAATGTATTTCACTTGTATATTTTATATTGTATTCATATTACATCGTTCTTTCGACGGAGAGGTTTCACTCCTCCGATCGAGAAGGTCATCATTGTATTTGATAGGGTTATTAGACTCCCCTAGTGGAGTCGACCCTAAGTCATGTTGTGATGGGTTATTAGACCCTCCTAGGAGAGTTCAGCGCAGTTAGGGTAAAAGGAAAGTGAAGTCAAGTATAAATAGAGAGTGTGACTCTCTCATTTCATTCACTCACTCACTCATTCACACAATTGAGAAGTGCGCACAAGTGGAGGAGGAGGAGTTGAAAAGGACTATCTCTTTGTTTTGGGGTTTTGTATCATTGCTCATTCTATCTCTGTGGAAGTTGAGGGGTTTTCTCCTTTATGGTTTCCCCAGTGAAATGCTTTGTGTCTATTGTCTCATGTGATTGATTTGTTGTGCTTGTTATTCTCTCAAACAAGATCCTAGATCATACTGAATTAAATGATGAAAATCTAACAAGGTATTAGAGCTAACCTGAGAAGAAGACACTATGCAGCTGCGGAAGCTATAGGGATTCATAATTTTTGGGTTTCTCTCCACAGTTCATCAAAGGCAGGAGGCTAGGCTGACTCTCCTAAGGAAGGCGCATATTTTTGTCGAAACAAAATTTAATTCTGGGCATTTTCATTTTTTGGCATGTCACTACTGAGGGAAATTAGGGCTTTTGACAGAAGTGGAAGTTTGGAGTGCTCTCAGGATAGGATTGATCTCCTCAGCAAAATTGAAATTTAGAGACCAAGATTCGAAATTTTTGGTTGGGTAAATCTCTAGGAAATTCAAACCCTAATTTGACTTTTGGACCAGAAAACCAGATTTTGACAGAGGTTGCAGATCCGAAATTCGTAGGTCACTTTTGGAGGGTCAATTTTTAAAGTTTTCAAAATTTGATCACACTAGCTTGCTCGCCTCAGTCAATTGCATCTCTCTATCGAGACAGAAGTTTGAAATTCCAAGTTTATATTTTTAGGTTTTCTCTGTCAAACCCTAGTCAGCTCCAGATCCAGTTTCAGTAAATCAAGTGGTAAGATCTAAATCTTTTATTTACATTTGAGTTTCTCATTAAGATGTCTCACCACACCAAGCTTAACAATAAGCTTGAAGGGGCTGATAACTTCCGAGCATGGAAGTATAGGATTGGGTTAATCCTAGAAGAGAATGAATTGAGTGAAGAGGTTCTAGTCTCAGAGGGAGATGACGCTAAGGCCTTACATAAGAAGAACTTGGTCAAGGCCAAGAGGATCATTGCAGATTCTATCAAGGACCATCTCATACCACATGTGTCATCCCTAAAGAAAAATAAGGAGATGTTTGATTCCTTGACCAAGATATTTGAAAGAAAGAACATAAATCGAAGGATGACATTGCAGAACCAATTGAAGAATGTGAAGATTCAAAATACAAAGACCATGTAGTCTTACTTTCCAAGGGTCTCCCAGATAAAAAACAAGTTGAAGTTGTGGGAGAAGATATATAGAATGGAGAAGTAGTGATGAACACCTTGAATGGTCTCCCTAGGTCATGGAATTCCTTCATTCAAGGAATTTGTACTAGGAAGAAGCTCATCACATTAGTAGGCTGTGGGAGGAATGCTCACGGGAAGGGTAGACCCCACCACCAGAATCGGAGGGAGAACTTTGGAGGATGCATGAGAGATCTCTCTCACATTCCGATGTTATACTTGTGATGAGAAGGGACACTATTCTAGAGATTCCAGAGATTGTCCCAGGAACAAAAGAAACTCCCACAAGAAGAAGAACATCAAAAGAAGACATCAAGCTCACACTACAGAGGATGATGAACCTCCCAGGAAGAGGGCCAGAGATGAAAGTGAAGATTCTTCAAGCGATGAAGAGTATGTTATGATTTCTGCCCTCACAGGAACTATTACACATGGAAGCAATGATTGGCTTATACATAGTGGGGCTTCCAAGCATATGATTGGATTCAAGGAATCCTTTATGAATCTATCTAAACATGAGTCACCCCACAAAGTGAAACTTGGGGATGACTACCAGTATCATATAAAAGGAAGTGGTGAAGCCTCCTATTAGCTAGACTCTGGAAAGTCTATGAAGATGAAAGATGTTCTATTTGTACCAGGACTAAAGAAGAACCTTTTCTCCATCTATGCATTAGATGCAAAAGGAATGAGGGTTGAATTTGTAAATGGCCAAGTTCTTATGTGGCCTAAAGGAAATACTATGGATGATGCAGTAGTGATTGGAGAGAAAGAGGGAGGATTATACAAACTAAAGGGACAACCAGAACAAGCCTTGGTTCATGAATCCATGGAGCCAAGTGGACTATGGCATAGAAGGATTGCACATGTGCACTATAGAGCACTATCTTTTGCAAGCAAAGTTGTTGAAGGTCTTCCAGAAATTCAAGCAAAGCATGAAGGAATTTTCAAAGGATGTGCAAAAGTAAAGAATACAAAGAAGCCATTTCCAAGCAATGAAAACAAGGAAAAAGGAATGTTGGAAATCATCCACTCTGATGTATGTAGTCCAATGTCATTCAACTCTTTGAGTGGGTATATATTTTATGTTTGTTTCATTGATTATTTTTCTAGGAAGAATTGGGTATATTTCTTGAAGAAAAAGGATGAAGTATTTGTTACAACGTAGTTTTCCACCTTGTGAGCATCAACACTCTTTGGCCTATGGGATCCATTTCAATGACTTAGATCCACTTTATATCCTTCAGACACTATTTTTTTCTATTTTTCCCTTGTACGCTAGATGCATCATTACAGTGGGTGTACCTGCGAGTTGCATCACTATAGCCTGTGAGTAGCATATAAAATGGTAAAAATCACTAGTTTATTACTTTTTACTCCCAAAAAGCAGTCATAGGGTGACCTTTGGCCCTCCATTTTCCCCGAAATGTCTCGATGTGTCCTTCCACCTACCTTTCGGAGGACTATATATTGAGCACATATGGCTTATGTACGAAAGAAAAAAGAAGAGCAAGAGAACTCTAGTGGATTTTTGCCTTATCTTGAGTCTACACTCATTGATCCTTGTAGTTGTCAATCCTTTATGTTCACCTTCCAAACTCCTATCATAGCTTGAGTTTTCCATTCCATGGAGGATTGAAGTGGTGGAGGCACAAGTGGATTGATCCAGTTCTTGGTTTAGATTGGTTGCCGGCAAGAGGTCGTATCACATTGTACTTCTTCTTGTTTATTAATAGAAATACTCATATTCTCGTCCATTAATGTTGTGAATGTTGTTTGTTCTACATTGGGTTGCATTTACTTATAATATCGTGGACCATTTCTATTGATGATGTTAATGTCATTTATATATTATATGTACTTGTTGTATATTAGTTGTCAAAACTAATTTGCAGATTCAAGTGCATGGATTGAAAGCTCCAATGGGGATCTGCATCAAATGTTTGGATCGAGGTTGGTTATATTATTCATTATCTTAGCATTGTCATTTATATAGCATAGTATTGAGAATTGAGTTAATTTCTGGTAGTCAGCCGTCTGTTGTGGTCTACCCCAAGCCATAGTGAGTTTTCTCCAAAACAGAAATGGCGACTCCGCTGGGGAAAACATCAATTTTTGGAGATTTTTTAGCATTAGTCCTTAATTAGAGTTGTAGTTTGTCGAAGCTCTGTGTCATTGATTGGCCATTGAGATACACTATAGAAAACTAGTTTTTCTGAGCCATTGGACTCTTTATTTTCCCATTTTCCTTTCCTTACCCACGGGTGAGCTTAGCTCTGCCCGTGTACACCCGCCTCTGTTTACTCTACTGCTCACGGGTACCCGCAGGTTTTCCTTCGACAGTAGCATACAACTCCGGCTTTGGTTTATTTATGACTTTTGGTTGTTGCTGGGTTGGCTTTGGATAATCCTAAGTCTTTGTTGGACTATTTCTTGATCGTTCCATGCCTTGGTTGTGACCAAAACTCTTCTTTTCTCTTGGTTGAGCCTTGTTGGTTTTTTACCCATGTTTGGATTTAGCCTTGTTGGTTTTTTCCTTTTGAGCTCATTCCTTTGGCTGAGTCTTACTATTTGGTATCTGTTGGGTTGTCTTAGTGATCTCCTTGGCAGATCAGTGACTAGATAATAGGATTTTGCTTGCATTTTTCATTTCCTTATATTGAAAAATACATACAGTTTTGCATTTTCCTTTTGCTTATAAGAAAAAATACAAAAAAAAAATGCTTTTATGTACTGCATCTTGCATTGAGTGCTTGCTGCCTTCATTTAGGTTCTTCTTGTGCATCAAAAATATAAAAGGATTGCATTTTTATTTGGAAAACGTTGGATTCATTTTGCATGCTAGTGGCATTGTTTTTATTGGATAGATGAGTCTAGGATTTGACGATTTTGCATACTATTGAGTCGTACACATCACTAGTTTCACGACCATATCTCTTGAGTAACCAGAGCCATTAAAATTATGCTTAATCTTCAAATTGATTAGATCGATTTTATTTATAGGGTACACCAACTAGCATAGGTTTAGAGTCTTGGAATAAATCATTGTGAGTTAACAATCCAAGACTACTAGACGAAACATTAGGTATCTGACCAGGGAGTGGAGAAATCCATGGTATACATCGGTGTTGTCAGGAAGCTCTACTCAAACCAAAGTTAAGCACGAGGTCACGGGAGGTTCGTTGAGGAGAGGTCACGGGAGGTTGGTTGAGGAGATATCCCTCTGATACTAGCTGAACGTGGGAGATATTTCCAGGATTTGTTCGTATCTGGGGACTCTTGGGGGATTTGAACCTCATTGATTTTCGGGCTCAGCTACCTTTCCCATATGACAGATCCCACCTGCAATTGTCCCCCTGAGCATTGGTTATATTGCGGTGACCATAGTTTCCTTACCTAGGTATTGCATAGGGTACTTGCAGTGGTTATGTTGTTTGTGTCCTAAGTCAGATAGGGATTGGACAGCACAGTTGTTTGTGTAAGTTTTAAACCTTAACAGTGTAGTAAAAACTCATACAGACTCTTAAGCATTAACAGAAAATACACAATGGCACACGCATAACACAGAGATTTTCACCTAGAAACCCTTAACCGGGAAAAAAAACAGCAAAACTTAGAACCGCAAAACTCCTTTCATTATATGTTTACTCAACCATTTACAATACAATATATGGTATTTCGCAGCATCTAAAACCCTAATTTGTTTACCCAAAATTAGGTTACAACCCTAATCCCTTTACCGGGATTAGATAGAATATAATGGGCCAAAATCGCAAAAAAGAAAAAAGCAACCCAAAAAAATTTTGCACTCCGTGTCGTTTCGGAACCTAACAGTCCGAAACAAAGGGGTGGGGCCTTGTCGGGATACCCCCCCCTCACTGGGGAGGGGATCGTGGTGTACATGCAGCCACCATGTGAAGAGATATAACACACCCAACAGTTTGTTGCCGAGGGTTACGACCCTTTGCACGTAATGAAGCCTGGGTGTCTCTATAATTTATTCTGTTACCTCTGGCTATAGTTTGGGAGTCTCAAGCCTCTCCGAGGAAAGACATACCGGCTCTAGTGTCGAGAGCTCATTTAGCCACTCTGCTTGTCTACTCTTGGATATAATTTCTCTAGGTGTGTGCTTTTGATTTACTATTTTTGATCGATAGTTTGCCTTTAGGGGACGTTTTGATTTTATATTCTCTCCGGAGATATCGTGGCATGGAGTCCGTCGGTTGGATGGTTTGCAGCCTACCAAACTTTCATGCCGTGTTGCTAAAGGATGTCGGTGGGCTCCCTTCGAGTCTTTGGATTCTTGCAAGACTTATGTCCTAGACGTCATGGCCATGCACATTCTAACATGGGAGAAATCCCTACGAGCCCTTCAAGTAGAGTTGAGCACACTTCAGACACCCCTACTCCTCGTGAGGTGTGGGGGGGTGATCCACCTAAGACCCAACCTAGTTTGTTTGGTCCAGATCCACCCGAGGACAACCTGTTCGATCCTTAGTTTCCACAAAATTATTTATATGGGATTCCAT
Organism: Larix kaempferi; assembly: GCA_027924585.1. NCBI lineage: Eukaryota > Viridiplantae > Streptophyta > Pinopsida > Pinales > Pinaceae > Larix > Larix kaempferi. The sequence goes on from BSBM01000631.1 coordinate 967,605, forward strand.
AGGTCCATGATGATTCAGGCCCTACTGTCAACCCTATCGCGTTCTCATATGGTATGCCAAATTACACCACAGTTGATCCTTCCACTGCTTTTGGTAGTCATGCTGGCACCATTCATGGTGTTAGCAACACTACACCCACTTGGGGCAATACCCTCACTGGGGGCACCACATTGTCCACTCACACACATAGTATGGGGATTGGTCATATTCCTCCTAACAATGCTAATGTTGGAAGACGACCGCCTCCTAGGGCTACCCAACCTAATAGGAACACTGTTCGAAACACGACTCGCCATCCACCACCTAATACACATGTCGCTACCCGTCAACCTAGGACCACTTTCACAAATGTTAATGCTCCTCCTAACCATGGGAGTGGACATATACAACATACTTTTGCGTCCACTACCACTACTAGTAATACTAATGTAGGAAGTGGGAATATATCTTATCCTCATGGTCATAACGCCACCATTCCTGCTACTAGTAAGAGCCATGTTGGGGTTGGAAATATATCTCATGCTTATGGTCACCACACGACTGCTCACGCTAATCCTAATGCTGGGGGTGGGAGCATACCTCACCATTATGGTCATTACAACTCAGTCCCCGCTACAAATAGTACATATATGCCCCATACTTATGGTGGAAACCCTTACTACAACACAGTCGGTGCTGGCCACCAGTACAACCCACCTCAATATGGTGCCCAAAATACCTATATACCTGCTTACTCTCATACAGGTCAGGTCGGAGGAGGTTATCAACCTTATGGCCATGGTCAAGCTTATGGTCCGTTAGGTGCTCATTATCAGTAGTTTAATGCTCATGGTCAAGCTTTTGGTCCACCTTATAATTTGGTTCTGTTCAACCAACGTTTTATGGGAGCCTATAATCAAGCTTTCCAGTCGCAACTCCCGTTCCTTGCATGTTTGAATCTTCTGGATCTTTCGAATATCATGAATGATCCGGTGTGTCACGACCCCAATTGGCCCTCGATCCCTACCAAGCTCCCTTCGGACATTCCTAAGTTTGAGGGGAAAGGTGGTGAGAACCTGGGTGATCATGTCACAACGTTTCACCTTTGGTGCTCCTCCAACTCGTTGAATCACGATTCCATTAGATTATGACTATTTCAACTCACCCTCACGGGGGCAACTGCGAAGTGGTATGTTGAGTTTCTTGGGAACACTTATAGGGGTTTCAATGAGATTGCTTTGGTTTTCTTGGACCATTTCTAGTTGTCGGTTCACTATGATACTAGTACTGAACTTCTGTCTACCTTTCGTCAGAATAAGGCCACACATATTTCTGACCACGTTCAAGAGTGGCATCGGTGAAAGAGATTAGTGAAAGTCAACATTCCTCCAGAATTTCTGTTGGAATGGTTCCTCAAGTCTTTACTCCCATACATTGCTAAGGATGTTTCAATGTTTGGCATTGTGATTGAGGAACAAGCCATCTTAAAAGTCCAGCAGTTAGACTTATTATACTCTAAGTCTGGCATTTTGTATGACATTATTCCTGACGCACCGCGAACATGCCATGTGCCTTAATCAGTTCATGGAACGCATGTCGATGGCGATGTAGTATCCGCAAGCACTCCCCCTATAGATCTGGTGGCTAATCAAATGAAAAATTTGTTGCTAAACCAGTCTACTCTCGGACAGGTTCACACCTTGTCCACTTCCACCCCGTCGTCCGATGTACACAGTGTGCAATCGACGAACCAATTAGGTAACCAGCAACCTGGTGGTAAGAAAATGGGGAGAAACAACCATAGGGGTGGAAACAATGGGAATAAAAATAATAGCAATCACAATACCCCTCGTAAGGAGAATGCCAACCCTCCTCGGGAAGGCGGAAATGCTAGTGAGAACCATAAACCTAGGTGTAATGTGAAGTTTCCTTGCAAGCTCTGTCGGGAAGATCATCTTACTCAAAGAGCCCAGTTGTGTTAAAGGATCCCCTTCCTCATCATCAAAACATGGCTTCGCATCCTCCCACCAATGGTTATGGACCTACTGAGATGGAAACGTCTTCTTCCAATACTGGTGGTTATGGATGTGTGAATATGGTTCAATCGAAGGTTAGTGTTGCCACTCGTCAACGCGATTATGGTGCACCACAACATAATATGGGGATTGAGCCTCCCCCTCCTCCTGACAATTCCTTTCATAACGAGAAGCCCTCTAATATGTCGCGGATACCGAAAGGTGTTCTTAAGTGCTCTACGCATAATCCTAATGCTCGATCCGTCCATAACTACTCCATCGTGGAAGATTTGGGCCAAAATCCGTATGCCATGTCGACTCTTAAAGTTTTGAAGGCATGTCCTTCTCAAAAGCATGCCCTTTTGAGTACATTAGGAGTTCAGGATCGGGGAAGTCCAAGTGTTATCAAGTTCGACGCTACTAATATTCAACCTTGCTTACCTTACCACGTGGCTTTTCAAATCCAGGTGGAGTGCCTTCAGAATTTTGTCAAACATACAGCCCCATTGTGTCACAAAAGTCATCTTGAGGTGGTCTTTTTTTGCAATGTGGATCTAATGATAGCCCGAGAACCTATCCGTGAAAGAATACATCTTCTGGCCACCCACTCCTTCAAGTACCTCATTAGTAAACAGGGTCAGAAAGGGATCATGCAAATAGGCATCATTCAACTTCCGCAAATTGACACAAATGTGTACCTCACCAGTCTTCTTGTCCTGCACCACCATCAGATTGATCCATTCTGACTCTTCAACCGGTTCAATGATACCAACATCTAGCATGCAATCAACTTCTACCTTGACCCTCTCCTTATGGCACAGGTTCAGCTGGTAGGGTCGCTACCGGATCAATTTAGCATCTGGTTTCCATGGGATCTTCATCTCCCCTAAATTGCCCAAAATAACTTTCATTTCAGAGAAATTCATAGGAAATAGACCTTGGAATTCATGCAGCAAGTCAGTGACCTTTCTCATCATCTCATCATCCCAATAATCTCCAACATTCATGAACTTGGGAGTGGTATCCGTCCGAATATTGATCTCACAAAGCTTCAAGGTCTGGCTGATCGGATCACTTGGCACGTCAGGTGCTACAACATCGCGGCATCCTTTAGACTCTGGAATATTGACATCTCAGGGATCGTCACCGTCTGCTGGCCCACCAATGATGTTATAACACTCCATCATAGATGACAGTTGGCATTGCATATGCGGATTCGCAGGATATGCTACGGGAACAACCTTTAGAATCACATCGCGAATGATCTGCAGAGCATTATGGACATCTGGGTTGGGATCCGCAAAACTGAATGTATGAGTAAAGCAAACCGTCAACTCCAACCAAGTAGTGATTTCTCCCCGGAATTCTGTTGCAGTATACCATGATCGCAGCATTTCGTCCAAAGTATGGATAAATGCATGGACCCACTCATCTCTTGGTCATGATGCCCATAATGTCTAACATTCCATCAAATGACTTCCAGGGTTATTCCAACCATCATATTTCCTTGTATGGTAAACCTCGTCTTAGCACTTAGATTTTAGCTCGGTTGTAAAAGAATAACACCTAAGGTAACCTATTTCAAACCAAACTTTAGGTAGAAAACTTAGCCATTTTTTCCACCAAAGAGGGCTCTCTCACAAGATATATGTAAAGGCTAAAAATATATAGAAATACGCTCAAAAATTTCTCAAAAGGATTTACTTGGTTGAAAAGGAAACAAGAAACATTGGGTATGGAGTCAACTTTCAAATATTAAATGTGCCAGCAAGAGATTTATACCAAACATATTTCCATAGAGGCAAGATAGTAATCATATCACAATCAATTTTATTTTGTAGGTGGTATAGAAAGAAATAATGATAGTCCATCAACAACAGGCATCTAACTATGATGAATCCATTGTCAACTTTGGAGAAATAGTGGATATTTAAATGCGATAAAAGGAGGCATAACCAGTATGAATATCGATTTATTTCAAACGTTCATTTAAATATAGAAGAACATAATGGAAGATATAACAAAGAAAGTAGACATGCACATATAAAGATAAGGGAAAAATAGACTATAAAACTGATCAACACATGAATCTCTGGTCTCAAAAGATAGGTATTTCCACTGTACTGCCTTTTATTTATCAAAAATTTGACTTCAAAACATAATCGTCTCTCAAAGAGTTTCCAAACCTTTCAAAAATGACTCTCATTGTCTTTTATACAAAATTCGGAAGAAGCTTGACATAACTGCTTGTTCTAACTAATAACTGAAAATGTTTTAACTCAAAAAATAACTGTCTTTAAACAATAGATAACTATCTTCAAACAATATTACAAATTTTTAAAATAAAAGCATCTTTTTGCGACTTGGCAAAAATTCTGAATAGCATCTTTTTGCCACTTGGCAAAAATTCTGAATATATCTATGAATGGACAGAATATCTTGTCCTTCCATATTTGTCGACATAGTTCAATTGGTCGGCCGTGGGTAAATCATAACTGGTCATTTCTTTCACCAAGACTTGCATTTCAACATGACCTGTATAGACACGTCTTTATCCTTCTGTCGCAATTGATGATCTCCACCAGTCTTCAGAGCTCCCAGGGATAGCGACACATATACAAAATGTCGTTATTTGAAACCCTTTTGTTTTATATAATCCTTTTTTATTAACTTTCTGGCAGCTTTCTGAATGTAGTTTATATCCAACCGTTGATCACGAGCCTTTTGATTTGAGCCGTTAGATCTTGTGTCCCTTTATCTCCCATGGTGGTATCCACGATCCCAATAACGGTTTTCTTCTCCGGTTTTTCCTTGTGCGGATCAACCACTTTATGACACCTGTTAGAGTGGTTTAATTTCCGCGACTGCTCTTTCTTCTATCAAGTGCGCACTTTTCCTAATGCGGACGAATCTTGGCTGTTGATTTTGTCCGAATATATATTGTCCCTCCGATTGATATCAACATGTGGCGTATTCCTTTGCGCCTTCTCCATCTGCCACGTGCTACGGTCCGCCTCTTATCATTCTACCACGTGTTATGACCCGCCGCGCCTTATCTTTTGGTGGTTCCGCACGATGTTGTGGTGGTTTGCGATATTGCTATCACGTTGATGCGGATTAATGAAAATGTGACACGTATCGGGCGGTATTAAGTTCGCAATCACTCACTAACGTTTGGAAACGATCCTTTTGGCGGTGCGAGAAACTATAACAGCCATTGATCTCTACTTTTGTCATCTCCGCTGTTGAAACTTGACCAAGACTTAACCTCCTCAAAAAATTATTTTCGGACTTTGCATATGTGGGTTTTTCTTGTTGTTGTTTTTTTTTTATTATGAACCTTTACTTCAATCCATTTGTAGTAACTTCCCTTCTTTTGGATATTTTTTGACAAATTTTTTGGGTTTGAGCATTTTCAAATATAGTGTCAACAACTGGCTCCAACTGGGGATGCTATCCTCCCTGTGAGGTAGCAAAGAACATCGTAGACCAAGTGCCTGATCCATTGGGTTGCATTCAAACCTTTCTGCAAATCAAAATTTATACCATTTTTTTTTGAAAAATATTTACACTGTACAAAACTCTCTTTCACCTCTGTCCTTTTAAGAGAGATAATGTTTGAGGTGTCTACCATTTACTGGTCCTCTAGGAAAGAATTCTCCATTACAATTTTTTAGGGTAAATGCGTTTTCCCCTTGATATCCTGCAACAATATATGGACCTTTCCATAAATGCTCAAACTTCCCATGGTGATCTTCATTTCTAGAGTCCCACTTCAAAATTAAATCATTTATCTGAAAATTCTTTTCTTTAACCTTTCTGTCAAAAGTTTTCTTCATTTTCTCTTTATGCATTTGGGTTTTGTTATATGCCTTTTCTCGAACTTCATGTAATTCTATCATTTGATTTATCCTTCTCTGCATATGATTTGGTTCTTCTTTGACTTCTTGTAACAATTTCATAACTGGTAAACCCAAAGAAACATGAAAAATTACCTCTGTGCCATACACCAACTGGAAAGGGGACATGCCAATTGCCCTTTTTGTACTGATTCTATCTGCCCACAGAGCATATTTTAATTTAGTGTGCCAAGCCCTCTTGTTGTCTTCTAACAACCTCTTTATGATCCTCACTAAAATTTTATTTGAATATTCGGCCAATCCATTTCCTTGTGGATAATAAGCAGTGGAAAGATTCAAATGTATGTGATATTTGTGACAAAAATTTATCATCTTTTTTTATTTGAATGCTGGAACATTATCTGACACTATTCTTTTAGGACAACCAAACCTGGATAAGATGTTTTCTTCTAAAAGTTCATTACCACTGTTTCTGTGGCATTTCTTGTCGGAATGGCCTCAATCCATTTCGTGAAGTAATCTGTAGCAGTCAGAATCCACTTATGCTGCCCTGAAGAATTTGGGTTAATTTTGCCAATAAAATCTAACCCCCATTGTTGAAAAGGTGCTTCAACTAAAATAGGTTTCAAAGGAAATGGTAGTAATTCTCTTTTCCCATCAAAAATTTGACATTCATGACATTTGGTCACTTCTTTATATACATCTGAATACATGCTGGGCCAATAAAAACCAGCTCTAAGAATTTTGTTCACTGTAGCCTTTCATGAATGATGTCCTCCACACATGCCTTTATGAAATTCCCCCATAATTTGCTGCGCTTCATTCTCTAATAGACAATTCAATAGGATTCCTCCTGGATCTTTCCAGAATAAATTCCCATCTAATATGCAGAACTTGGCTACTTTCAACTTTACTGATCTTGCTCTGGTTTTTTCCATATTTGTAGGTGCTGGGAGATTTTGCAGAACATACACAATGTCCACGTACCAGGGAGATAAAGAAAAATCTTCAATTACTTGTGAATTTGGAACGTTTTCTTTTGAATTTTCAGAAAGAAAATTCATACCCAGGGAATCCCAATTTGTTTCTGTCATCATTTTAGCCAGACCTTGACCTTTTATCAGCTTTGTAAGTTTAATGTCAAGATCATATTCCAATAATACTGCTATCCACTTCGCTCATTTCCCTTCAGGATCTGGCTGGGTAAGAATATCTTTCACTGCTGCTGATGGAACATGTGCTATTATATGAGAATGCAATATGTATATCCTGAAATCCTTCAATGTGTTCACTAAAGCATAAGCTTGTTTCTCCATAATGTTATATTTTAATTCTGCATCCCTCAGAATCTTACTAAAAAATGCAATTGGCTGTTCCACACCTTCTTGATTCTTTCGTAACAATACTCCAGCTACTGTGTGTTCTGATGCATAAGTAAACATAATGAAATCCCTTGTATAATCTGGACTAATTAACACAGGTGCTTCAGTCAATGCTTTTTTAATATTATCAAAAGATTGTCTTGCTTCTTTAGTCCATATAATTTCGTTGTCTTTCCTTAGCATTTCAGTTATGTTTCTCAAAATCTCGGCAAAACTAGGAATGAACCTTCTTAACCAATTTACCCTTCCAATAAATGATTGAATTTCTTTCTTACTCCTAGGAATCCCGACCTTCTGTATGGCAGATACTCTTTCCGGGTCAATCTTGATGCCTTCTTTTGATATGATGTGTCCCAACTATCTTCCTTCTTCCATGCAAAAATGAGATTTCTTTGGATTTAAGGAGATTCCAAATCTTCTACATTTCAGAAAAAACTCTTTCCAGATGTTTCCAGTGATCAGCAGCATTCTTTGAATAAACAGTGATATCATCCATGTATACTATCACAAATTTGTCTCTTTCATCCGCAAATGCAATGTCCATGGCTCTCTGAAAATTTTCCCCTACGTTCATCAAACCAAATGGAATTTTGGCATACATAAACATTCCCCATGGAGTAGTAAAAGCAGTTTTCTCCTGATCTTCTGGGTGAACTTTAATTTGATTATAACTTGAGAAACCATCTAACATAGAAATTCTTTCGGCTCCCACAACTTTTTGCAAAATTTGATCCATTTTCCGGAGTGGATAATTATCTTTCAAAGAGACTTTGTTCAAATTTCTAAAGTCTACGCACAACCTTATTTCGCCATTCTTTTTCCTTACTGGTACCAGGTTATCCAACCATTTAGAAAATCTCAAGGACAGAATTATCTTAGCATCAAACAACTTTCTCACCTCTTTTTCTATCACTGGAAGCAACTTGGGATTTATTCTTCTCAACTTCTGCTTGAAAGGATTTTCATCAGGTTTGATAGGAATTGTATGTTGTATAACATAAACATCATATTCTTTCAGGTCTTCATAACTCCAGGGAAAAACATCTGAAAATCTTTTCATCACTTCCACGCTTTTATCCTCTTCCTTTCTTGGTAATTTTTTTGAAAGCTTTACCAATTTGGGATCTTTTTCAGAACCTAAATTGTAATCTTTTATATCCTCATGTTTAGGTTCTACCTTTGGATTTTTCACCACATCATTTTTATCAAACAATTTTTTAAAGGAATCAAGCCTCTTGGGATAACGTTATTCTTCAGCTGAATTATATCCTTACCTCCAATCCTTTGCTTGAACTTTTCTGTTTCTTCAGGGGAATCTACTTCATCTGGACCAGCTCCAGCATCTTCTGCATCAATAGACCTGTAATTGAATTCATCTGTCATTTCTAAAAAGTGTTTAATCTATTGATCATCTTCAAAAACTTGCCAATGTTTGATATTGTCTGGGATAGATGGTCTGTGTATGACCTCAATATCATATTTCTTTTTAGAAAAGATAGGGGTTTTGAACGTAGCTCCCGCAGTGGCCAAAGAATATGCTACAGTGTTATTAACTCTGGGAATGGAAACAACATCATGTTCATCGAAATTTTTTTCCAATAAATCCCACACTTCATTCCTATATGACCTCATTTTAGGATGTTTGGTCTGATAAATAGCTTTTACCTGATTTATTACCAATTCAAAATCTCCAAACACTTCAATTCTTTTTGCTTTTAAATCTCTCAATACATTCAATCCCATAATCAAAGCTTCATATTCTTCAACATTATTTGTACACTCAAAATTCAATTGATAAGAAAACATCAAGACCCCAAATCTGTGTCTACTGCATATATAGCATGCTTTTCAGGTTCTTTTAAATCACTTACCAAATAAGCAACCATCTTTTCAGCATATAATCTTTTGTGTACCCCCAACACTGGAATAGTAGCAAAAGGCATATCCATCTGCAACGTTCCTTTTAACTTCGAGGCCCATGATCTAGACAATAGCATACCAAATTTTGCTGGAATATCAGCAATCACCACATCCATGAGAATACCTTTGGCTGGTATTTTACTGAGATTGACTGTCAGATCTTTGATCAACCCTAAACATTTGACTTTCCTTGAATCAAAAGAAAATAAGTCATCATATGGTCTTGTGATTTCCAATCCCAAAGATTCAACTACAAGTTTCAGCATCAGATTATGAGAAGCTCCTTAGTCTAACATACAATTATGCACAACTTTATCATGAACATTCAAATCTACATAGAAAGGAGAAATTTCCCCAAAACTATTATCCTCCATTCTTGAACCCAGGCATATATTTGGAGTATCATCATCTAATTCCAAAGTATCTATTTCCACTCGATTTTCTACTTGCATCATCTTAAAAATTTGTTCCTTGTATTCCTTATTCTTTAATATTTCATTGAAAGGTACAAAAATCTTAACTTTCGACATTTCACTCTGTATATTGAAAGGAACCAAATTTTTATCACCTTCTTTCACTGAATCTTTCTTGCTATCTGAAATCACTTTTGGCACATCCTCATTTTCTTTTCTTCTCGTTTGCTGTTCATTCTGACTGGTAGAGGGTTTATCTGTAGATCCTTTTGATTTTCCCATTGGTTCTTTTCCTTTGTCTATTATAACGTCTTGGTTTTTCATATTTATCTTTCTTTGATGATCGTTTATAGCACTTTGGTAACCAATCTGGTATTGATCAATTTCTGTCTCCAAATGACAACATTCCCCTTCTGCAAGGAACATATCATGCTCCTATTTAGTTAGATACACTTCTGAATCAAAACTGCCACAATGGTGAATATCACTCTCAGGCATCTCAGCTTCAACTTCCCCAACAATATAATTTTCGGGGAAAGGAGGTCTGATTGGATCTTCTTCTGCATTCCTTGGGTTCCTCTGATCTCTTGGCCTTATGGGTGGGACAAAAGGTCTCCTAAAATTAGGATTTCTGATTTGAGGTTCTATTTGTTCTTTATTTGGAGCTTTGTTATCCACCACTAACCTGTCTAACAACTTTTCCATAGTTTTCATCATTGCTTCAAATTTTACATCCGTGGAAGAAGAAGAAGAAGCTGTATTTTGATTATCTTCTCTACTTTTCTTTCGGTCTATATCTCTATGCCTCATCTTTCTAGAAGCCATCATATTAGCTTCAACTTCCACCGCATCTTTCATCATTATTGCTAAAGTGGTAGATCTTCTTTCTCTTAATGTGCATGAAAAATCACCTTCAAAAGCATCTGCATAATGTAACTTGGATGCCCCTACTAGAGGTTTTATATATGTGGGGATAGAGTTATAAGATTTCATAAATTTGGCAGAGAATTCTTGAACCGACTCAAAACCTCCTTTTTTCAAATTGTTATACTGCATCAACATCTGTGAAGGATTTTTCTGGTCTTCCCATCTTTCGATAAAAAGAGTTGTGAAAGCATCATAATTAGCAATTGATCCTGCAGCTAAAGCTCTGAACCATTTTTTGACTTCAGCTCGCAAGCTTTGGGCAAACAACCTCATTTTTGCATCATCATAATCCACTTCTTCTAAATCAATGAAATCACTAAAGTTATCAACATGTTGCTGTGTTGTATACTTACCCTCATTATCAAAAGTAAAGATTCTCTGTCCATAATTTTGAGGCAAATCATGTAAAGCAGCAGGCAAAACCAATGGGGCAAATCTGACAACCATGGGTGGTGGATTATAAGGTGGAACAATCACTACCTGTTGTTTATGACTTTGCACAGGTATTCTTTGGGCCCTGGATACTCTGGACCCAGCCCTTTCAAATTTTTGTAAGTTTTCCCAAACAGATTTTAAAGAATAGTCCCACAAACTTTTTGGGTCAACTTTTGTTTCTTTCAAATCAGAATCTGATTTAGTTCTAAGCAAAACTTTTTCACCTGAATCAATATTTTCTTCCTCAAACAGATTTTCTTGAAAAGAAGGAAATATATTTGAAAACTGAGGAGTACCTTCTTTTGTCTTTCCTTTGCCTTTATCCGTCTTGAGGATCTTTTCTGGATTATCCACGCCTGAGAAGAACTGTAAACCGAGATTTCTTCTTGTAGCCACAATGTCTATTTCTGAATATCTTCAAAAAACCTTAAAAAAATTTCACAAGTGAAGTCGCCAGGGCAATATCTACAACCAACTTACTTCAAACTTCATTGCCCAAGAAATTTGACCTTTCTTTGTCGTTTCTCCTAGTGAAAATTTCACCTTCGTCCTCGGCAATGGCGCCAAAATGTTAGCACTTAGATTTTATCCCGGTTGTAAAAGAATAACACCTAAGGTAACCTATTTCAAACCAAACTTTAGGCAGAAAACTTAGCCATTTTTTCCACCACAGAGGGCTCTCTCACAAGATATATGTAAAGGCTAAAAATATATAGAAATACGCTCAAAAATTTCTCAAAAGGATTTACTTGGTTGAAAAGGAAACAAGAAACATTGGGTATGGAGTCAACTTTCAAATATTAAATGTGCCAGCAAGAGATTTATACCAAACAAATTTCCATAGAGGCAAGATAGTAATCATATCATAGTCAATTTGATTTTGCAGGTGGTATAGAAGGAAATAATGACAGTCCATCAACAACAGGCATCTAACTAGGATGAATCCATTGTCAACTTTGGAGAAATAGTGGATATTTAAATGCGATAAAACGAGGCATAACCAGTATGAATCTCGATTTATTTCAAACGTTCATTTAAATATAGAAGAAGAACATAATAGAAGATATAACAAAGAAAGTAGACATGCACATATACATATAAGGAAAAAACAGACTGTAAAACTGATCAACACATGAATCTCTGGTCTCAAAAGATAGGTATTTCCACTGTACTGCCTTTTATTTATCAAAAATTTGACTTCAAAACATAATCGTCTCTCAAAGAGTTTCCAACCCTTTCAAAAATGATTCTCACTGTCTTTTATCCAAAATTCGGAAGAAGCTTGACATAACTGCTTCTTCTAACTAATAACTGAAAATGTTTTAACTCGAAAAATAACTGTCTTTAAACAATAGATAACTGTCTTCAAACAATATTACAAATTTTTAAAATAAAAGCATCTTTTTGCCACTTGGCAAAAATTCTGAATAGCATCTTTTTGCCACTTGGCAAAAATTCTGAATATATCTATGAATGGACATAATATCTTGTCCTTGCATATTTGTCCACATAGTTCCATTGGTCGACCATGGGTAAATCATAACTGGTCATTTCTTTCACCAAGACTCGCATTTCAACATGACCTGTATAGACACGTCGTTACCCTTATGTCGCAATTGTTGTTCTCCACCAGTCTTCAGAGCTCCTAGGGATAGCGACACATATACAAAATGTCGTTATTTGAAACCCTTTTGTTTTATATAAGCCTTTTTTATTAAATTTCTGGCAGCTTTCTGAATGTAGTTTATATCCAACCGTTGATCACGAGCCTTTTGATTTGAGCCATTAGATCTTGCGTCCCTTTATCTCCCATGGTGGTATCTGCGATCCCAATAACGGTTTTCTTCTCCAATTTTTTCCTTGTGTGGATCAACCATTTTATGACACATGTTAGAGTGGTTTAATTTCCGCGACCGCTCTTTGTTCTATCGAGTGCACACTTTTCCTGATGCGGATGAATCTTGGCCGTTGATTTTGTCCCAATATATATTGTCCCTCCAATTGATATCAACATGTGGCGTATTCCTTTACGCCTTCTCCATCTGCCACGTGCTACGGTCGGCCACTTATCATTCTGCCACGTGTTATGACCCGCCGCGCCTTATCTTTTGGTGGTTCCGTATGGCGTTGTGGTGGTTTGTGATACCACTATCACGTTGATGCAGATTAATGAAACTGTGACACGTATCGGGCGGCATTAAGTCCACAACCACTCACTAACATTTGCAAATGATCCTTTTGGTAGTGCGGGAAACTATAACAGCCATTGATCTCTACTTTTGTCATCTCCGCCGTTGAAACTTGACCAAGACTTAACCTCTTCAAAAAATTATTTTCGGACTTTGCATATGTGGGTTTTTCTTGTTGTTTTTTTTATTATTATGAACCTTTACTTCAACCCATTTGTAGTAACTTCCCTTCTTTTGGATATTTTTTGAAATTTTTTTTGGGTTTGAGCATTTTCAAATATAGTGTCAACACCTCGGTATCACCGAAGCAAACCATCATCAATCTCCTGCATTGCGGCCATCCATCGATTGATTTCTTATGTGTCTCCCACCAGCGTGCTGGAGCAGCCTTCAGTGCTTCCTCCAATGCCAGCAGGCGCTGTGGTTCGGAAACTCTTTCCTCGAATGCCACCAGAAATTCATACAAACTAGGAAGCCCTTCATATACTGGTAGTGTAACCGTTTCAGTCACAATGCGGCATAACGATTGCGTGACTAACCCACACTTGCGGAGCGACACCTCATGCAAGCGGTTCTTCCAATGTTCTAACGCATCATCAGAGTTCGAAGACGCAGAACTGTCACTGCACCATCCCAGCTCACTGTTGGCATTCGGATGAATATAATCTTCAGAAATATTGAATGCATGGTCCCATCCACTAGAATATTCATCCTTCACTGGCTCAATGTATCTGCGTCCTTCAGCCGGATCCAACGGGGCTATGACCCTGAGATCGTGGTTTTCGAAAGTCATCATCCATTGCTTAAAGTTTATTACTGCTCCACTGTCGTTAGCCCATCCAATCCCCAACAATGCGGGATAAGAGCTTCCTCCTTCAATAACTTCGATGATGTCAAATTCAACATAGGTCTTCATGCCCTCAATGTCCACCAACAGATGTGGAACTCTCCCAATGTTTTCACTTTAGCGTGATTAGCTAACCGGAGCTGTACAAGAGAACAACTCAATGGGGGGATCCCCATTTTCTACCATGCCTGCTTGGTTAAGATGTTGGCATCCGAACCAAGATCCAGAATAATCGAATCAACATCATAGTCCCCAATTTGAATGTTCATCTGCATCTCCTTACCTGTCTTTCGTCGCTATAAGGATCTTACCGCAGATTCTTGTCGTCCCTTTGGCAATCGCTGCAACAACCCCTCAATTTCAGCAAGTGCAGCAGGATCCCTGGCCAACAATAGACAACTCTCAAAAAATTTCTGCAAGGTGCCAGACTGGACCGACGGACCTGCCTCTAAAGTGGCATCAAAGACAGGGGGCATGTCGTAGATAATAGCTTTACCACAATCCTATTCCATCGCATGACGTGCTTGAAAGAATGTATCGCGCTCAGGCTCAATCTCAAATGACACCTTCTATTTCCCTGCCAACTGAATGAGCGGATGCAGGCTATCCTCTCCCATTGTTGTACCAGCCCGAGTGATAACTGCGAAAGCTGCATCTCATGGTTGGGGCTCTGCAAAAATTGTCGTAACACTCGCACCCTGATTCTGATTCGACAGCAGATTCCCAGGTTGGTTCACGTTCTGATTAGCATTCTGATTCGGGTGTTGATTCTGGTTTTGCACTGGTTGTTGTACTTGATTCTATACAGGATGCTGTGCCTGAGGTTGATTCTGTAACTGTGGAATATTCCCTACTTGCCATCGTGCAATCAACTCTGGGCAATTCTCTACTATATCATCTGTAACAAAACAAAATGTACACTGCATCTGCAATCGTGGGAAATCTCACTGGTAATGTCCCCATACCACGCAGTGATAGCACTGAATAGGTCCACGACCTCCTCGTCCTCCTCCACGACCAAATCCTCCACCTCGTCCGCCCTGGTATCCTCCACGGGATCCTCCCTACTGTTGGTACTGCATTTGATTGTATTGTTGTTACATAGGATTCAGTTGCATGCCTTGTCCTTGCTGCTCATACTGCAGTTGTTGAACGTACTGTGGCTGCTGTGGAGCCATTTGTATTGGAGCATATTGCGGCATAAACTATTGTGGTTGCTGCTGCGGTACAAACTGCACTTGCGGTTGAGGTAGTTGCTGGACTACCTGTGGTTGTGGTTGCGGTTGTTGTACGGCACACTGGTCATCCTTCACATAGAATGCATCGTACGTTCTCTCATGTAGCAACCCATATGCACAGCAATATTTGTCTCCGTGACCCACATATTTACAGAATGTATAATACAGATTCATCGGTTTTGTGACCATCTTTTGCATGTATTGGCATTCCTCATGGCGGTGCCCATATACCTGACAAACGCAACACCATGGTATGCCAATGCCACTCAACGGATTCGGTGCTCCTGAAACCAGATAATTGCAGAAGTCCGGGTAATTATCCGTAGTATGTCCTTCTCCTCGACATCACGTACACCATACTTCTTCACACTGCTCCTTGCCCTTCTTAAAATCTTGCAGCTGTATGGTCAGATTAGCCAGCCGCATCTGAATCTGCGACATCCCAAATGTGTTTTCACCAATTGGTGACGCTTCCAACCGCATTGCAATCTCCAGAGCCTCGTTAGGCGTTGTAATGTTCTGTTGCATCAGCGGTAATCGAATGTGCGGAAGCAGTGCCGCGATGAACCATTCTTTATGTTGGATAGTGCTCATATCAAAACTAACCCTTTCCATCAACATTTTGAATCGATGGTCAAAGTCCCACACTGTTTCATTGGGGTACTGCTTAATTTCTTTCAACTCTGTAATGTACTTTGCTTCCGACTTGGGTTTCTTGAATTTTTCGATCAATTCGTTCCTGATATCGTCTGGTGTCTTCTCTGGAGCTCCTGTAGGGACTATAACAAACTTCATAAACCAATGTAATGTGCGACCTCGTAAAGTTGTCGCTAACTGTCCTTTCTTAGCATTATCATCAGTAATCTGCTTCACGGTCCATATTGATTCACATAAAAACCAACACTATTCTGGGTTATCTGTCTCGTTTCCATGGAACAGTGGCAACTTCGCATCCTTGCCCACCATTTTGGGATTCCTTCCTGCAGTTGCTGAACTACTAGCAATCAAGTTTTGTTGACACGGTGGTGTCGAGGTTGTGTTTCTCACTGGTTGACAGATAGTGAGTGAAGGAGTGGGTACGCTGTCGTTGGGGTTTGGTCCTACCTTTATCCTAGGCGTAGCCTGGTTGTCCTTGTCCGGACTGTGAGGTTGCTTCGTCCTGTGTGGTCTTCCTTTGCGGCCTTGCGGTTTGATCGCAACAAGACCTTCTCCTATGCTCTGCCTCTTCTCTTGTCGAAACCTTGCTCCTCCCTTTGTAAGACCACTCTCTTCCTGGACTTCGCTCACAGTCTCGTCATGACCTGCCTCCATCTACCCCTTATCATTCCATGTACCACGCCCCTACTATCGCGATACCAATGGCCTCTTCCCACCAGGTTGTTTACTGATCCAGATGCATCTTCAATATACCCTTCTCACAAATAAGCATCTTAATGGACAGTTGGAGTGACAACAAAAACCTTCCCCGAGGTTCGCAGAAGAAATACCTTTCAGCTTCACTATAATATTTTTGGGTATTGACCGCAAATTCAGTGATATAACCTTCCAATATGTTATCGAGCCAAAACTCGACAGCTCACGATGCCTTCTTATCAACTTCTTGCAACTCCTGGATCAGTTCTAGAGTCCAGGTCATCGGCTCACCACCTTGGAAGTTCCTCTTCTGAAAAGTCAATTTTTCCAACCACTCATACAAGATAACTGGGAATTCACACAAAAAATATTCGTGTGGACCGTCGTGAATAGATATTTCCACCCACTAATCGACTGTCAGTCGAGTGTTCCGACTTTCTTCTTCAGTGAATTCCTACAACTTCTTGTCAAACCAACTTTGTATCTCCGGTTGCATCGGATGCCACAACATATCCTCCTTTCACTTCGCACATGGTCCCGGTAATGGAACCATTTGTTGACACAAACCCAGTCGACAGGGGTTCCACGCACTGTCGACACATATAGAGCACCACGATCTCCCTGAGCACCGGCCCAGATAGGTTTAACCCCATTCAGCAACACCTGTAGAGCAAATGAAGTCTCACCTGAGATGTTCAAGGGAGATTTGATGGAACCATGTTTCCGCCGAATGAAGGAGGACAGTTGCAACTCAATCAGTTAACTTATTGCGACATTTCAGAAGTGGATCTATGCAATTAACTTAGCATCATTCAACAGAAATACTCATCACAACAAATACAATAGTAAAGCATTAATTGCAACAAGAAAACATAGCATCATTCATATATTGCAACATGCATTATCATAAGAGAACAGAAGATACACAGGAATTCCATGAAACAGCTCTATCATATCATATTAACTCCACAAAATCCAGATACAATATCTCCACAAAACACAGATCTCGTAGATAACTCTTGATCTCCAATTACAGACACATATATTCCCCAAATCAGCTTATCCAACACATACAACTCTATGACTTTATATAGGCTTCTGCCTTTGCATTGCTTGTCCACTTATTAACAACATCCTAACCGACGCTTTGAGCAAATGACCTAAAATCTAACTAACATGGTCCAAATGACCCAAAATCTAACTGGCATGGTCCAAATGACCCAAAAACCCACATATTGCGGTAAATTTGACCCAAAATTACATAAAATATTCTCCTTTACGCCCAGCTTTCTTCCTTCCGCGATATCTTCTGACTTGTCGCAGCATCCACAATGCTGCGATGCTAACTTACCAAACCACCTGCCAACATTGTGTAAGGGTTCTATTGAGATATGTCTCTCACAATGTATTTTGAGTATTACTACTTTGATGAAATTCCCAATTTTTTTACATTGAAAAACGTGTAGGAATTGTGTTGTTTATGGTGTAGAAGCTAGGGTTTATAGGAAGAGGCTATGATTTGCAAGGTGATAAGGACATGGGAATGACATGTGTTATAGCACTTTGATATAGCAGAGGGTTTTTGACATTTGTATTTGGTTGTATCTTTCACAATACCAGCTAGCGAGGATAGATCATGCTCTTAACCATACTATTGAATTCCATGGTACATGAGAGTGATATCCCCAACAGAGAAACCCAACAGAGAAAATTTTAAGGACCCGTAATATTTTTAAAGTGTAGAACCTTGGTGAATCTTACTAATTCTTAAATTCCCAACCATAAGATGTTTGTTGATATTTCTGTAAAAATATTCAAATTTATATGAATATTATATAGTATTTGGACATTTTTAGCAATGTTTAAAATACAATATTTGTATCCTATGGAATATGGGTGGATCATTTATAAAAAAGAAATTAGAAAATAATTTTTTTGGAAGAAAACATCAAAAATGAATCAATTGACTAAATTTTAACCCTAAAGTTTTCCTTGATCCCCAAAGTGTTGTTCTTAGTGTATTATAGAAATAGGATGGCTGGTATGATTGCGCAAGATTGGTTTCAAGTGCACGTAGTAGGATTATAATATACTCAAAGGTATGAGGAAGACAATTCCATATAAAAGTGTTATCTCATGCACTACTACTGGGAGGGGTTCCAACAAATAATATAAGGGTTTCCAACCTAGTAATGCCTATTGTTATATTTCATGCATGCATTATTCCCAAATTGCAAGTTTCCCCATTGAATGAAAAATCACTCTATTACTTAAAGATGTTGGAACTTGTCTATATCTTTAAAAATTCTTTTTAAATTGGAGGATGTGCTACCCCATGAATGTAGTCTAATATCACTTATGGGGTTCCTGGTTGAATGAAATGAAATACTCATAGAATAATAGAGTACTAAAATGTATTAAACAGAGAAAAATAGATAAAAGTATAGCTACATAAAGTAAATAATAGAATCGACATTGAAAAATAACATAACCAACAAACCTTTATTGGTATTCAAAACTCAATGGGATGTTGACTTGCCTCTTTAGGATACAACCTCCAAGATAAACAAAACCCCAAATATAATAATAATTAATTGGAAACTAATTACATACCTTCTAATGCAATATAAATTTTCTAACTAATCAAAACCTAATTACATTGATAGGTGTTTATATCTTAGAATTTGGGATGGGCTAGCATCTATGCTTTTCCTAGATTGCACAGGGAGGAAATAAGTGTACTATACAGATTAATTTTATCGCAGTTGTTCAAAATTCGAAATAAACAATTATAAAAGAAAAAATAATATAAAACATAATTTGTAGTTGATGCACGAATTAACAAGTAGCTAATACATTTCAATTCCTGCTAGCTCACTTGGTTAAGGTGTGGGTCTTCTCAGCAAGGCGACCTGAGTCCAATTCCCCTTAGGGGGGTGACTTAGTTGGGAGGTGACACCCAAAAACCCAATCAAGTTGATGCTGGTGCGGTCCATGGATGATGCATAGATGTTAAATAACTTATTATTTATTTGTGACATTTAACTTGGTCTATCGATGTTCACTGACTACAAGTTAAGTCTCTATGCTACTCAACTAATGGTCCACCATTAATACGATGTCAACCACTAACTATCCACTCAATACTACATTAAAAAAAACTCATATTCTCGTATTCAGATTCATCCTAAGTTTCCAACACACCAAGGGCAAGCAAGGGCAAGATGTGAAGATTCATCCCAACACAACGACGTGTCGGCTCATTAATGTAAAAGTCCCACTTCCTAGAAGCATTTGTATGATTATTAACATACCGACTTGTCGGCCAATTAATGTACAAGCCCTACTTCCTTGAAGCATTCGTATATATAATAATCATAGAACCCAATTAAATCATCAATATTTTCTCAGCATTGAGCACAATCGGTTCTAACTGTCATTGGACATTCAAACAACTCTCTTAATATGGAGAGTCACAGCAAAGCAGAGACTTCCCATCTGGATGCAGTCTTCCCATCGGTAGAAGATTTTATCTCGCTGGAAAATGGTGAAGATTACAAATGTGGAAGTAAGAGGAAGATGTTTGTACTAGATCATCCCAATTTAAGTTCCGTGTTCACTCCTCAATGGAGGGAAGCTATCTGTCGCTTTGCACAAAATATTCCCATGGGGCTGCTGATTCAAGAATTTAATCATTATTACAGCATTCCAATTTCCATATGCCATGATTGGGCTGCAGTTTATGCTTCCCGACGATTCCAGGATAGGTTAAATACAAGCAAACAATTCATTGTGATTAATAACAACAACTTAGACATCTGGGCTTTTAGCGTTGCCTCCAAACGTTGGTTTCTGTTGAAGATCCCTTGTGATTGGGGAGAGTTGGGCATGAAGACTCTCGGCTTGAAAGCTACAGCTGAGGGTCTATTTTTGGTAGCTCGGTCCGACTTCAATTTATTTGTTGTCAATCCTCTGACAGCCCAAGTCAAAATGTTTCCAAGGATTTTTCCAGACAGCGAAAATCGTGTTGAATTCCTTCAGTCTCTCATTGTTCATGGAACAGTGGAGATATAATTTCATAATTTCATAGGTAATTATAGAGTTTATTTGTTTGGCAATTGGAAAGGTTGTGTCCAGATTGCAAGATATACTTCCTCTACAAAGATCTGGACAGTACAACATATGTATCTCAATGGTGTTCCTCTCTCCACAGCGATCTTTCCATCTCCATTATGGAGTTATCGCCATGGCACTCGAATATTCTGTATCTCCTCTTCCTGCCAACACTTCTCTTGTACTCACAGTGGCAATCACGATGTGATGATTATTGGAAGTTTTTATTTGAATATCCCGACAACAATAGAGTTCTAAAGACATGGTAGTGCACTACCCATTATGGTCAGCTATAGTGTTTCACCTCATGATAACGGATTTATATTGGTGGGAAAAGTTAAGGAAAATGACTCTGTAAAATGGATGCATGGAAAGCTACCAATAGTCAGCCATTTCTTATTCACTATATGGAAATTTAATGGATATAATGTGTGGGAAATGATTGATACCGTCAAGGTTGAATTGCTTGAAGAAATGATCAAATCTTCGGAGGGCACAAATTTTCTTATGGTGGGAACTGGTGATGGCAAGACTATATAACCATAATGGAATATGATACACTCAATGAAGTTTTTCAAGAATGTAAAATTGATGTTTTGGGGTGATGCAATGTTGCGTGTAGCCTATTTATAAAATAGAATTCCATCTCATGCTCTTGAAAACAAGACTCTGAATGAAATGTGGTATGGCCACATGCCATTGGTGAGGCATCTTGTGGTTTTTGGTTCCACCTACTATGCCTTGATACCAAAGGATCAAAGAGACAAGCTTGGTTCTAGAAGTTGAAAATGCATTTTATTGGGGTATTTGAACACCTCCAAGGCATATCGTCTTTATGGTGAGTTAAATAAGAAGTTTGTTGTTTCCAGAGATATCATTTTTCTTGAAACTAGTAAAAATGATGAGTTTATTGATAGACAACTTGATCATCTAGATAAATTTACCCATGTAAAGATATATTATGAAGTTGAAAATGAAATTCCACATCTTCAAGGGGGGGTCCCTATCTCGGATCAATCTCTAGAATTTCCTTTTGAAGCACCAACACCCCCTCATGAAGAAACTCATGAAGAAGAAGTTCTTGTTGATTCACCTGAGCATGAGACTCAATTAGATGATGTGATTGAGGGGATTGGAAGACTGGATCTTCAAGAAAATGATGCACCACCAGCTAATCAACCTAGACCATCTTGGAAATTCTGAAATTGGCCACAAATACACTCGAAAGTATCCACCCAAATGAAGTTAGAAAGACGGGAACAATGAGTTCAACCAGATAAGAAGATGGATGAGATGCGGATAACTCAGGTGATGACATGGATGTCTCATTTGACTATGAAATGAATTTATCTTCTAAATTTGAACCAAATTCCTTTGAAGAGGATTGTACTTGTGATGAGTGGAAAGAATCCGTGCAAAATGAGTATGATGTACTCATAAGAATGCAACCTCGAATCTGGTTGACCCTCTAGTTGGAACCAAACCAATTGGCTGCAAGTGGGTATACAAGAAAAAATACAAATTAGATGGCTCACTTGAGAAGCACAAAGTGAGGCTTGTGGCGAACGATTATTCACATAAGGAAGGAATTGACTATGAAGAGACGTTCTTCCCCACAGCAAAATGGACCACCATACACACATTATTTTCTTTGGCTGCATAAAATGGGTGGAAATTCCACAAGATGGATGTAAAAGCAAATTTAGTGAATGGAAAACTGAAAGAGATTGTCTTCATGTTTCAGCCAAAAGGATTTGTTGTGAAAGGGAAAGAACATAAGGTATGTAATCTTTTTAAGTAATTCTATAGCCTGAAACAAGAACCTCGTGCAAGGTATGAAAAGCTAACTGAGCAACTTTTGAAGTTAAATTTCAAATACTATAATCTTGATGATGCAACATTGTTTGTAAAGAAAGTTGGAAGATCGATTGTGTTCCTTGTGGTGTATGTAGATGACCTTTTGATGACAGGGAACAATGAAAGTTATATTGCATCCATAAATAAATATTTGAAGAAGGGATTTGAAATAACATATTTGGGACACCTTCACTACTACTTGGGAATTGAAGTGACTCAAAATACTAAGTACATATCCATATCTAGGAAGAAGTATGTTGGAGAATTGTTGAACAGATTTTGCATGAAAAAATGCGCCAACACTCTCTCAACTCCAATGGAACAAAATTCAAATCTCACATCGATTGAAGGAAAATAATTTAAGGATGCGACCAAGTACTGAAAGCTTGTGGGAATCCTTATCTACCTTACAACCACCAGACCAAATATTCCATATGATGTTGACATCCTTTTAAGGTTCATGCAAAAACCTTTTCAAGGACATTGGTATACTACTAAAAGTGTTCTAAGATACTTGAAGGGGACTCAACACTTTGAACTCAAGTACTCTAAGGTGGATGGATTCAAAATTATAGGGTACTATGATTCAAACTTCAATGGAAACAAAGAGACAAGAGTGTATACTTCTAGATACACAATGATTCTTGGATCAACAACTATCTCCGATATATCACACAAAAAGTTAGTTCCAATGGATTTAACAAAAGAGGGAAAATATGTTTTTTTGTTGAAGGAACAAAAGAGATAGTGTGGATCAAGAAGATACTTGAGTATTTATGGGAGAAACAAGATAACTCCACTCCCTTATTGATCAACAACACTTCTACAATTAAATTGGACAAGAATATTAGATTCCATGATCAAACCAAACACATCAACATGAAGTACCATTACATTTGACATCATGTATATGCCAAGACAATTCATCTACAATGTTGTTGCACAAACAAGCAAATTGCAAACATCTTCATCAAAGTACTTGGATAAGAAAAGTTTGAAAGGTTTAGAAACATGCTTGGACTTATAACACCCCTTCGGATTAAAGGGGGAATGTTGGAAACCTAATCCTATGGGATGATGGTTCCACAAGTAATTTTGTAAATATTGTAAATACCTTTTAGTTTAACAAAAATAATATGGAGAGTCTCTTTGGACTCCAATAGATCTTTTGGAAGCTGAAACCCAATAAACAATCCCAATGTATAAATACATGTTTTTTATCAATGGAAAATCAATCCGGGAGTTATTATCTCTGAAAAATTGCTTAAATAAAAACCAACAGGATGTTATGTTATTTTTATACTATTTCAAGGGATACTATTACTATGGTGCACATTGCTAAATATATCAACATCAAAGATATGCAAAAAAAACAATTCAAAACTTGTCATGATGCTCATCGTTGCATTGATAGTGGTGTATGATCTATAAATAAATGCATAATAAATGAACCTTTTTAATTGTATGTTGTTCAAATGCATGTAAGATTTGTGATATAACAATAAAATTGATGTATTTGAATCATTATTTAACTGCAGAAAATTTGAATTGACATTTAATAGACTCAATAATCATGCTTTTGGAATTGTAACTTTTACTTTTGGAATTGAAGCCACATTTGTGAAATCGAAATCCCACTTTTGGAATTGAAAATCGCACTTTTTGAATAAAAAATCTCACTTTTGCAATCGAAAATCACACATTTTGAATCGAAATCATAGTTTCATAATCAAAGGTGCACTTTTTGAATAAAAATTTGCACTTTTGGGGTTCAAAATGATTCAAAAATTGCACTTTTGGAATTGGAAATCACACTTTTTGAACTTGATTATGCACTTTTTGAACTTGAGTTTTCACTTTAGGAAGGTTGTTTTGGGGCTTTAGAAAGTATGCCTTTGCACTTTTTTGTCTAGATTCTATTGTATAAGACCAATTAATTAAATGTGTGCTTTTTTTCTTAGGCAATGTAGATATGAATGAAATTATGGGTGCTTGTGTTGTCTATTAAGATAGTGACCTTCCACATCTTGATATAGTCGACCAAATTTAGCCTTAAAGGAGAATAAAGATCAGTTAGAGCATGAAGGGATTTAAGGTTCTTCATAGAGTTGGTCAAGAAGAAAAACTTCCTCAATGATGGAATTGACTTCCTCATGAGGCATGCCATCAAAGTCACCATTACAAATGGCCATAGTTAATTTTTCCTCCTTACATTTATGCAATAGAGAATATTTTTCTTCACATTTGTAGAAGAGACCCTAGTTAATTTGATATTCTACCATTTATAGGCATGGAAACTTATCTATCTTAAGGGTGGGGCAGGTTGTCAATGAGGCACCATATTAGCGAAATAAGTAAAAGAAAATTGTAGCATTTGGACCAAAAGTACGATATAACTTGGGTACAACATGTAAGATTAATAACATCCAACCAATCAATAGGGTGCTTTATCTATACGTGGGCTCTAGTTTCCTCAATACCACTTATCAACCATCACTATAACAATTCTTTGGTTAGTTTTATTTTCTAACAATTAACCATTCAAAAGCATCAATATAGAATTCCACCATACCATTTTGTTTCAATTGGTAAGATGACCCAAAATGTTGGTATCCTTGATGAAATGAGAAAATATGGTTTTCACAATCTACATCCATATAATGACCCTTGGTTATGTTTTCTTGTACCATTTCCTCTGCTACCAATGTTTCCAATCCAAATAGAGGACACCTATATGGATTTGTAATAGCTCATATGCTATGACACGAAGGGAAAAGTAGTGCTCCATTTGGTCAACCCAACTGATCAGATATGATCCATCAAGCTTATTCAAATAAACTTGATAAAAGTTGGGCATCAAATCATGGGAAGGCTCAAAAAATGAGTTTAGTTAATATTGAAAATTTCTTCCTCCTTAATGTTCTTACCCAAGTATGGAAAACTTCACCAAATTCATTATCACCCTCCTCGGGCTTACCATTCAATTTCATAATTTGGTCAAAACAAAGGTTGACTTATGTAGTGCAAGAATACATATTGGTTTCCATTTTGTTAGTTGACTAGGAAAGAGACTCGACATTTTTCTCTATTTTCTCCATAACTAACATTTTGTGGGTGTTTTTCATGGGACCACTAGGTCCACCAAATAAGTTAGCCAAGAGTTATCCCAACATTATCAATGTTCGAAGAGGAATGTATTGAGAGAGCCCATAGGCAATGGTACATGAGAAAATTAGTTACTACAAAGTCATACCATAAGTATTATAATTGTGTAAGTTCTATTGAGATATGTCTCTCACAATGTATGTTGAGTATTACTACTTTGAGCAAATTCCCAATTTTTTATGTTGAAAAGCGTGTAGGAATTGTGTTGTTTATGGTGTAGAAGCTAGGGTTTATAGGAAGAGGATATGATTTGCAAGGTCATAAGGACATGGGAATGGCATGTGTTATAGCACTTTGATATAGCGGAGGGTTTTTGGCATTTGCATTTGGTTGTATCTTTCACAATACCAACTAGTGAGGATAGATCATACTATTGAATTCTATGGTACATGAGAATAATCTCCCCAACAAAGAAACCCAACAGATAAAATTTGAACGACCCATAATATTTTTAAAGTGTAGAACCTTGGTGAATCTTACTAATTCTTAAATTCCCAACCATAAAATGTTTGTTGATATTTCTGTAAAAATATTCAAATTTATATGGATTTTATATAGTTTTTGGACATTTTTAGCAATGTTTAAAATACAATATTTGTATCCTATGGAATATGGGTGGATCATTTATAAAAAATAAATTAGAAAATAAATTTTTTGAAAGATAACATCGAAAATGAATCTATTGACTAAATTTTAACCCTAAAATTTTCCTTGATCCCAAAAGTGTTGTTCTTAGTGTATTAAATAGAAATAGGATTGTTGGTATGATTGCGTAAGATTGGCTTCAAGTGCACGTAGTAGGATTGTAATATACTCAAAGGTATGAGGAAGACAATTTCATATAAAAGTGTTATCTCATGCACTACTACTTGGAGGGGTTCCAACAAAGAATATAAGGGTTTCCAACCTAGTGATGCCTATTGTTATATTGTATGCATGTATTATTCCCAAATTGCAAGTTTTCCCATTGAATGAAAATCGCTCTATTATTTAAAGATGTTGGAACTTTTCTATATCTTAAAAAGGTCTTTTTAAATTGGAGGATGTGCTACCGCATGAATGTAGTCTAATATCACTTATGGGGTTTTGTTTGGATGAAATGAAATACTCATAGACTAATAGAGTACTAAAATCTATTAAATAGAGAAAAATAGATGAAAATATAGCTACATAAAGTAAATAATCGAATCGATATTGCAAAATAACATAACCAATAAAGGTGGGGTTCCTTGTTGGATGAAATGAAATACTCATAGAATAATAGAGTACTAAAGTCCATTAAACAGAGAAAAAGAGAAAAATAGATGAAAATATAGCTACATAAGGTAAATAATAGAATCTATATTGCAAAATAACATACACCAACCAACCTTTATTGGCATTGAAAACTCAATGGGATGTTGACTTGCCTCTCTAGGATACAACCTTCAAGAAAAACAAAACCCCATATATAATAATATTTAATGGAAAACTAATTACATAACTTCTAATACAATATAAAGTTTCTAACTAACCAAAACCTAATTACATCGATAGGTGTTTCTATCTTAGAATTTGGGATGGGCTAGCATCTATGCTTTTCCTAGATTGCACGAGGATGAAATAAGTGTACTGTCCATATTAATTTTATCGTAGTTGTTCAAAATTCAAAATAAACAATTATAAAAGAAAAAATAATATAAAACATAATTTATAGTTGATGCACTAATTAACAAGTAGCTAATACATGTCAATTCCTGCTAGCTCACTTGGTTAAGGTGTGGGTCTTCTCAACAATATGACCTGAGTTCAATTCCCCTTAGAGAGGTGACTTAGTTGGGAGGCAACTACAAATTAAGCCTATATGCCACTCAACTAATGATCCATCATTAATGAGATTAATGAAGTGTCAACCACTTTCTATCTACTCAACTAACTGTGCTACTCAACTAATGATGCATCATTAATGAGATGTCAACCACTAACTATCTACTCAATCCTACTTAAAAAAAAACTCATATTCTCGTATTCAGATTCATCCCAAGTTCCCAACAGACCAAGGGAAACCAGGGCAAGAAGTGAAGATTTATCTCAACACAACGACGTGTCGGCTCATTAATGTAAAAGCCCCACTTCCTAGAAGCATTCGTATGATTATTAACATACTCACATGTCGGCTCATTAATGTACAAGCCCTACTTCCTTGAAGCATTCGTATATATAATAATCATAGAACCCAATTAATCATCAATATTTTCTCAGTATTCAGCACCATCGGTTCTAACTCTCGGTGGACATTCAAACAGCTCCCTTAATATGGAGAGTCACAGCAAAGCAGCGACTTCCCATCTGGATGCAGTCTTCCCATCGGTAGAAGATTATCTCGCGGGAAAAGGGTGAAGATTACAAATGCGGAAGCAAGAGGAAGATGTTTGTACTAGACCATCCCAATTTGAGTTCTGTGTTCACTCCTCAATGGAGGGAAGCTCTCTGTCGCTTTGCACAAAATATTCCCATGGGGCTGCTGATTCAAGAATTAAATCATTATTACAGCATTCCAATTTCCATATGCCATGATTCGGCTGCAGTTTATGCTTCCCGGCCATTCCAGCATAGCTTAAATACAAGCGAACAATTCATTGTTATTAATAACAACTTAGATATCTGGGCTTTTAGCACTGCCTCCAAACGTTGGTTTCTGTTGAAGATCCCTTGTGATTGGGAAGAGTTGGGCACGAAGACTCTCGGCGTGAAAGCTACAGCTGACTGTCTATTTTTGGTAGCTCGGTCCGACTTCAATTTTTTTGTTGTCAGTCCTCTGACAGCCCAAGTCAAAATGTTGCCAAGGATTTTTCCAGACAGTGAAAACCGTGTTGAATTCCTTCAGTCTCTCATTGTTCAAGGAACAGCGGAGATGGAATTTGATAATTTCACAGGTAATTATAGAGTTTATTTGTTCAGCAATTGGGAAGGTTGTGTCCAGGTTGCAATATATACTTCCACTACAAAGCTCTGGACAATACAACAGATGTATCTCAATGGTGTTCCTCTCTCCACGATGATCTTTCCATCTCCCTTATGGAGTTATCGCCATGGCACTCGAATAGTCTGTATCTCCTCTACCTGCCAACACTTCTCTTGTACTCACAGTGTCAATCACAATGTGATGATTATTGGAAGTTTTTATTTGAATATCCCGGCAACACTAGAGTTCCAAAGACATGGCGGTGCACTACCCATTATGGTCAGCTATCGTGTTTCACCTCTTGATAACGGATTTATATTGGTGGGAAGAGTTAACGAAAATGACTCTGTAAAAGGGATGCATGGAAAGCTACCCATAGTCAGCCATTTCTCATTGGGTATATGTAAATTTAATGGAGATAATGTGTGGGAAATGATTGATACCGTCAAGGTTGAATTGCTTGAAGAAATGATCAAATCCTCAGAGGGCACAGATTTTCTTGTGGTCTCTTGTGGTAGGAACTGGTGATGGTGAGACTATATGGCAGTGAGAGTATGGTGCAATATAACATCAGACGAAGGGAATTGCTATCTTTGCCGGGTTGTCCAGGAGGCGGATACATGGATACCAATTTGCACTGGAAAGCGAAAATAGGCTCTCTCACTTTTAACGAAATAGATGGTTGACGACCATTCAATTATGGCAATGGGGCCACTGTTGGATGATCTTCATTATTTTTATGAGAGGCCGAAAAAGCAGGTACTAAAACAAGTGCTTGTTTTATAGATTTCATATTTTTTAGAGAAAAAAAAATTATTTTTGTTATTTCATTGAAATCAAAAAGTACAAAGCATTTTGTCTAGTTCATGGACACATATATGAGCTTGCAAAAAGAAACTGATCCAATGCAATACAATCAACAACTAACCATCTCTCAAAAGCATAATACTTCCCCAGTACAATTACTGAACCATAAGTCTTGCAAAAGATCTACAAAGCTTGATGTGATAGATCACCAAAAAAAGACTAGTATAATTCATCTAGTATAATTCATAAAAAAAAGGAGTCATAAGAGTGTGATGAGACAAGTTGATTCTCCACACATTCTTCCCAAATGAGTATACCTGGAACTCCATCAACCACAGCCTTGGACAATGCATCTGCCACATCATTGTTCTCTCCATAGGTATGAGCTTTTCACATTGATATGGCTTGTAATATGTTAATGAACTTAATATATATTTTTTAATAAACTTCAAAAGAATAAAAAAATTAACATTTTTAATCTCGATAAAGGAGAAGGTCTCTCCCAAAGTAATCTGCCAAGATTTAATATCGTAGAGGGATGATATAATATAACTACTACAGCTAACACTCATCCTTTAACATTAAGTATTATGCATGTATATAGCTATTAGACCACAATCATTCTCTATCTATTTAGGGATTAAGCACTATCATAACAAGAACCATGTTACCTTAACCCAAGAATTCAACCGTTATGCAATTGAATCAATCTTAACCAACATCATAATATAAGTACTACAGCTAACACTCATCATGATACTCATCCTTTAACATTAAGTATTATGCATGTATATAGCTATTAGACTAGAATCATTTTCTATCCATATAGGGATTAAACACTTTCATAACCAGAACCATGTTACCCTAACCCAAGAATTCAATAGTTATGCAATTGAATCAATCTTAACCAACATCATAGATAATGAACAAGAATAAAAGACACCATCCCCATACGATGTAAAGATAATTAGTATTTCAAAAGGAAGTTTAAATCATCTCCAACAAAACCTAATACATCATAAGATATAACAAAACCAAATATGTCATAAGTCATTAGACCACAACATGAGCATACTTTAAAACTTAAATAACAATTTAATAATCAACCAATAACTAACATACAATAAAGAAATATGTAACATACACATAGACATCAAAGAATTAACCCTGAGATAGGTTGAGGCCTTTAATTCTATACTAATGCATTTGAAGATGAGAAGGTACATTTAAGATCATGAAATGATTAGCCTACATATTGTTCCTTATGAATGAGTTAATATATGTTTTTACTCTAGCTAAGTATCTTCATGCATTTATAACTCAACTCCTCAATCACCTGGAATCCCACTCGTTATTTTAGTTCTTGTCTGCTTCTATGGTTGTGATCCATGTGAACATTAGTGGCAACCCACCTAGTTCGTTGGCTCAAAACATAGTTTTCCATCTTGGCAGTCTTTTATGGTTTTTTCGGGTTTTGGATTTTTGTGGCTATGTTGATGCCCTAACCGATTTTTTTTGGCATGCCAACGCCTAATATATAGCCAAAGGCATGTATTGGTCCATTTGAAATGTGTACTTCTTGGAAAGACTTTTGCAATGGCCTAGCAAGTGCCCTGAATGAAGATCGTATGAAAAAGGTACACCCCCGAGAAGTCGATGTATCAACTAACTACATCTGGGCCCACAAACCTTTCAAGGTGTTTCATCTTCTAGGATGTTTAGGGTTCTTGATGTTTAGGGTTTTCTCACTGATTCTTTATGTTAAAAGGCACTTTTGGCCTCATTGTAAAGGCACTTCTTGCATATTTACAGTTCTTGCATATTTCAATCATTAATATAAATTTAGTATTATTGTATCTTTGTTTTTGTCATATTTGTGTATTTCATTTTGTTTCCTAATAAATTTGGATCAGGTTGTTACTCATTAATGGTACTAATAGTCTTTGACACAAGTTGTACAAATTATATATTTTATGTCTATTGAGTCCATGTCACCATGCCATTCCCTTCAATTGCAACATCCATTCTATCAAAGTAAAAATGTGGGGCCTAACAATCCCCAACAATAGTTTTTTACTCACCCTAAAGCTAAATTCCACTACCTTGACTTGACTATGCAACCTCCCCAGATGAGGGGTTGAACTTCTGGACCATTTCAAAAAAAATCTCACTAAAATTAGGAATTTGTCCATTTTCCCAATAGAATGTTTAGACCCACCAAATATACATTGACTTAGTCATAGTCTGGCACCCAGGGCCAAGTTTCTTGATTGGATGACCAGTCAAATTTAGTAGAATTATGTAGTTGTTGCAGTGTAATGTATCTTCCCACTGCAATTGGTACAGATGGAAAAGCTAAGATTTAGCCTCCCTAAGTGACTAGAAAAAGTTCTCCAAATCCTCATGAACCCTCTCTATTTATTTCAAATTATCTTCTCACAAGGTTGGGTTCAATAGATGGTATACCTCGAGGTTGTAATATTCCCAGATATTACCCTTGGAGTTAAATATGATTTTTGAAATTAGTTATTAATTTTTTTATTTAAATACTTATATGGCATTGGATATGATGCACCATGAGAGATTATCATAATGATGACCTGTGATTATAAATATTTGCAAATATGTTTTTAATAAAAGTAGCCAAGTTTGATTGAGCATGATTGAAATAATGAGAGATCATGATACCACAAGTGGGGAAGGCAGTGTAGGTTCTATAATTTCCAAGAGTCAATCAATTTCATTCTCTCTTTAATTGAACAAGTGGTAAAAAATACCTTCATAAAATATAGCCATGTTCCTAAAATATAGTTAAAAGGTGTCTTCCCATTACTTAGGGATAAGAAAGGGTCCACGTTAAGACTCTTGTCGCTACCTCATGTTAAATAAGGCATTCAAATGAAGGAGGGGAATAATAATGGATATAGAGAGTTAACCATAAATTGTAGGTAAGAAAAGTGAATTAATTACCAATGGTTGACTGGAACCATGAAAAAATATTCAAAGGAAGAAAACCAGCACCATTCAAGTTCAACTTAACTAAAGACAATTTAGGACTCTCTATGATCCTACTAAAGAACACCAGGAAGTGTTGTATGAGGTAGGAACTATGAGTAACTAACATATTTAGTCCTATGGATTAGTAAAAGATGATATCTTGAAT
This sequence comes from Larix kaempferi, assembly GCA_027924585.1. NCBI lineage: Eukaryota > Viridiplantae > Streptophyta > Pinopsida > Pinales > Pinaceae > Larix > Larix kaempferi. The sequence continues at coordinate 1,000,212 of BSBM01000631.1, forward strand.
AGGTAAAAACAAATGTACAAGACTATTTATGCACATTGTTATGAGCACTATATGTGTTAGGTGTGGCGTGCACACTATTATGAGCACTTAACATTTTAGGTTTGGCAAGTTTTTCGAGCGTACTTGTTTGGAAGAACTGATTTGAATTTTTAAGGGGAAATCTTACCTGGGGGGAAACTGAGAAACCTTAGTTCTACTTCCCCTTAGTGGTATCGTGGACTAGATGAGGGGTGTCTTTTGAGACAAAAAGGTGAAGTGCCTCAAACAACCTATGGTTGGGTGGTTTGTGGACCTTCCCAAATTAGTTTTTCTTTGGATATCCTAAGTAATGGAAACAAGTAAGTCTAGTTTACCATCTATTGTTAGTTCCTTCTTTGAAATTTATATGGAATTATTAATTCATTTTAATGGTCATGTTTTTACTATTAAATTTATTTCTAAAAAAATTAAAATGATAAATTTATATTAGAGTAAAGAATATGAAATCAAAATTGTGAAACAAAGAATTGTTTAGATTTTGGAAATAAAACCACCCCCCCCCAACACACATATATATATATATGGTTTTATTTAAATAGAATATTCCTTCAAGCATGTTAAACCATAATTTTTTACAAGAAACTCATATGCATATTATGATGTAAAATGCAAACAGAGAATTCCTTTAGTTTTAAGGACATTAACTAATCCTTATTAGTGATTATGCATAATGATCTAATAGTTAGATATACCAAATTTTGAAAATATCACAAACATAAACACATAACAAATAGAAAATTATCCTGGAAAACACTTTATAGGGAAAAAACAACAAACCAGTGAGCTTTGTCAATCATCTATTATCAACACACTTAACCAATGTTTAAAACAAATTATCATTTACTAGATCACAATAGCTCAAGCACGAATTTACACTCTACTTCTCAACCCATACAATTACTTAGCCTTTTACATTACATCTTATTTATAGATGCAACACATACACTAGCTCATGATACTTGAGTTAGTTACAGCTAATTGTTCCATTCACAGTGATCCATAACTTCCTAAGTAAATACAATTTTGTGTTACAGTTGACTTGACCAAGTCTTGACTTGACCAATTCAACCTTAGTAGAATTCTTGTTGGGATTCTTAGCGTCCAAGTGTTCTTCGAATTCCTACTCACTTTATGCTCATCGATAATTTGTTGTCATCAACCAGTTGACTATTCCAGTTATTCAATCAATCAGGCTTCCATCTATTCACTTCAACTCTAGTTGACTTGTTAACCAACCAACTATCAACTTTGATCATAAATTTACATGCAATATAACATACCCAACATTCTCCCACTTGTTGTTTTCTTAGGATATTTATAAGTTTTGTTTACTTATCTAGGGATGAGAAGTCCATATATTCCCTAGAATAAGTAAATTTATTGGTCTTGATTGACTTGGTTAATGAGTCTGCAATATTCTTCAATGTGCCTACCTTTTCCAGCAACTCTTTCTTATTCGACACCATTTCCATCACAAAATGGTATTGTACATCAATATGCTTTGTCTTTGAATGGTATACATGGTTCTTTTCCTGGAAGATTGCACTTTGACTGTCACAATTCAACCTAATATCTTGTTGTTTAAACCAAACCTCTTAACACATTGTCTTCAACCAAACCATCTTTGATTGCATGAGAAGTTGCCATGTGTTCATCCTAAGTAGTCTATAGTGCATCAAATGACTGCCTCCTACTCATCCAACTGACTACCCCACCAAATACTTTGAAAACATATCCACTAATAAAATGTATGCAATTGAGATCTCTAGCCCAGTCGGGGTTTATAAAACCACATACACTTATTGTTTTATCAGTTTCAAATTTTCCTTGGTAGCATATTGCATAATCCGTTGTGACACAAAAATACCTAAATACTCTTTGAATAGTTTTCCAGTGCTCTTTCATAGGTGTCTGTTAGAAAAACAGGATCGCAGAGCAATAACAATAAACAGAAATACAAATATAATCACACATACACATTACAAGAGAGACACAGATATATCGTGGTTCACCCAACTTGGGCTACGTCCACACTGAATTTGCCAGTCCTTATTATTATTACCGTCCAGCAAGTCGAAGGGATAAAACCTGCAGCACAACCGCTGCACTTCCTCTTCTCTGTTTTACAGTCTCTCTCCAGATCTCAAAGATCTTTACAATGCATAAAACCTAATACATCAACCCTAGCCGTATTACAATGTCCTTCTTTTATAAGGGAAATACAATGGGAAAATACCACGGGATACCCAAAACCATGGGCCCGCAAAACAGCTGGCGAAAACAGCCCCAAAAATTTCCTTCGGGGGCGTTGCCCCCGAACCCCCATTACTCGGGGGCGCTGCCCCCGAACCCCCGCCGGGGGACCGCTGGCCCCCGGACCCCCCTGGAACCCCGTGGGGGGGCGATGCCCCCCCACACCCCCCCCGCTGGGGTGAGTGTACAGTCCACCTACACATCATATAGAACTGGGGTACAAACACGGCTAATACAATATCATCTATGAGACTAGAAGATCTGGCTCCACAACCAACAGTGTCAACATGTATCTACTCAATACTCCCACTACATGGGAAATATCGGGTAAAGTACAAACCATTGCATACATCAAACTACCCACAACACTAGCATAGGGTACATGCGCCATGTAATATATCTCTCCTTACCTCTTAGGACATTGTTCAGTAGATAATTTAATTCCTATAGGAATAGGGACCTTATACAGTTTTCACTTCTGAATGTTGAAGCATTTCAAAACTATCTAAACATATTTACTTTGATTTAGTGAGAGCCTTCTATTTGATTGGTCTTTTTTTATTTCCATTCCAACAATAAAATGAGTTGCACCAAGATCCTTTAAGTCAAACTTGTAGGACAATTGCAACTTAACCTTCCTGATTAGATCCATGTTGTTTCTAAACAACATGTCATCAACATTCAAAATTACATACATAAAGTAATCCACGTCTTTCTTGTTGTACACACAATGATCATCTCGACTTCTCACAATAATCAATTTTTGGATATACCTATCAAAATTCTCGTACCACATATCGGTTGATTTCTTTAAACTGTGGATGGACTTCATGAGCTTGTAGACTATCTCCTTCTCCCCTTCCATTGTGAATCCTTCAAGCTGCTTCATATAAGTTTATTCTTTGAGATCACCATGAAGAAATGTTTACTTCACATCCATTTGTTCTATTTCAATATCAAATGATGTATCTAAATGCATTGGTATGCTAATGGAAGTTAACTTAGCAATAAGAGAGAATATCTCACCAAACATAATCGGTTCCCTCGACTTGGGAATATCCCTTCGCTACTAGTTGAGCCTTGTACTTCTCGACTTAGCCTGTTGTGTTTAACTTTTTCTTAAACACCCACTTACTATCAATGGGTTTCCTTCCATTTTGAAACATGACTAGATACCATGTTTCATTCTTTCATAAGGACTCCATTTCTTCGTCCCATGGCCTTTTTCTAGATTTTACCCCTGTCAAGTAGATTTCTTCCTTTACTAACCTGGGATCCTCTTTTGTGGTAGTTAATGAAAAAGAAGAGGGGAAATCTAGTGGACTCTAACTTTTAGGTTTTTATTTTCTCAACCAGATCTCTCGATGATCGAATTCTACTACTCCACCTCTTCATCAAATTTAGTTGACTCATCAGAATCATGACTTTCACCTTTCCATTCAAACTCTATATTTTATATTTCCTTTCTATTTTATCTTCTTCACTCCTAGAAGTACCTCTGACTTATCTAAATATAAAATACCTTCTATAAATTGTCTTCCATGTGACCAGATTCCATAGCTTATAACCTTTCACTCAATCTTTGTACCTGATGAAGATGCATTTCTCAGAATTGTTGTCGAGTTTGATTCCTTTCTCCTTTGGGACATGCACAAAGGCACCACACCCAAAGAATCTAATATGTGCAAGATAATTCCTCTCCATATCACATGCCTCATATGGAGTCTTGTCAACTAGAGCCATCGATGATGACCTATTCACCAAGTAACATGTTTTGTCACTGACACCCCTAAGCATGCTCCTTTCTTTTTCCATCAATGCCCTCTATTCATTCTTTCAGAAACACCATTCTTTTGAGGTGTGTATAGAGTTTTGTTTTTTTTATTTATACCATACTGTTTATAGACCTAGTTGAACACTTTACTACAAAATTATCCTCTATTATCAGTTCTCAACACCTTGATCTTTCTTCCAATCTGGTTTTCTATAAGAGCATTGAACTCTTGAAACTTCTCAAAAACCTCATATTTCTTCCTCATAAAATACAACCATGTCATTATGGAGAAATAATCTATGAAAGAGACATAATATTGGGATACCCTAGTGATGGACCAATATTGTTCCAAACACATCACTATGTATTAACTCTAATATTTCCTTAGCCCTTATGGCCCCAATATGGGAAACTTACATGATTGTGTTTACCACAAATATAATTTTCACATTATTCTACTTCTAAAGAACAATTAGGGAAACCATTGACCATACATTTTTTGTGCATAGCATGAAGACCTTTCTCACCAATATGCCTCATCTACAGATGTCACAACATGGTAAATTTGACTAGACAAGCAAATATGTTGTCAGATTCAAGAAAGACTGTATTCGCACATCCATTGCCATATGTTCTTCCCAATATATGGTAAATTGTTGCATTTCAAACTCCTCTCATCAGTACCATTGCTCCTCGCACCATTTTTCTCCAATCTTACTCAAATGCACACTGCACACCTGCATTTCCCATATTGGTGGCATATATCATGTATCGATCCAAACTTGGAATATGCAACACCCTTGGAAGAATTCCTATCCTTCCATATTTTAGTGTCAGACAAAATTTACCACATCCAATAATCATGGTCGATGATTCAAATTATAGAAGAACATCACCACCATCAAATTTATCATATTCGTAGAGCCAGTCTCCCTGTGGTGTCATATGATATGATGCATCGGATTCAATCAACGAATATTCATGATATGATTGTGTACTTGTCAAGGAGAAATACACATCTCCTTTCTCTTCATTCAAAGTCTTACCTTCAATGGATTGTGCTTCCTTAGACCCTTTGCTCTTCTCGACTCATGTTGACTTACAATATCTCAAGCCTGATCTCTTATCATAATTAGGGTAGGTATGTATAGTTTCATTTGAGTTCAGCATTTACCATTACCCATTCATTACAATTGTTGTAATTTCATTGTGAGTTATTTGCATTTCATTCTGAACAAGGCGGGATGGAAATGTTTGCCTCCAATGCATTTGATGTCATTGTTGTTAGATGTGTGTGTGGGTCTACATGTACCAAAATATCTTAGGGGGCTCTCATACAGTCCCAGCAAGAGCATATGTCCAGTAGTTGGGGCCATTTGTTACGCCTCAGAGCTACTGTAGTGTTCGAGTAGGGCCAAACTTAGAGCGAGGGATCTAAAAAAATTATTGTAAACACCAAAGTGGGTTATATTGTATGGATATTTGGATTAGGGGCTATTGTCCCCCTGGATTGGTCATGGAAGGCTCCCTTGGTTTCACTCTTATAATTACTTGGCTTTGTGGCACAACTAATTGCACATTCGATGTGTGGATATCCCCACCATGCAGGGCTTTAATCGTATGGGTTGGTGTCTGGGGCTTCTAGGGGTGACCCACTGGGGAACATGACCACCTTGGTTTTTATTATGCATAGATGATTCCATCTTGTAAAGGGTTGTTGTCCCATAATTAGAACACCTCCACCCACTTGGGCATCAATCTAGCACAAAGAAACCCCTGCCCTATCTCTTTGGCCATTGACGTCATCCTTCCACAATTGAGACTACAAGCATGGAAAGGGGGGCAGTGAGGGATAAACAACACGGGGTTAGTTGGGGCTTGATGCCCCCATTTAGATCACTTTTTCATTAAGTGATTCCTTTATTTTAGTCTTATTTTCTATTTTATGTCTATTTTAGGGCTTATTCCCTTACTTGTGAGGGATTTACCCTAAAAATATTCTAATTTAATGTTGACTTGTAGGCTCAAAAATGAAAAAGGTTGAGGATGAAATCATATAAATAGATCAACTTACCTCATTGTAAAATCATAATACAAGGGTTCAAGTATGTTTTTTACTCTCTTTCTCCTACTTTATGAGTCATTAATGTGATGCACACTTCTCTTGGGATGAATTCTTTGGCTTGAAGGTGGATGAATGATGATTTAGGGATTCTTTTTACACATGCAAATAGTTGATGCTAGAATAATTGGAAGAACTCATGCACAGGTGTGACCTAAGGTCTTTTTCCTTGCTCATTCTTGTTAAATTTTGGTAATTTATGCTCCTAGCTTACTTGAATGGTGTTGTTATGGTGCATTTTGCTGATTTGTTAGGGCTTTTTGTCAACATTTTATCAACTTTTGTATGAAGGGAACATCCTCCATAGGAGTTCTCTATTGCTATTTGGGGCCTTGGACTTCTTCATTTTCCCTAGTTAGGCTCTCTTACTGAACACTAGAGGGTGATGCATTAACTTGAAAGTGTTAAAGGGCATTTAAAGAGAGGGACTTGAAAGTGTTAAAGGGCATTTGGAATTTAATAATTTTGGTCCACCCAAAAAATTCACCCTAGTGTATTTATCCACAAATTAGTTAGGGCATCCTCATTGGATACTGAAAAAACCCTAAAAATATAATATTGTTGGAAAAGCCCTAAAAATCTAAATACCTTCATAACTCCACAAATAGTCGTGAATTCGTAATTCTAGTCCACCCACCAAATTCACCCTAGTGTATTTATCGGCAAATTTCTAAGGGCATCCCCATTTTCCTTGGTGCATTGGGAAACATGATTTTTCCGTAATTATCTTATATCATACATTGAATTAAGTACTATTATTGATTTGGAGTAGATTGTTATAGTAGTCATTTGGATTTAGTTTCTCAAGCATACCAGATAAAGAGTCAAAGTGGCAAAAAAGTATCAGATGTAACTCATTAATGTATGAAAAGATAAAGCATAGACCCCACCGATCTTATGCTTCTTTATGAGCCACATTAATGAGCTACTTCTGGGAGAGGGTCTCCTGCAAATGCTTCTGCTCCCTGTTTGCTTTCTCTACTTTTCGTTGTTATTAGATCTCTTGGTTTATTGGGGTGTGCCTAGACCAAGGTTTATCCTTAGTTACTAGTTAGATCAAATCATTTTAGTGTTAGTATTAATCACACCTTATGTATGGCTCAATGTGTTGGTTATGGAGCTTGATCTTCCTAATTCAGAGTTGTTGTTGTTTCAGTCGTGTTTGTACCCAGTTTTATATGATGTGTAGGTGGACTGTACACTCATCCTAGTGGGGGGAATTGCCCTCCCATGGGGGTCCAGGGGGGACCATTCCCCTAGCTGGGGGGTCTGGGGGAAGCACCCCCGAAAGAAATTTTTGGGGTTGTTTTGTTGGCCAACGGTTTGCGGGACCATGGTTTTGGGTAGCTCGTAGTATTTTCCCATGGTAATTCCCCTTTCAAAGGAATACATTGTAATATGAATTTTCAATGTATTGTAGAATTGTAAAGATATCTTATTGTGTAAGAGAGACTGTGAGAGAGTGAATAGGAATTTGCAGTGGATGTGCTGCAGGTTGTATCCCTTTATTTGGTGGACAATATAATAATAAGGACTGGCAATTTCTATGTGGACGTAGCCCATCTTGGGTGAACCACATTATGTTGGTGTCTCTCTTGAAATGTGTTTTATGTGATTTATATTTGCATCTTATTTATTGCTATTGCTATACAATCTTGTTTTTCTAACACAATGCTCCTAAGCATTGGATGCTTGACAAACTCGGTGGTGCTTTTGTAAGTTAAAAATAATAGAAAATTGTATATGACTATAAATGCAAACATTTTCAAGACGTGGTTAATTATTTATCATTCTTTGTTGCTAACTATTGTGCTTCTTACTTGGGTTTGTTTTATCTATGCATGCACCAAAACCATCACCTGGTCCTCACAAGGGTAGGGAATTCCTTCCTCTTGTGGTTCTTATTAGGAACAGGATGAAATACACTCTTACATAAGGTGAAGTTATAGACATTGTAATGCAAAGGCTTTTATATGTTGATGGAAAAGTCAGGACAGACACATGCTATCCTGTAGGGTTTATGGGTAAGTTCTTTACTAGCCTAAGCGTGTAGACTTTGAATAAGACATTATTTCCACTATTATAGAAGATGTAATGATTTTTTTATACTAAGTGATATTTTTTTCACAATTGGTTGTTTTATGTCCTCAAGATGTCCTGTCAATTGCAAAAGCAAATGAGAATTTTAGACTCCTTTATGATGCAAAGGTATCTCATGTTTTGAATTGGTGGTGTTAAAGAATGTGAATAGGGGGCACTTTGGTTATTGCTAGATAGCACTAGGGATTGATGAAAATAATGCATGCTTTTCTTGATGTGTTTAGGTATGAGCAATATGTGCTTGCATATACAGAATGCACACATGGGATTGCACTGGAGGATGGGATTTCCCTTTCTTCTACTTTTGAAGTAAATATGGATATCATGCTTCTCTCTCATTTTTTAGTGCTTAATCCCTACTACAGGAAAACTTCATTGACTCTATTGCGCTAGCAAAGGCAATGTTTTCCCAATAAGTTAAGAAGTTGCAAAAGGAACAATTTAATCTATTTGAGCAGGTAAACTTAGCACCTTTTGAAAAAGACCATGCATGTGTGTTATCTCAATGGAAGAGCACCTACCTTATAGGCAGGAGGTTGGTGGTTCAATTCCTCCATACCCTATATCGCTAGCAACTAAAAACAACTAAATTAGTGACCAAAAAATGAGAGATAAGTGACCAAAAAATGAGAGATAAGTGACCAAAAAATAAGAGATGAGCGACAAAAAATGACCAAAATTCGCATATAAACGACCAAATGGCAGTTTTGATGGCTAACTTTAGGTCTCTTATCACACAACCACAAATGTGGTCATATTTATTTTGGTCATTAATTGTGCTAATTAATGACCAAATATATGAGCAAATTAATGACCACAAAACAAACTTGTTGGCAGGCGGTTTGGTAAGTTAGCATTGCGGATGCTGCGGCGAGTTAGAAGATACCGTGGAAGGCAGAAACCTGGGTGCAAAGGAGAATATTTTATGTAATTTTGGGTCAAATGTACCACGGTATGTGGGTTTTTGGGTCATTTGGACCATGTCAGTTAGTTTTTGGGTCATTTGGACCATGTCAGTTAGATTTTGGGTCAATTGCTCAAAGTGTCGGTTAGGAAGTTGTTAATAAGTCGACAAGCAATGTAAAGGCAAAAGCCTATAAATAGTCATAGATTTGTAGATCTTGAAAGAAGGTAGACCAGGATCTGATCTTGGAGATATGTGTCTGTAATTGGAGATCAAGAGTTATCTGTGAGATTTATGTTTTGCGGAGATATTGTATCTGGGTTTTGCGGATTTAATATAATATGACAGAGTTGTTTTGTGAAATCCCTATGTATCTTCTATTCTCTTATGGTAATGCATGTTGCAATATATGAATGATGCTATGTTTCCTTGCTGCAATTAATGCTTTACTGTTGTATTTGCTGTGATGAATATTTATGTTGAATGATGCTATGAATATAAATGATGTCGAAGTTAATTGCATAGATCTACTTCTGAAATGTCGCAATAAGTTAAGTAACTAAGCCGCAACATTCTCCTTCATTCGACGGAAACATGGTTCTGTCGACACTCCTTTGAACATCTCGGGTGAGACCTCATCTGCACCGCAGGTGTTGCTGGATGGGGTAAAACCTGTCTGAGCCGATGCTCAGGGAGATCATCGTGGTTTGGATGTCAACAGTGAGTGGAACCCCTGTCGACTGGGTGTGAGTCAACAAATGGTTCCGTTGCCAAGACCGTGTGCCAAGTGAAAGGAGGATATGTTGTGGCATCAGACGAAACCGGAGATACAAAGTTGGTTCGATCAGAAGTTGCAGGAATTCACTGAAGAAGAAAACCGGAACACTCCACTGATAGTAGATTAGTGGGTGGAAAGATATATTCATGATGACCCGCATGAATATTTTTTCTGCGAATTTCCGGTCATCTTGTATGAGTAGTTGGAAAAGTTGAATTTTCAGAAGAGGAACTTCCAAGGTGGTGAGCCAATGACCTGGACCCCAGAGCTGTAGGAAGTTGACAACAAGGCGTCGTGGGCTGTCGAAGTTTGGCTCGATAGCATATTGGAAGGTTATATCACTGAATTTGTGGTCGATACCCAGAAATCTTATAGTGAAGCTGAAAGATATTTTTTCCGCAGACCCCGAGGAAGGTTTCTGCTGTTGCTACAACTATCCATTAAGATGCTTATTTGCGAGAAGGGTATATTGAAGATGCATTTGGATCAGTAAACAGCCTAGTGGGCGGAGGCCGTGGGTATCACGATTGCAGGGGGGCGGTACATGGAATGAGAAGGGGTAGATGGGTGCAGGTCATGACGAGATTGTGAGTGAAGCCGAGGAAGAGAGTGGTCTTACAAGGGGAGGAGCAAGGTTTCGACAGGAGAAGAGTCAGAGGATAGGAAAAGGTCCTGCTGCGATTGAACAACAAGGCTGCGAAGGAAGACCAGACGGGACGAAGCGACCTCACAGTCCGGACAAGGACAACCAGGCTACGCCCAGGATAGAAGTAGGACCAAACCCCAGTGGCAGCGTACCCACACCTTTGCTCACTATCTGTCAACCAACAAGAAACACAACCTCGACACCACTATGTCAATAAAATTTGATTGCCAGTAGTTCAGCAACTACGGCAAGGAAGCCCAGAATGGCGGGCAAGGATGCGAAGTTACCACTGTTCCATGGAAATGGGACAGATAACCCTGAACAATACTGGTTTTTATGTGAAGTGGTATGGACCATGAAGCAGATTACTGATGATAATGCTAAGAAAGGACAGTTAGGGACAACTCTGCAATGTCGCACATTAGATTGGTTTATGAAGTTTGTTCTCGTCCCTACAGGAGCTCTGGAGAAGACGCTAGATGATATAAGGAATGGATTGATTGCATAATTCAAAAAACCCAAGTCTGAAGCCTAGTATATTACAGAACTAAAATAAATTAAGCAGTATCCCAATGAAACGGTTTGGGACTCTGACCAGCGATTTAAAACACTGATGGCGAGGGTTAGTTTTGATATGAGTATTTTCCAACGTAAAGAATGGTTCATCGCGGTACTAAGAGTGACCACGACCTTCCCTATATCTTACACCTGCAAATAAAGAATCCTTTGAAGCTCTCATGAAAGGTCTGAATGGCCTTTCTCACTACCAACTAGGATGGGAATATTTCACCCTCGAAATTGGCTAAGGCAAGTAGGGAAGCACTCCACTATCTCTCTTCACAAATGCAAATTCTGAAAATGATCAAAAGCCATCCTTTTTATTTTTTATTGTATTTTATAAACTTATAAGGTCCTGCTTGGGTCGAATTCCTTCCAAGGTATTCATGCCAACTCAAGTTGGGAAGAGATTCCAATGTGTGCCACTTGTCCCTCCAATTCTAGCCTCCTCTTTCACCAATTTTGAATAGGTGTCTCTTTGGATCCCCTAACTCCCTTGAGCACCCTCTTGGAGGCTATTATTAGCTTTGACATGTCATTTAAGTCTTATGTCAGCATTCAGGTCTGATTTGTGTCATAGGTGTCATAACATCTTCATCATTGTTGTCATAGAGCGAGGGAATCTAGTCCAAGTGTCCCACTAGCTCCAAAATGCCTCTTCCTCTTCCATGATAGTTATTCTTCCACTCCAATTCGACCTGCAATGAGTCATTCAAATTATATTGACCTTCAAACTACCCAAGACAATTATACTCCACCTTGGATTCGAATGGGTGAGAATAGAATACCATGTGGCATGAGGAATCTAGCTTTGTGTGGGTCCCACATCCTCCATGTGTCTTCATGATCAATTACCACTTTGATTTTCTCTTGTATTTATTTATTTAGATCCTTTATTAAATATTTATTCCATTCTAATGTCCAAACACCATTTATTATCTCTCTTATTGCAAATCCCCATGTCTCCATCCAACCTAGGAACTAGTAGGATTGATGGAATTTCTCTGTTATGAATTTATTTGAATGGGGACATTACATAATACCATTATCACATTCCAATCATAATATTGCAGGCTTTGTTTGAGCTCGATAGTGCCATTGGGACAATTGTAATGTGAAGAATGAATACAGTCAAACCAATTAACTTTTGATTGTATGTTATAATATACGTTATTTAAAATATATTTAAAAATGTATTATGTATAAAATAGTAAAATAAATTTAAAGAAACAGATTATCTATTTTCTGCATTATTGAAATTGAAAAATTTAAAGTACATATAATGAAAAAGTAAGTACAAGAAAGAAACTTGCATAGATTAAAATACATGTATGTTGAAATAGTAGTATCAAACAAATAATTGCTATGTTACTTTATCACTTTAGTAATGTATATGGAACACTTTAATATTAGAAAGTCATATTCTCGTGTTAAATCAAATAGATTGAATGAGTTGAGTGTAATGTCATGAAATACCATTATGACATTCCAATCATAATATTGCAGGTTTTGTTTGAGCTCGATAGTGTCATTGGAAAAATTTTAATGTAAAGAATGAATATAGTCAAATCAATTTACTTTTGAGTGTATTTTATAATATACCTTAATTAAAATATATTTAAAAATGTATTATGTATCAAATAATTGCCAGGTTGCTTTATCACTTTAGTAATGTATATGGAGCACTTTAATGTAATGTCATGTAATACCATTATGGCATTCCAATTATAATATTGCAGGTTTTGTTTGAGCTTGATAGTGCCATTGAGAAAAATTTTAAGTAAAGAATGAATACATCCAAACCAATTAAATTTTGATTGTATGTTATAATATACGTTATTTAAAATATATTTAAAAATTTATTATGTATAAAATAGTAAAATAATTTTAAAGAAACACATTATTTATTTTCTGCATTATTGAAATTGAAAATTTTAAGGTACATATAATGAAAAAGTAAGTACAAGAAAGAAACTTGCATAGATTAAAATACGTGTATGTTGAAATATTAGTATCAAACAAATAATTGCTATGTTGCTTTATTATTTTAGTAATGTATATGGAACACTTTAATATTATGTCATATTTTCATGTTAAATAAAATACATCGAATGAGTTAACTGTAATGTCATGTAATACCATTATGACATTCCAATCATAATATTGCAGGTTTTGTTTGAGCTCGATAGTGTCACTGGGACAATTTTAATGTAAAGAATGAATACAATCAATCCAATTTATTTTTGAGTGTATTTTATAATATACCTTATTTAAAATATATTTAAAAATGTATTATGTATCAAATAATTGCCGTGTTTCTTTATCACTTTAGTAATGTATATGGAGCACTTTAATGTAATGTCATGTAATACCATTATCACATTCCAATCATAATATTGCAGGTTTTGTTTGAGCTCGATAGTGTCATTGGGACAATTTTTAAGTAAATAATGAATACAGTCATACCAATTAACTTTTGATTGTATGTTATAATATACGTTATTTAAAATATATTTAAAAATGTATTATGTATAAAATAGTAAAATAATTTTAAATAAACATATGATTTATTTTCTGCATTATTGAGATTGAAAATTTTAAGGTACATATATTGAAAAAGTAAGTACAAGAAAGAAACTTGCATAGATTAAAATACATGTATATTGAAATAGTAGTATCAAACAAATAATTGCTATGTTGCTTCATCACTTTAGTAATGTATATGGAACACTTTAATATTATGTCATATTTTCATGTTCAATAAAATAGATTGAATGAATTGAGTGTAATGTCATGTAATACCATTGTGACATTCCAATCATAATATTGTAGGTTTTGTTTTAGCTCGATAGTGTCATCGGGAAAATTTTAATGTAAAGAATGAATACACTCAAACCAATTTACTTTTGAGTATATTTTATAATATACCTTATTTAAAAATGTATTATGTATAAATTAGTAAAACTATTTTAAAGAAATAGATTATTTATTTTCTGCATTACTGAAATTGAAAATTTCAAGGTACATATAATGAAACAGTAAGTACAAGAAATAAACTTGCATAGATTCAAATACATGTATGGTGAAATAGTAGTATCAAATAATTGCTATGTTGATTTATCACTATAGTAATGTATATGGATGTAATATCCCAAGTTTTGGATTGATAACCCCTTTTATTTTTGTTAAGTATTATTTCATTATACTTATGTGACATTAGAAATTTAGAAAAGTTAATTTCAGATGACTATGTGGACCAACACATTAAAGAGATGGGAGTCACAGTTCCTATGGGTTTGGAGGATAAATACAAAATAAAATAATAATAATAAAATTTTTATTGAGACACTTGTAAAAACCCTAAAGAAGAGTTCTAGAGAATAATTGAATTAAAGAAATAAAAATTAAGAGAACACACAAAATGGAGAACAAGAAAGAAAGAAAGATTCTTTATCATTTTCAATCATCAACACAAAAACAAGAGGGAAAGGGGATATTGAAAAGAGAGGGGATTCAAGAGAATTGAATAACCAAAAAAATCAAGAAAGTGAAATGGAGGAAGTTTGGAGCACAAACTGAACCAGAGAAAGAGAAAACAATAGCAGCTGGGTATAACTTGGAGCATGAGCAGTGTTAAGGTAGGAGTACTACCACAAGTTGCAGGAGCACTACAAATACCTTGTAGAGGCTGTGACTGGTTGTTTTCATAAGTGCAGAGACTTAAAATTCCCTGGAGCATCCTGGAGCTCAAGAGTACTGGGTTGGATGTTGGGTTGGATGTTGTAAGCGAAAATCATAAATAAATTGGGGCACAACTTAAGAGAAATAAAAAGAGACTTTGACCTAAGGGAACTATGAACTCAGCTCGGGGGTGACCACGAGAGAAAGGAGGACTTGCTGGTCTAAGGCTGGGAGGTTTGTGACTGTGTTCCACTGTTCATCAGAAAATACAGATAAGTATTATGTTTTTGTATTTAAATGATTTTATTACTGAACATTTACAAGGGTTTTGTTTGTAATTTTCTGTTATGTTTCTGAAAATATTTGCATCATTAGATCTAAACAAAAATGATTTTATAGTAGGGTGAAAACACGAAGCTGGGAAACAATTCCGTGACAACAGAGTGAAACAAAAAAGAGGGTGCGCGGATGAGCAGGGGAAAAAAATTCAACCTCAAACTCTCGGCCTAGAGTTTTTTAAACTCTAGGCTGAGAGTTTTGAGAGTTCAAACTCTCGGCTGAGAATTTAAAAAACTCTAGGCCGAGAGTTTGAACCAATCTACATGCTGTATTTTTAAAAAAACTCTCAGATGAGAGTTTGAACTAAACTCTCGGCTGAGAGTTTGGAAGACATTCTCTCGCCCGAGAGTTTCTAGTCAATAATTCCAGCACCATTTTTGCAGAATTCACAAATGTGTCACTTTAACAAGGTCGAACCACTGCAAAACATGAGAATTACATGTCGGAGTTTATACCAGTAGATTCATCATTCAATCTACTTTCTAATAATATTTTTTTTTAATTTAAGTTAGGATTACTATTTTTTTACTAAACTTTATCATTAAAAAATTTAGTGACTGAAAAATCAGTCCCAATGAAAATTCAATATCATCACAATGACGAAGCCAAAAAAAATTAAAAAAATACAAGGATGTTCCTTGAAGTGTCTTCTTCAATGGGTTGGTTTTAGTTTGTTTGATAAGAGTCACATTTGAAAGAAAATGCGAAGACAAAAACATGTTTCAATAATGTACCATTTTCTGAACATATGTTGTTTCGATAAATAATAAAAAATAGTTCCCAAGTCTTAAAAAACTCAAAATATAGTCCAGGAACAATTTCAGTGTGTGTATATTATGAGCCTACAATTTGTTTTTCTAAAATGAATAACCATCTATCAAAAAAATGTTGTCAACACAGGTCACTCATTATCCGTACCTAAAATTTTCAAGTATATTCCGTTGGTTGACAACAAATTTGTCCCATGATATGTCCATAAAAAAATTAAAAAAATATGAGTAGAAATCTAATTCAAATCTTTAAAACCTTTGTGTTTACTTCAAGTTGAAATTACTAAGGGAGATATGGATTTGAAGAGGTCGAAGTTGAAAAACATAAAAATTAGCAGTTTTGTTTGTAAAAAACAAGCCAAAATTGTTTCCCAACTTCATATTTTCACCCAGTAATAGAATCTTGTATATGCTATATGTATTATATTTGTTTATTAGATATCAATATGGATAATAGCATGATCATTGTGGTCGGATATTGATATTGTTTCATATGTTTATATTCCGTAAAAATTACAAAGAATGCATTTATACATAAATAATGCAAAACTAGAAATAGAAATGTAACCTTACGTCTCTATTATTGTTTACATGTTAAATATTTGCAATATAAAAATCTATCTATTCTATCTTTTCATAGATACACAAAATTACTGTAAATAGAGTAATTTGTATCTATAAACAAATTGATTTTCAATGCTCATAGAGTTTACATATAACTATTTATGACTATTCTGTATGAAATGCTATTTAATTTCTGTTATGGAGAAAAACTTCCTATGGCTTGGGGTAGACCACAACAAACATATGACTATAAGAAATCAACTCAATTCACAATGCATGATATATAAATGTAAATGCTAATAAGTGGAATAAAAAGACCAACCTTCAACCAGACATTTGATGTAGATCCTCATTGAGCTTTCCAATCACCACACTTGAACATGTAGCTTAGTCTCAACAATAAACACAAGCAAGTACATATGATATATGAAATTTGTTAGCATAAACAATAGTATAGTCCATTATATATGTAAGCAGATGTACCCAATGATAATAAACCATTCACAACATCAATTGGATGAGAAAATGAGTATTTCTATTAATATGAACAAGAAGCATATGATACAACCTCTTGTCAGCAACTCATCTGAACCAAGAACTAGGTCCCTCCACTTGTGCCTCCACCACTTCAATCCCCCATGCAATGGAAAACTCACAAGTACAGGAATGAGTCCTTCACAAGATATGGAAGAGTTTGGTAGGTGAACATAAAGGGTTCACAACAACTAGGATCAATGGATGTAGACTCAAGCTATGGAAAAAATCCAATAGAGTTTCGATGCTCTCTCCTTCTCTTCCTTCCATGCACCATAAGTGCTCAATATATAACCCTCCGAAGGTAGGTGAAAGGTCGAATCGAGTCGTTTCGGGATACATGGAGGGCTAAAGGTCACAATGGCCACTTTTTCGAGTGCAAAACAGAGTTTTTACTATTATTTACTGAAAAGTCGATGTATGCTAGTTGTTGTGATGCATCCTGTGTATATGCGATGTGTAATGAAGTAGCTCGGGTACAGGAGGAAAAATAGGGAAAAAAGGGGTTGAATGGGAACCACAAGTATGGTTTTGAGTCTATAAATAGGTAAGGGAAGCCAAAGAGTATACATGCTCATAGGGTGGCAAAATATGCTATAACATATGCCCCCTAATGTGTGAGGTCAGAGAAGGTACTACGATGGCGGAAATACATTATGAATCTGAGAAGTGGAGTGATGGAGACACAAATGGAAGGAGTGGCTCACTCGTCATAATACAATGATATCTCTGAATACATATCGGTACAATACATAGCAATCTGATACAATGGCCATGAATATGCAATATATAGTGAATACATGTCATGAGTGGTCATAGCCATGACCCAATATACAGTAAGATATGGTCTCCTACTGAAGAGGAAGTAAGCTGATGCAAACTGAAGGTAAAAACTGCTGATGTATGAGACTGATCTCTCATAAGTATAATCACAATCACTAGTAGCATACTGAATTCCACTGAAGTCTGGCATTTTCTACACAAATCATCTATGGTGCATTCCCTATCAAGCAGATAAAGGTGTTGATGTCGAACCTAATGTGGCATCGTCTGATTATCGGTCATTGATGTATACTATTAATAGACACGAGATAACCCACCAATAATGAAAATGGGCATCAAGGCACAGATTACATTCACCAAGTGTGAATAGAGGTTTTGAGGTCAAACACTTGATGAATCTATCGATCAGGGGACATTGATGAATTCCCAATCTGTCAATGGCAAGATAACCTACCACTAATGACTGCAAGCCTCACGTTACTCAACAGACTCTAAGTCTCGATTCCAGAATAAATAAGTTGGAGTCGACGGAATGAAACTCACTGGAACGAGGGCATTAGTGGATCCCCCATCAACTGGCACGAGGTAATAACTACACTGAAATATTTTGAATAAATTAGACTAATAGATCGAACCGTAATGGATGGACGACATGCAATAGTGAAGAGATATGAGGAGTGGATGCCTCTAGTTTCAATACTTCCTTTGAACAAGAGCATGAATAGATGGATAGACTCAGGCAGCATAGACTCACGCACTAGATGATAATAATACTTTGTGACACAGAAGGCATAAACAAAGGCTCCATAATTACTTGAAGCTTAACCAACCGGTGGAGTAAGATATGAGAAAAGAGTATAGCTCCTAAGGTCCTACTAATGTCCCGACTCATAATGAATGGAGTGGAGATGAATGTTTTGTTCAAAGGAGACATGAAAGCTGGTAATAAGAGGTAGTAAACGTTTTCCCATCTGGATTTTTGAGTTATATGATTTTTTTGGTATTTTTCATATTATGAAAACTTGAAAAAGAATAAAATTGCTTATGGTACAAAAGTGAGGGAATGAGTGTCAAGTGCAAGCAAACCAGTTCCAAGTAGTGGAACATACCTATGATCAATGCAAGGAAGCGTGTGCAAGATGTGGACATGATCATTTAGTGTTTGCCTGACCTGCTAGCTTAGGCACCATATTCACTTGTCTCAATCCATCCATTTGTCATTTCCCATATATTGATCTTCCCCCTAACTTACACCTTGACTTGTGATATGGAGGAACTTTCCCGCTTCTGCCTCTGTGTTGGACTTGCATCCATGTTTATTTTTTGTCTCGGCTCTGAGTTGGAAACAAAACTTGCCCTTGGTGAGTTGGATTTTATGCCTTTATCATTCTAGTCGGTTTCCCCGATGTGTGGTTTAGATTTGCGGAATTCCCCCTAGTTGCTTGTGTTGCGTTGGCTAAAACCTGAAACAAAGTTGTACTACATATGGAAATTATTTTTATATCTTGTACAACCCAAGGAAAAGGGCTATGAAATTGAAGTGAAATTCAAATGCTATGAAATGTAAATGAACCCCGGATGTAAGCTGTGATTACTTGTGCTTATAAGCACATGTGAAACCCTAGAGGGGTCATATTAGGCCTAAAAAGCAATGGATAAATGTATGCTAAATATAAATATTGTTGGCCATGAAATGTAATGAAATGAAAGGTCCTAAAAAGAAGTGGCTAAATGTATGTTAAATCTAAATATTGCTGACCTTATGTGAAACTTTCCTCATTGACCCTGCAAGTTATGACATGGTATGGAGCAAGGGACAACTAATTCTAAGTGTCCCCTAGAACCTCAAGTTACGATTATCTATGTTAGAAAAAAAGGATCGCAAAGCAATAACAATAAACATAAATACAAATATAATCACACACACATTACAAGAGGGGCACATATATATCGTGGTTCACCCCAAGATGGGCTATGTCCACACTGAAGTTGCCAGTCTTTATTCTTATTATGTCCAGCAAAGTGAAGGGATACAACCTGCAACACAACCGCTGCACTTCCTCTTCACTGTCTCACAGTCTCTTTACCGATCTCAAAGATCTTTACAATGCATAAAACCTAATACATCAACCCTAGCCGTATTACAAAGTCTTTCTTTTATAAGGGAAATACAATGGGAAAATACCACGGGTTACCGAAAACCATGGGCCCGAACACTGATGGCGAAAACAGCCCCAAATTGTTTTCTCGGGGGCATTGCCCCTGAAACCCAAGGTGGGGGAATAAGTGTACAGTCCTCTGGGTGCATGGATAAGACATTATCATCTATGAGACTGGAAGATCTGGCTCCACAACCAACAATCTCCCACTTGGAGACTGATCACAACAACTCCACCGCTGCTATACTTGCTGGACATTGGACTTGGCAACTTTCTCATCTTCACCTTCATGTTAGAAGGCCAACTGAAACCGAGCAGGAACTTAGTTTCTCTCTGGTCACTACCTTTTTGAACATGTCTACAGGATTCTGGTTAGTATGTATCTTTTCAAACTTCAATAGTTCATCTTCCAGAAAAGAGCGTATGAAATGGTACTTGAGTTGTATATGTTTAGTCCTAGAATGGAATGCTGATTTATTTGCAAGATGAATGGCACTCTGGATATCACTATACAACCTTCTATCCTTCTACTTCTTACCCACTTCCTCCATAAACCTCTGCAACCAAATCATCTCATTACTAGACTCTGTAACAGCAACATACTCTGCTTCCGTTGTTGAAAGTGAAACAACCTTTTGCAATCTCGAAATCCAACTTACTGTTGTTCCACATACAATAAACACATACCCTGTGGTGCTCTTTTGCTATCCTTATCTCCTGCCATATCTGCATCAACATATCCCTGTAGAACAATGTCTGAACCTCCAAAACATAATGCCTGAGTGGTAGTACCTCTCAAATACCTGAGAATCCACTATACTACCTTCCAATGTTCTTTACCTGGATTGTTCATATATCTGCTCACAACTCCCACTGCTTGTGCAATATATGGTTTTGCATTCTGCATTCTGAACCTCTCCAACACCTTTTGTATGTACTCACTCTGAGACAATGTCAATTTGCGATTTTTCCTTTCTCTCGTTATTCTCATACCAAGGATTTGCTTTAGAACACCCAAATCCTTCATCGCAAATGAATTATCTAGCTTCCTTTTGAGTAAATTTATATCCTGCATGTTAGACCCTGCAACAAGCATGTCATCCACATACAATAACAAGGTAATATATCTTTTATTGTCTAGCTTCTTGAAATAAACATAGTGGTCAGGATGACATCTACTATAACCTTGTTCTCTCATAAACCTATCAAATTTTAAATACCACTACCTTGGAGCTTGCTTCAAGCCATACAAACTCTTTTTCAACCTACATACCAAGTTCTCCTTACCTTTGACCTCATACCCTTGTGTCTGCTGCATATATATATCTTCCTCCAAATCCCCATGGAGAAAGGCTATTTTTACATCTAACTGTTCAAGATGCAAATCTTCTACCGCCACTAGACTTAAGATAGTCTTAATGGAAGTCATCTTAACAACAGGAGAAAAGATTTCATCAAAATCTATACCTTTCTTCTATGCAAACCCCTTTATAACAAGTCTGGCCTTGTACTACTTCTTACCTTCTTCTTCTTCCTTCAACCTGTAAATCCATTTGTTCTGCAATGCTCTTTTACCAGCAGGCAACTGAACCAAATCCCAAGTCTGGTTTCCTACCAATGAGTCCATCTCCTCATTCATGCCTTGCTCCCACTTCTTTCTAGTTTCCACCTGCATTGCTTCTTCATAAAATTCTGGCTCACCAGAATCAGTCATTAATAAATAATACGTTGAAGGAGAGTATCGTTCAGGGATTCTACTTAACCTGGTAGATCTTCTTGTAGCTGCAGGAGTTTCAGGCACTTGCTGTTGTTCTTGATTTTCTGGTACCTTTGGAACTTCATTTTCTTTAATTTCATCAAGTACTGTGTACTATGTGTTTTCCTTTTCCTATTTCTTTCCCTGCAACAGATCTTTATACATGACCTTTTCATTTAATATCACATCTCTACTCCTAATGATTTTTTTTATTTTCATAATCCCATAAGCGATAACCAAAATCATCAACCCCATATCTAATAAAGGTACATTTCTTGGATTTAGCTTCAAGCTTTGTTCTATTATCTTTATCAATATGGACAAATGCTTCACAACCAAATGTTCTTAGAAATGATTAGTTTACCTTTTTATCTGTCCATGCCTCCTCTAGAATACCACCATCCAAAGCACTTGAAGGTCCTCTATTTACTAAATAAACAATAGTATTTATAGCATCCACCCAAAACTCTAATGGCAACCCTGGATGCAATCTCATACACCGTGCATGCTCCATGATCGTTCTGTTCATTCTTTCAGACACACCATTTTCTTGTGGTGTTCCTGGGACTGTCTTCTCTCTACGAATCCCATGGTATGAACAGTAACTATCAAACTCCTTGATGCAGTACTCACCTCCATTATCATATCTGAGACACTTCAACTGTTTTCCTATCTCATTCTCAACCAAAGCTTTCCACTTCTTAAAAGTAGCAAACACATCAGATTTATGTCTAATGCAATAAACCCAAGTGTTCCTAGTTACATCATCAATAAATGTAACATAATAATAAGAGCCACCAAGATATTGTACCTGAGCCGGTCCGCATACATCTGTATGCACTAGCTCTAACTTTTCATTCTTCTTTTGTTTCCCAATCCTGAGAAATCTAACTCTTTTTTGTTTTCCATAAATACAGTTTTCACAGAATTCCAAACTTACCTGCTTCAAATCTGGCAGTAACTTCCTTGAGTGGAGAATCTGCATCCCCTTCTCACTCATGTGGCCAAGCCTATGATGCCACAATGCTGTATCTATTCCTGTGGAAGCTAAAGAGATAGAATGGTCAGTATTATGAAGACATAAATACAACGTACCTACCCTGTCTCCTTTTGCTATCACCATTGATCCTTTAGTGATCTTCCACCACTTTTCTCCAAATGTAGATAGACAGCTGCCATCTCCCAACCTCCCTGTTGAGATCATATTTCTTTTCATAGCAGGAATATGCCTTACATCTTTCAACAACCAATCAATTCCATTCTTAACTTTTATCCATACCTTACCCATTCCAACAATTTTACATGGCTCATCATCACCCAATAAAACATGTCCAAAATCTTGTGGAACATAATCATGAAAGTATTTCCTATGGGGTGTAGCATGACATGAAGCCCCTGAATCTACTACCCAATAATCACTAGTATTATCTAATGCAAGAATCAAATCATATTGTAACACATCACTTGCTACATTTGCTTCCTGGGTAGTTTCCTGCTGTGCATCTCCTTTCTTCTTTGGAGATCTGCAGTCTTTCTTCAGATGTCCTTTCTTTCCACAATTCCAGCACTCTATCTTTCCCAGTCTGGACTTGGATCTGCCCGTTTTAGATTTGCCACGATTACCTTGGCTCTTTCCTCTATCCTTTTGTCTTCCCCTTCTCTCCATGGTCAACGCGTTACCTGATGTCTCACCTGTGCTTTTTGTTTGCATTTCCTCGCTAAGAATAACACCAATAACATCATCAAATTTCAAGGTGTTTGAACCAGAGACAGAGTTACTTACAGCCATGACCAAGCTATTCCAGCTTTCTGGCAATGAACACAAGATTAGAAGAGCCCTAACCTCATCATTGAAGTTCACACTTACAGAACTTAGTTGATTTGTAACCGTATTAAATTTATTTAAATGATCATTAACAGATCCACCTTCATACATCTTCATATTAAATAAACACTTCATTAGAAATACCTTGTTGGAGGCCGAGGATTTTTCATACAGCTTACCCAATGCGCTCATCAAACCCTCCGTTGTTGTTTCTTTTGATATTTTGAAAGCCACCGACGAAGCTAGGCTCAGTCGTATTGTTCCTAGATCCTTCTATCAAGAACCTCCCATTCTTCGTTCTTCATGGCCGTCGACTGCTTTGCTCTTCTTCCCAATGGAAAGAATAGATCCTTCTGGTACAGATAGTCCTCCATTTGCATCTTCCAATACTGGAATTTTTGGCCATTAAACTTCTCGACCTTAAACTTTCCTTCTTTTTCCATTTCTCCCACTCGAACCAGAAACCCTAGCTTCCTGCGGGTTTATCTACCAAATAGACCTTTGGCTCTGATACCAAGTGTTAGAAAAACAGGATCACAGAGCAATAACAATAAACAAAAATGCAAATATAATCACACACACATTACAAGAAAGACACAGATATATTGTGGTTCACCCCAAGATGGGCTACGTCCACACTGAAGTTGCGAGTCCTTATTATTATTTCGTCCAGCAAAGTGAACGGATACAACCTACAGCACAACCGCTGCACTTCCTCTTCACTGTCTCACATACTCTCTACCAATATCGTATATATTTACAATGCATAAAACCTAATACATCAACCCTAGCCGTATTACAAATTCTTTCTTTTATAAGGGAAATACAACAGGAAAATACCACGGGTTACCCAAAACCATGGGCCCGAAAATTGATGGTGAAAATAGCTCCAAATTTTTTTCTCGGGGGTGTTGCCCCCGAACCCCAAGGTGGGGGAATGAGTGTACAGTCCTCTGGGTGCACGGCTAAAACAATATCATCTATGAGACTGGAATATCTGGCTCCACAACCAACAATCTAGGAACCTAGTTCACGGTGTTTCTAGTAGTAGACAACTTTTTCCAAGGTTGAATAAGCATTTCTTTGAACAACTTATCCATTTGTGAGGCACCGCCATTCCTTGTGTACTCCTTGTCCAACACATGCTTAAGTGTATAACACCATGTCCCTCATCCAATGTATCACACTGTCAAGTAAGTCAAGTCATCCCTCTCAACTTAGCCTTGTGTCTTTATCCTTCAGCCTTTGCTAGCAATCTGATCATGTTTACAAACAAGTATATTCTTGGGATTTGTCTTGGAAGTATATTATTTAACCAACCTATTACTATTTATTAACTTCCAGTGAAATGATGCTTAATACATTAGATTCTTGCTATGAAAATGATTTAGAGAGCATGTCTTAACTATTTTCACTTGTAGCAACTTGGCTTTTATAGCCATGGTCATTTTTTTATCAGTTTGACCGATCAAATTTAGTTTGACCAAGGTCAACCTTGGGATCCGTGATGAGATGGACCATTTGCATTTTATGATGTTGATATATGGTCCTTTATATACCTTATGATGATTCCATATGATGGGTACAGGATTCAAATGATGATAAATGCAGTTTTTCATGATTATTATTATTTCCAGATCATCATATTTATTACTTGTCTGGGTATGGTGGACCCTACAGATGATCCTACAGGTTATCATGAGGTGTATGAGTACTCATATTTAGTGGATTTGATCCTTCTGGATCCATTGAGACACTTATCTATCAATTTCAGGAAATCCCAGGTTTGTTATGAGCAGTTTTCCACCTGTTGACCAGATTGGCCATGTTGATGTGGCTTGTCCAGCTAGAGCCTTGGAGGCTAGTCATTTCCTAGGGAGCTACAAGGGAATGGGGTGGTCCATCCACTTGTTATTACCATATTACCTCCCTTCCATACATGATGGCATAGTCAAATTGACAACGCAGGTACTAGGAAGTCAAATTTGGGCAGTTTCAGCATTTTTCAGGAGGATAAAAAGGTCATAAAGGAATTCGATTTGGGAAATTGAGGCAAGTTTTTGGCATGAGGTATGATTTGAGGTCATCTATGGTGTATCCCACTCCTTCCAGATCAGTTTCCATCAGTCAGTGGGGTCTACACAGTCAGCAAGATGTCTTTGATGTATTTTTCTCTCAGATTGGGGGGATAGGATTTGATCATTTATGTACTTGGACATGTCATTGAGTCTCATGTTATATTATTGTGCCATGGGGTGATGCTAGTGAAGAGAAATAATACCTCCTAGTCCCACCATGTGCTCCTATTCACTTTTCCTCGTCATATTATGTGACACACACATGTATTAGTCTCCCCTAGTCATGATGTCACCCCCCCTATGGTGTTTTTAGGCATGACATCATGCCTTTAGTGAGTGATCCATGTCATATGTTGTATTGCCTCATCTTATCCAGTGATTATATTGTTGTATATTTTGATTTCCACCACTCATTCATAAAGTGGTTAGGGTTTTGGTCTTCCTCATCCTATTTAAGGAGGAGACCCCCCAATTGTAAAGGCATCTAGAGATTTTTGGCTCTTGGCTATTGGAATAAAATTATATCTTTTGGAGCAATGCTTGGATCTTGAGGTGGATGTTTGGTTGTGATGATTGTAAATTATTTTTCCATTTCATTGGAGGATATCTTGTATCTATCTTGCATCTTTTTCCATATTTTTTATTTACATGTGAAGAAGGCATTTGGGAGGAATGCGCATTGGTGGGGAGGATTGCCCTGCAAATTTTATTCAGTTCATGGATCAAATAGGGAGTGGTTCTATCTTTGTACCAATCATTCTTTGTCATCTATTTCTAGCTTGTATCTACCCTTGTCTTGTTTGACTGATTTAGCTTTGTCTTCTTGGTTTTTACAGGTACAGAGGAACACACGTGTGGGATTGGACAAATAGTTTTGGCAAGAGGGATTCAAAATATTTCATTTGATCTTTGGGAAATTAGTACTCATCACAATCTGCATTCATCTCATTATCCAGGTACACTTGAAAGGTTAGTATTTTTCCTCCTTGGCTTATCCATTATTTCTAGATCTCAAAATCCTAAACTTCAAAACCCTTGTATTTTTTTATTTGTCAGATCTATGGAGATCCAGCAACTTTTTGGGCTTAATAATTAAAACCCACCTCTAGAGTCTACATTAGTCACAACATTCCCGATCTATAATTTTGTGGACATCTAAATCCATTTACCCCTTCATCTAAGTCACTAGTCATCCTTGAGGTAAGTCACACTCCTTGGGTAGATAGTATTTTGCTAGATCCCACTCGTGGGTATTTCCAATTCTTCATTGATCCATTAGATACACTCATTTGAAAACCCCCTAGTTCCTCTCTTCTTTAATTTTTACCTTGTGGGCCCCATTTGGACCAACTTCCTTATTTTAAGGGTGGGCCCCACTTGGATCTATTATTTGGGCACTAGATATATCTAGATCTATCATCTTAACCCCATAGGTGGCCTTCATCTCTCCTTGGTTGAATATTTATCTTTCCTTAAGCCTCTTCAACCAAACCCTAACTCATTTGGCCCACCTATCCATCCTAGATCTAGATCTAATCCTTATCTTCCTTTTGTCATCATCACATATCCCTAGGAGGACTTGATTTGATTCGCTAGCCTTCATTGGCTAAGCTAGGGTATCCCCCTTGGTCTTGCTTGGGCTTGATCTAAAGTGAAGAGTGCCTCTGTTAACATGACACCCATCTTGCATTGGGAACCGTGGAATCTCTTGGGTCACCTCTTTAGTTGTCTACACCTCTACCATCTCGTATAGGATACCTCTAGAGACAAGTACAAGTTGTGTGATAACAGAGCAGTGGAACAAGTTCCTGACCCAATCAATCCCTTGGGCTGAGGAGACAACTTCATGACCATGGGGTTAATTTTGGAATTTCCAGGCAATTAATTAATTAGAATATGCAATAAATGTTATCCTAAGTTTAATTATGCACATGGATTATTTAATTTTATGCGTATAATATTTTTATGTGGAATAAATGAGGATAATTCTCTACTAAGGCGCATTAGCGGATAAGGTTGGTTGAGGAGAGACTTGGAGAAGAAGTCAATCCTATAGCTATCACATATGCTATCGAGTAGATACAACATGCTACTGTAAAGTGAGTAGATACACACCATCTGGTCCCCATGCCTGGCGAGGAGGTCGTGGTAGCTCCACATTTCCCCTATAGTCCATCCCTACATAAGGGAATTCCTCGATCACCACTGGAAACTACATCCACTGTGTGAACAACTCTCGAGTGAAAACCC
This sequence comes from Larix kaempferi, assembly GCA_027924585.1. NCBI lineage: Eukaryota > Viridiplantae > Streptophyta > Pinopsida > Pinales > Pinaceae > Larix > Larix kaempferi. The sequence goes on from BSBM01000631.1 coordinate 1,028,125, forward strand.
GACCCACCATTCCCCCACCACCACGAATCATCATCTTGCCCCATCTCTGCATCCATGGCTCTGTTGGTCCACCATCGCGCACTGCTCTATGAGGTCACTGTGAATAACCTGCAACAATTAATGGATGAAATACACGATATATCAGATCACAGAATATTTTTATTGATCGTTGGCCACTTTGAGGGGGAAACCTCCTTTTAGCAAACTCAATACAAAATAACTTCATGATACCTTCATTGGCCTCAATACACACTTATATACTAAGTCTATGCCCAATACTATGGGTCAATACCATGGAACACATAATACTACAGGACGACTTACAAAGCATAGGTGTCCAATACTATGGGTCAATACTGTTAAGTTAGTAAATTTTTCTCCATTTTTGATTTATTTTCTCCAGTTTTGGTTTGTTTTTCAATCCAGTTTTCGTTTGTTTTTCAATCTACCTCAGTTAAATTTTTGGTTTTAAGTTTTAGTTTTAGTCTCCTTAGAAACTCTATGGGTGATTGAATAAGTTTTGAGCCCATTCTTTTTAGGTTTTATTTGATTTTTGTTGATCTTTTATATTTTAAAGGGGGTTAAAGAAGGTCATATTTTCAAAAGTTGATTCATTAATGTGTTTAGAGAGCAGTTAGACTTGTTTCTTAAACCAAGTAACTTTTAAAATCTCCGACAAATTAGCAGAAAGTTGAAAAACTGCGAAATTCTGGCATGGCAGCTATTCCTGTAGCGCTAGACAAAATTTTAACAAAGGGCGCGCTACAAGAATATCGCAGCCCTTTGTTTTTTCAAATTTCAAATGGATTTCAATCATGATTGCAGTATGTGAGTGACTAATCGCCTTGTGTGAGTGTTTTAACACGTCTTTACTGCAGTTTAAGCATGATTTTAGTTGGTTATCAGTCATGAAGTAGAGCAGGCTCATCATTGCATATTATGCGGAATCAGTTGGACAAAAACCAGCAAATCAACATGTTGGCTTTCATATACAGGTTTGAATGGCATTTTTTTGGCTAGGGCGAATATATTGCAGACAGTGGTGTTTTTGTTCTCTCCTCTCATGCTATCAGTCTCTGGTTGGTCAAATAAGCCTGTGGTTGATGTTATGCTGGAAAATATGAAGCAGTGAGAGTTTTTAGGGCTTGAAAATCTAGACTGGTTGATATACAGAGATTAAAGTGAAAGACTGATATAAAATAGCCATATTCACTGACAGTTTTCCATTACATTGAATAGTCTGGACATTGCAGTGCTGTTTTGAGTGATTGAAGTCAAATGCAGACCGCGAGCTGATGGAGAGGAATTTTTGAAAAATTAAGGAGGTTTTTGTTCCTAAGATACCCATCTACAAAAACCTCTCTCAGTTTTGCAACAGCTGTCAAGGATTGAAAGATTCAGTTTAATCTTTGCAGCCTATTTTCCAGCGATTTTAAAGATTTAATATTTTCCTGTTTTAGTGTTCATCTTGCGGGGAATATTCTGATTGACTGGAGATGAATTTTTAAAAACCAAGAGAGGTTTTTGTCCATCACGTACCCATTTACAAAAACCTCTCTCAGTTTTTACACAGGTATCACAAATTGAGAGATATGGAAGCTTCTTTGACATATTTTCCAGAAATTCACCATATTTGCCAGGAATCCGATTTACTATTTTTAGTTAATTAGTTGAGTTAGTTAGTTAAGGTAACTGCTCAGTGGTTTCAATTTCGACCTAATGAAGGGGAAATATAACCACTTCTTTGTAATTATAAAAGAGGGACAAAGAGTCATTGAGAAGGTTCTGATTTTTGGGAGCATCAGGAGGTCTGCTAGCTGCTTTTACTTTCAGACTTATTCAGTGATAGGTACTGTAACTCTTATATACATTTACTGATGAAATTATGAATATATGACTCTTTCCCCTTCATTTGGTCTGTGTTGGCTTCATGTTTGAACTTATTTAGTTTCATGAATGACAAATTCATTGCTGGTTGATGTGTATTTTCTAAGTGGTGCTTGTCCTTTATGTGTGAACTTCAACACAGTCTTTTGTTGGATTTTTGTGATATATATGCATCTTTATCGATATATGTGTATGATTTAGTTGTTACTTATCTGCTGAATGTATTCCCTGTATGCTCTTGAAGTTTATGACCAAAAACATATAAAACAAAACCCTAAACCCTAGTTTGATTTGAGTTTTACTCTTGAGATTTTGTTGGCTTGTTACCCTAGCCTTAGTAACAATTTCTGGCACAAACATTTTTGGCGCCGTTTCCGGGGACGAAGCTGAAGTATATCTTCCCTGAGATACTCATCATTTTCCTGGTTTAAGAGGTGGACTTGAACCAGCATTTTTTGAAGGCTATTTTCACCAGAAAGTTGTCACAGTGGCTTCTAACAGAATTGGAACTAGGAGCAGACCTACTTCTCCATTACAGCTGGGTGTGACAGACCCTGAAAAGATCATAAAAACAACAAGAAAGCTCAGAAGGTCTCAATCTTCACCAGGCTCTTGTGACTCTCACCAGTTGGTTGAATCATTAGACCCAGCTGAGAACTCACCTTGGATAAAATCAACCATTCCTGAAGATACTTTCCAAGTGTTTACCAATCCTGAAACCTTTTTGAAAGCAAAGCCTGCTTCTCCTTGAAAAATCCCTCTTTTTTAGTTGAAAATAGGAAAGAGCCCTTTCCAAGCAAGTTCCAGTCAAATTTCTTCCTCTTCAAAACCTTATTCAAAACCTCAGTCTAAACCTCAGTCCATAATGGCAGCCCAAAATCCACCTATGGATATGATGGACCGCATGGTTGCAGCTAGGTATGCACCATTAGTTTTACCTCAACCTTTACATGCCTTGCCTACACATGATTACCAAAAGTATATGCCCCGATTCAATGGACAAGGTGAAACAACTACAGAAGAACATTGGGAGGCTTTCGAGAGTTATGCAGACAATCAGAACATTGAAATTAAAGATGTATGGATGAGGGTATTTGTACAAAGTCTTGATGGGGATGTGAGAAAATGGTTCAGGGAACTGCCTGCTAATTCTATCACCATAATTGAAGAACTCAAAGATCTTTTTCTGAGATAGTGGGGAGACACCAAGGATCACATTTATTACATAACTGAGTTTGGAGCTTTGAGAAGAAAGAAGGATGAGACTTTTTCTGACTTTTCCAAAAGATTTAACAAGATGTATAGTAGGATTCCTGCAGAAATCAAACCCACTGAAACAGCAGCCAAGCTGACCTATGCAAATGCTTTTGATCATGAATTCTCTTTATTACTCAGAGAAAGACGACCTATCACCCTGCTGAACATGCAAGAGGCAGCATTGGAGGTAGAGTCCAATTTGTTGGCTTCCAACAGACTCAAGAAAGAAACACCTCAGCAGCTGTATGAAAGAAAAGGAAAGAAAGAAGCTGTTACAACAGGTTCTGCTTCTCAGTCGGCTGAGACCAAGATATACGAAGATGTATTGTGGCAGTTGTACTTTGATGGATCCTCATGCAAAGAAGGTGCTGGAGCTGGAGTTCTGCTCATTTCTCCTAGAGGTGAGACAGTCAAACTCATGTATAAGCTGGAATTTGTCACTACTAACCACACTGCTGAGTATGAAGCACTTTTACTGGGATTGAAAGCTACAAAAGACTTAGGCATTCAGCAAATTGCTGCATATGGCGACTCCGATTTGGTTGTTCAACAGGTGAAGAACAACTATCAAGTAAAGCAGGGTTTGTTGAAGAGTTACAGAAATGAGGTATGGGATATGATGGAAAATTACTTCATAGCATTTAATATTACTCATATTCCAAGGAATCATAATGAAACAGCTGATTCATTAGCTCTAGCAGCCTCATATTTCAGAATTCCTAAGACTACTCAGTTAAGGTATCCTATAGAAGTGAGGTACAGACCTTGTGTACCTGATAATGTTAAGCATTGGAGGGTCTTCGAAGATGACATTGAAATCAAGAAATTTCTTGAGCTTAACAGATGAGTTTGCAAATGCTCAGATTGATCAGGATGAAGGAAAAGATGAACCTTTAGCATTATCATTCAAAATTTCTCAGAATACTCCTTGCTATGATGAAGAGATTAGGGTTCCAAGACAAGAATTCTATGATGAATTAGACTCTATCCCTTTTGGTTTTGATATTAAATTTGATGAAGGCCAGGCTGTTCAAAAATTTTCAGAAGTTGCTTACATTCATGGTTATGATAAATCTGCTGTTCAAAATCATTATGAAGATAGTCTAATTTTTAATAAATATGATGATGAAATTGAAAAGAAAGACCCCGAAATCTGTGAGGAGTGTGATATGTCACAATCTGATCAGCAGATTCAAGAATGCATTCAGTCTATTATCCTTGAACAGCAAAAGCCAATGCCTGATAGTCATTTATTTGAAGACAGTGTGGAAAAGGAGGTTCAAAGTGTTGACATTATTGGTGATACTGTTCAAAAATTTACAGAGCAAATTCAGGCTGATCCTGATGTCTTTTATCGCCAATGCCTGATTGAAATTCATGGAACAAAATATTCTTTTGGACAGCTTGTCTTTTTCATAGAGCAGGAAGAAGTAACTTGTGGAAGTTTTATTGATCCAGTAGCAGATTATAAATATGTCATTTCAGAGACATTATTTGATGAAAGTGAGTATAAGTGGTTAAATCTCTGCCCTTCATGTTTTCCAACATTTCTGATTATATATATATTTGGAGTTGGAAATAAGTTTTGGTGGGTTGACCAAATTTTTTCTTGGTTACATTGGAAATCGGATTTCGATTTGATTCAGTAAATGGAAGGTTCCTCAGAGAAAGAGATTTGATTTTCATTGTACATATATCAGTGTGTGAAGGATTGAATAAAGACTCCATAGCCCAATGGAATTTTTTCAGGCAGGCAGTTAGATTGAAGACAGAAGGCACTAGTCTACAGGTTCTTGAAGCCTCACAGGGAGGACTTCATCCCGCAGTTGGAGCCAGATGTTAACTCAGTAAATTTTTCTCCATTTTTGATTTATTTTCTCCAGTTTTGGTTTGTTTTTCAATCCAGTTTTGGTTTGTTTTTCAATCTACCTCAGTTAAATTTTTGGTTTTAAGTTTTAGTTTTAGTCTCCTTAGAAACTCTATGGGTGATTGAATAAGTTTTGAGCCCATTCTTTTTAGGTTTTATTTGATTTTTGTTGATCTTTTATATTTTAAAGGGGGTTAAAGAAGGTCATATTTTCAAAAGTTGATTCATTAATGTGTTTATAGAGCAGTTAGACTTGTTTCTTAAACCAAGTAACTTTTAAAATCTCCGACAAATTAGCAGAAAGTTGAAAAACTGTGAAATTCTGGCATGGCAGCTATTCCTGTAGCGCAAGACAAAATTTTAACAAAGGGCGCCCTACAAGAATATCGCGGCCCTTTGTTTTTTCAAATTTCAAATGGATTTCAATCATGATTGCAGTATGTGAGTGACTAATCGCCTTGTGTGAGTGTTTTAACACATGTTTACTGCAGTTTAAGCATGATTTTAGTTGGTTATCAGTCACGAAGCAGAGCAGGCTCATCATTGCATATTATGCGGAATCAGTTGGACGAAAACCAGCAAATCAACATGTTGGTTTTCATATACAGGTTTGAATGGCATTTTTTTGGCTAGGGCGAATATATTGCAGAAAGTGGTGTTTTTGTTCTCTCCTCTCATGCTATCAGTCTCCGGTTGGTCAAATAAGCATGTGGTTGATGTTATGCTGGCAAATCTGAAGCAGTGAGAGTTTTTAGGTATTGAAAATCTAGACTGGTTGATATACAGAGATTAAAGTGAAAGACTGATATAAAATAGCCATATTCACTGACAGTTTTCCATTACATTGAATAGTCTGGACATTGCAGTGTGGTTTTGAGTGATTGAAGTCAAATGCAGACCGCGAGCTGATGGAGAGGAATTTTTGAAAACTGAAGGAGGTTTTTGTTCCTAAGATACCCATCTACAAAAACCTCTCTCAGCTTTGCAACAGCTATCAAGGATTGAAAGATTCAGTTTAATATTTGCAACCTATTTTCCAGGGATTTTAAAGATTTAATATTTTCCTGTTTTAGTGTTCATCTTGCGGGGCAGATTCTGATTGACTGGAGATGAATTGTTAAAAAAACAAGAGAGGGTTTTGTCCATCACGGACCCATTTACAAAAACCTCTCTCATTTTTTACACAGGTGTCACCAATTGAGAGATATGGAAGCTTATTTGACACCTATTTTCCAGAAATTCGCCATATTTGCCAGGAATCCGATTTACTATTTTTAGTTAATTAGTTGAGTTAGTTAGTTAATGTAACTGCTCAGTGGTTTCAATTTCGACCTAATGAAGGGGAAATAGAACCACTTCTTTGTAATTATAAAAGAGGGACAAAGAGTCATTGAGAAGGTTCTGATTTTTGGGAGCATCAGGAGGTCTGCTAGCTGCTTTTACTTTCAGACTTATTCAGTGATAGGTACTGTAACTCTTATATACATTTACTGATGAAATTATGAATATATGACTCTTTCCCCTTCATTTGGTCTGTGTTGGCTTCATGTTTGAACTTATTTAGTTTCATGAATGACAAATTCATTGCTGGTTGATGTGTATTTTCTAAGTGGTGCTTGTCCTTTATGTGTGAACTTCAGCACAGTCTTTTGTTGGATTTTTGTGATATATATGCATCTTTATCGATATATGTGTATGATTTAGTTGTTGCTTATCTGCTGAATGTATTCCCTGTATGCTCTTGAAGTTTATGACCAAAAACATATAAAACAAAACCCTAAACCCTAGTTTGATTTGAGTTTTACTCTTGAGATTGTGTTGGCTTGTTACCCTTTGCCTTAGTAACAATTTCTGGCAGAAACAAATACCATGGGCTAATACAAAATATAGATCACAAATACTACGAGACGACTTACAAAGCATATGCGTCCAACAACAACATACTAACAAAGTAAAGAGAAGGGTTGACACGAGTTCTTAACATCCCCTCTCCCTTAGAAAAAGCTTTGTCCTCAAAGCTTTAGATGTCGAAATTGATGCGGAATCTAAAGGAGTGGTTCCCCTGTAGCATCCTCGGGGTGCATTTCGTGCCACTGAATTAATACCTCTATGATAGATTGAGAGAGAAGTTGACGCCTTTTTAGTTTCAGGGAGGATTTATTGCAAGGTTGTAGATGAAGAAGAACCATCCATATCACCTGCTTGAAAAGTGCTCTCAGAACGGTGTTGATTGGCGTGTTGTTACATTCGAATTCTTGCCATGTGAAGATTGTCCTGTAAAATGAGAAGAATTTGGTCGCGGTTTTGAATAACCGAGTCAATTTCCTGAACTAGGGAACTTTTGAGGGTGTATGGAAGAAGAACTCGCGGTGCCTGTCTATAGATTGCTTCATATGGTGTCATTTTAGATGTGGTATTGGACCACTAGAGTGCTTCAAGGAAATCCATAGAAATAGATGTCCAGATCTGTGTAGGGATGGGCAAGGGTTCGAGCAGTCCGGGAAGGAGTATCGTTTCACCAGTGTTGACCTGGAAAGTATCATAGTTAACCAACATCTGTTGAGTTGTCATTTTCAGTCTTGGCCAAAAGAAGTTACACTGTTCCTGGTCATATGTTTTGAGGAACCCAGAGTGCCCTGCCGATGGAGAAGCATGGATTTCATAGAAGACATAGCCCTGTTGAATAGATTGCAACCAATTTGGAACAAGCAAAGAAATAGCTGAAAGAAAAACTGGGTCATCAAATGTGCGAGAAGGAGCATCCACCACCAGATTGTCCTTACCCATCTTGTAAGTGATCGCATAGGTATAACCCATGAGTTGGCTAACCCATTTCAGGTGTGTTTGGGAGGAGACCCGTTAATCCAGAAAAATTTTCAGACTCTCATGATCAATCTTGATGCACACATAATTTCCTAGTAGGTATGGCTGCCACGTCTATACTGCATGCAAAATAGCCATAATTTCCTTCTCAGATGTAGATGTGGCGAAATTCTTACCGGAAAATTATCTAAAAGGCGGCAAGCCCACTGGTTCAGCAAAGACACCTACATATCTATGCAAGGAAGTAGTGGAAACTGTTGATGGGTGCATTTGAATGGAATGGAGCTGAGCGATGACACCATGTGAATTCTTCTTAAGGATCTTTTCCAGGTGATGTGAACAGATGATGCAGAGAGACCCTAGTTGTAATCCCGTAAATGTGTGTTGTTTCCCATTGACTGAAAATTGCATCCAAAGTTCAGCAAAATCCCATAAGATGGGACCAAGTGTGCGTAACCATTGAACGACCAAAACCTTATCACATCCACCTAAGTACAAGGAAAACATGGCAGACCGTGGGTTATAATATTCCATAGAGATACGCACATTGCGACACTACCCTTGCATGGTAAGGTGCCCCCATTGGTAATCAGGACTTCAAAGTTGGAGGAAGGATGGAAAAAAAAATCAGCCTATTTGGCGATCCGAGGGTTAATGAAGTTATGAGTTCTAGAAGAAGCAATGAGTATTGTAAGAGGGATCTTCTTGAAGTAACCCCTGACCCACATTGTTTGTAGGATGGTGACTTTGGCTAAAGCATGGAGCGATATCTCGGGGTGGTCGTCGGGAGACAGAGGGTCAACAGGCAGTTGTTTAATGTTGACTTGATCATCGAGTGTATCTGGAGCTTCTGCACCAAGTTCAGAGGTAGGCGGAGAATCCACATCTAAGAGATAGAGTTGTTGCTCAACACATCTATGTCTCTGAGTGAATTTATCATCACAATTATAACAAAGCCCTTTTTCTCTACGTGCCCACATCTCTGCTTCCGACAAATGCCTGATAAGAGTTGTGCAAGGAGCTGGCATGATGGGAGGTCATTGGGAAACCATATTTCTGAATGGAACAAAAGTGGATTTGGATCGTTGTTGGGCTGTGATCTTGTCCTCCACCAACTTAGCCAACCCTAGGAATTCCATCATTGTGTTGGGACAAAACATTTTAACCTTTGAGCGGATTTCATACTTAAGACCACTGATAAAACAACTCCTATAGAATTTATCAGACAATCCTTTTGTGTGATTGGCTAGTTTCTAAAAAAAATTCTGATACTCTCTCATGGTGCCAAATTGGCGAAGTTTAGTGAGTCCTCTTGTGAATTCATCAAAATCACTAGGACCAAATCGTTGCAAAAGGAGTTGGCAAAAATATGTCCATTTTGGCTTGTCATGAGCCTTGATGTACCAACGGTACCATTGAAGGGCTTCTTGTTGCAAATGAAAGGATGCAAATGGAAATTTTTGGACATCAAAAGTATTATGCAGACTGAAATATTGTTCTGCCTATTATATCCATCCAGTTGAATCATTACCATTGAAGCGAGGAAAATCAAGCTTCATCCCACGAAAATTGCTGGAAGAAGAGAACCCAGTGTTCATGGCTGAATGCTGAAGATGGAGGCTGAGAAATTTCTCATTCGAATATTGGAGTTTGTTTTTGAGGGCTGCAAGTTCTTCTGCCATGATTTGTGCTCCTTCGCAGGTGACAACCATCACCAGGAGTTTTTTTTTTTTTGTTTCCCCCCCTAAATGGGTAGAAAAACAAAAACAAAAGCTTATGTAGTAAAGGGAAATTTGGATTTGGGAAAAACTCTGATGGGTAATTAAGGTTTGAATAGGTTTTGGACACTTTTGAATGGACAAGGAAGCATAAAATGGGGATTTCAGAAGCGGGGTGAAAGAATGGGAAAATTTGTCAGAGAGCGACAAAGAAGCAGAAATAGGGAATGAACACGGTGGCAAAATTTGAAGGCGATTGGGTGAAAATTGAAGAAGTTATGGTAAACCCTTAAAATAGACAAATGTGAGATTTCTAGTTTTGGGAAGTGGAATTTGGGATAGGGTCCTTAGGAATGAAATATGCAGAATGGGATTGTAGGGACGTGAGTGGAGTTTCAAGGGAAACGGAGTGAAACCAAAAGAGATATGTTTTTTTTTTTTTCTCAGAATGGATCTGAAATGGATCGAAAACAGATGGATCTGAAACATATTTAAGAAGGGATCTGAAATTGTTGGATCTGCAATGATGCAGAAGTGATTGCCAGCAGATGGAATTGAAACGATGCATAAGTGATCGGCAACAGATGGATCTACAACGACACAGAAGTGATCGGCAATAGATGGATCTACGACGGCACAAAAGTGTTCGGAAATAGTTTGGATGAAAATAAATATGGACCCTAGGTATGCTTGGATTCCTAACGGTTAAGGGGTTTCAGTCGGCCACCAATTTTGTCTGATGACTTGCGTATTGGGGCAGTACCCCTCACTCCACGGCTCAGATAAAACTGATAACCGCTTTTCCACAAATGACAACTCTTGGTTTACCTCACGGGTAGGGACTAGTCAATCAGGTAGGGGTCGTTTCCCATTTTGCTGGAAGGTCCTCTCAATGGGCCAGCTACTTCGGGGTTCCTATGGTACTCTGAAAAATGAGTTTTAGGTCTTATGCCCAAGTACTTCCCACAGTTAAGAAGATAAGGATTATTCCCAGATCCGAACCTGCAACAAATGTGAAAAAATATTTTGGCATAAATTCCACCCAACGAACCCAAGAAAGTTCTCTGGTACCAGATGTGAGGAACCTACAACAATTAATTGATAAAATGTACAATATATGAGATCACAGAATATTTTTATTGACCACAGGCAGGGATAATTTTAAGGACCCATACTTATTTAAAAGTGTATAAACCTTGGTGAATCTTACCAATTCTTAAAATGTCAACTATAAAATATTTGGTGATATTTTTCTAAAATTATTTCAATTTCTAAGAATTTTATGTAGTTTATATAATAATTTGGCAATTTTTAGAGTGAAAAAATGTTACCCCAACAAAATTGGGTGAAATGGGGCTTCAAAAAATGCAAATTAGCAAATCTTTTTTTTCGAAAAAATAATGGGCTAAATTTCACCCCTAAAATTATCTTTAATCGCAGGCAACTCCGAGGGGGTAACCTCCTTTGAGCAAGCTCTATACAAATAACTTCACGGTACCTTAATTCGCCTCAACACACACTTATATACTAAGTCTATGACCAATACTATGGGTCAATACCATGGAACATATAATACTACAGGATGAATTACAAAGCATATGTGTCCAATACTATGGATCAATACCATGGGCTAATAGAAACTATGGATCACAAATACTACGGGATGACTTACAAAGCATATGCATCCAACAACAATATACTAACAAAGTAAAGAGAAGGGTTGACATGGGTTCCTAATAGTCACAGTGTCGACACTCACTCAAAGAAGAATGAGCATAAGAACGAAGGGAAACAGAAATCCCCTCCTATGTGGATGACCTTGTTTAGCTCTCTTTGAGCAACATTCAGGTACATATGTCCCCACCCAAAGTAGGTACCTGCTAAAGCTTGCTCAACTAGCATCATCTACCTCCAAAAATGATGTGGGGTGCCTTTGACCCTGGTATCCGCACTACCAGTTTTGCTATATCCCGAGTCTCCAGACTCTCGATATCATAGATCAATATAGCATTGTCATGCACATACGTTGTGGCATAATAATGGCGCTCCAGTAAGTCCTCCATTGACACATCACTGGGCTTCCTTAGATGCAAGTCAAAAATCATACCCAACCGCGGAAGCCTCGTCAGAAAGTACACATCTGTGAGCAATATCTCTAGTCGCTCCCCTTGTATCATGAATGCCCCCACATCAGCATCCCAAAACTCCACCAATTTGTTTAGAAACAACTTTGTTGAATGCATTGGGGGCACCTTGGAGAACTTCGGTAAACCACACCGTACCAATGTATCCTAGACATCATCATCGTCCAGGATATCATCACGCAACTGCCCGAGCCCTCGCTCTCGCCAACTCACTCTCAGCATCATGTCAACCATAAAACAAAACCCCTATCATTCCCATATAAACAAACACCGATCTCCTTTGGGCCATCACACCCAGACTGAGGAAAAAAGGTGCGCTCCACAACATGCATTTTTTCCCCTCAGGCGCGCCATGGAGCGTGCTTTTCCCCTCGAAAAGCACACTCCTTGAGCATGCCTGTGGGGACCACTGTCGCACTCGAAGCGCGCTTTACCTAGGAAAATATGCGCTTCAGAGCAGGACTGTGATGCCCACATTCGTGCCCTAACTGCATGATTGTACCAAATGTTGTTAGGAATCATTCCACCTATTACCGAAAAAGTCTCACAATAGACTCTATGATTATGGAGCTTATTCTTTCATTTGCGATACCTTGATGGGTTAAAAGTCCACTTTTGTCTTTAGCATCATTCTCATAGGATTTCCCCCAGCTTTGTCTTCATGGCCTCTTGATTTACTTCTTCAATGGGATTTGACTTGTCTTCTTGACCACTTCATGTCTTCATCAAGGGGATTCTTTACACTTCACATCATCATGGTTACATAGACATATCACCATCATTTTAGGGGCTTATTCACTCAAGATCCATTTATGTGCAACTCAAAGTGGGCATGTGGAAATAACCGCATGTTATCTCATCCCATGAGAGCCATGCTTAACAATTGTGCCATAAGGGGACCACTTTGGATTTATATACACTTATGCCGAGAATCCTTCAAGGTTCTTCAAGGATTCCTATTATCTTATCTTCATGGATTCAAGTTGACATCAATGACAACAAGATCTCCAACACCATCCACATAAGGTTTGGTACGAGATTTTTCTCCTCTCTTAGCTATAAGAGAGAGAGAGAGATCCTCATTTGTAAAGGACTCTTGGCTCATTCCATTGATGAATAATAAATTTTCTCTTGTACAAACCTTTGTCTCTTGGATGGATGCGATCAATTTCTCTTTATTTTCGAGCTCCTTCTATTGCTAAATCTCAAAATACTCCATTGTTGAAAAATATTTTGGAATCATTGTGCTTGCTGGGAGATGGCGATTTCTTCCAAGGAAACTAGGACGACATCGGCAACTTGCTTTTTGATAGGGATTCAATTTGTGAATATATACTTATTTTATCATGCCATTTATTTTCTTTCTATTACTCTTTGTCCATTTTTCTAGTAAAATTGATTTGCAAGCTATTGATTTCATTGTTAGTTATTTATTACCCTAGCTAATTAATTTTCTCTGTGGTTTTAAAAGACAACTTCATTGGACAAACAAGGGCAATTTCTTGTGGAGAATTTTTTTGGGTTTATTCAATATGTTGGGAAAGGAGAAATGACTCAATCTAGCAGCCTATGTGAGGTAAGTACTTGAACATTGTTAGAGAAGCTTTTGGAAACCATTTGTCACATAAAATTAAAAACCAAATCTTTTAATAATTTTTTTGCAATCGCAGGTTTGGTTGGTTGGGTTGATTTAGCACTTGGCTATTTTTAATTTTGCATTTGGGACAAATATATAGCCTATACATCTTCACTTGGACTCCATTAAACCCCATATCTAAGGCACTGGACACCAAACCAATTCAATCCAAGTGGGATAGGATGGATTCCACCTTTCATGCATGACATCTTGCTTCTTGTGGATTGACTGAATGATATGTGGTGTGTAGCAAGCAATTTAGTATCACGGTTTTGATTTAAACTCGTTCCATCTCCATTTGTGTGAATTCCTAATTTTTTTCATCATTTTCCTCGACATATCAATTCAGAATCAATCTTTTTCTCTAGCACATTTTTCCTAGATTTTAGATCTAAGTTTAACTATTGATAGTATTTTCTTGAATTTTATTTCATTATCACATAATTAATCCACTATCCAATCCACCTAAGTATAGCTTAGTATCCATTTCAAACAAGTCTAGGAATCATATGCATACGGTACATATAATTAGCTAAATTGTTAAAATCTTGAATTGTGCCCTGTGCCCTGTATCCCAAAGAGGATTTGGCCGTTAAGCTGGACTCAGGCACCTCCAATTGCTAGTATAATCCACCTTGATTGTATTAGGAATCCTAAAGAGAGAAGAAACCTATCCGGAGTGACAACCAATAACATCTTTGTGGGATATGATTCTTTAGTATCACATTCTTAGTGGATGTAGCTCTCTACCATCCCGAATAGGATTAATTAATCTTGGTCACTACAAAAATTGTGATAACAGATGGAAAAAAATAATAGATAATTGAGTGTAGAAGACATTGTCAAATACATGGCATATTTAGACTCTTTTGAAGATAGTAAGATCACGTCAAAATCTAAAATGTCCAAAGTTCGTTGACATCTCTTGAAGTTCAAAGAATCCCAATAAGAACCACTTCAAATTTTAACAACCCAAAATATGACTACCAACATGCAATGAATTACATATACAGGTTGACAAGGACAATTTCCCAGCTAGGAACCTTTGTTAAACCTATTGTTTCTACAAGGAAAGAGAATGAATTCATTGATTCAGATGTGTTACCTAACTTTAATTCCCCTACAATGTTGATTTATTTTGTTGGATTACTGTCTATTCTGGCAGCGAATATGATGGGTCCAAAGTATTTTGGAGGGTATGATGATTGTTTGAAATGAGAAAATGCTAAGCACTTGGTTTTGGGTTGTAAATCAATTAAAGATGACAATAGTTAGTTTAGGTGTCAAGCAATGTTGATAGTTATAAAGCTACTGAAAGCTTAAACAACTAGATTAATTTGGTAATGGTGGCCAATTAGTTTGTTAATTGAGTTTTAGGCACTCATAGAGAGAACTAGTGGTATATATAACACAATGTAAATAAAATAATCGCTTGTTATAATATTATTTTAGTATGGATACTTTGCAACTAAATTAGTGTACAACATAGGGTTATAAGTATCCAATATTGTTTCTTTTTCAATTGGTACTTCTTAGTGGTGATGTTAACATCTAGTTTATGTTGGTTAGGTTGGAAACCAAAACAATAAGTTTTTTTTCAACCATATTATATTGTAAGGAGGTACATAGATAAAGTTATACAAATAAATATAAAAATTCCATATAAAGGGTGGGATAGATCTTTGAACAACAGAAAATCCATTCAAGTGTACTCCACTTGATGGAAGGAAAATTAAAACATCGCTAATAGAATTTGTTCCTTTTAAAGTTTATTCCACTTATATTGTTTTTGCATGTTTGTACATGCTCTTAAAACACTTGTTTTGTTTGTTGTACTTTTAAATCTTGTTCAAGAATATTTCTATCAATTTTTTTTTACATAATGAAATCACATGCAAGGCATCAAAGCTCGAAAAGGCCATGTCATCAATATTGTCAAAGCACAACAGGATGGAATTCATAGTGATGTTGAACTCGACCTTGTGCAATTAATATTGAGACTACACAATGATATTTTGATGTTTGAAAAATCTTTCCTAAAACATGTCAGGCCACATTTTGATATGTTACATCACAAGGAAGGCTTGACCAAAAATATTGAAATTGATATCATCTAGCATTGGAAATATATTGAAGAAAAAGAGTAGTCCGTGAAAAAGGCTAGTCCATATTTAAACTTGTTGACAGTGTGAAATTTTTTCTATCTTCGGCTCGTGAAAACTATCTAAATATCAAATCACAAGAAAAGGAATTTAAAGAAATATTTGATCCCCTCATGAAAATAGGCCTTCCATCACCTTGGATTTCTATAAAATTGAAAAAAAAAAGGAAATAGTAAATATGGTTCCAAGTCTTTCATCCTTGGATGAGAAAGCCATTAGAGAACTTTATGTATTTGAAACTTTAATTCGCTACTTAATTTGATAGGGAATTCTTTCCATAATTTTATTGTCAGTAAATCTTTTTAAATTATAAAGTTTTTAGAGTTTCTTCATGTTAATTAATGTCTTTTCTTTTCACAAATGTTTTGGGTCTATATTAAATAACATAAGTATGTTTTGGGTCTCTATTAAATAGCATAAGTATTTCTTATTATGCATCATAGTCTTGTAGTATTAGTATTAATTTTTATTGATTAATTCTTTAAACTGTGCACTTTTCATAGAGAAACAAATGTATCAATCGTTTCATAAGGGTGTTTCACCTTGGTGATATAATTAGTGCAAATGTATTTCCTCATTACAAAGAGACATTAATTTAAGTTTCAATAACTCAATGTATGTGAGAATCCTATTCTCATTATTCTGCTAATTAATATTTAATATTTAATTCTTGAAATTCTTCTACCAATCCTTTCAACGAATATTTAAATATTTGTTTGAAGTTTTGGTGACATTACTCTTAATCAATTAGCTTCGAACACTTACTTCATTATTCAATCCTTAATTTTTCTCCATTCTCTTTTCGTGTTGCGGATATATGAAAGACTTATTAGCTACTGTTTGTACAAGGAATAATTCTTGAGAAATTTGAAGTGGTGTTATTATAGATCTGGCTTGCAAATTGTTCTGTTATAACATAAAGCGGGTCTCCTTGGCATAGTTCCGTTTAAAGGAAAATCTCAAGTACCAACATCCACCTTGCTCAATATTCTTCCACTACAGAGATCTGGACAATACAACAAATCATCACGAGGAAGGTGCCTTTCGTCCTCCATGAGGCTAAGGAGGTGCTACACTTGTGCTTGCATGAGATTCTCTCACTCCACTTGTGTGTTTAGTTAGCTAATTATCGACTACAAGACCATTTAACTAGGATGAGGTGGCAATTCACTCTCATGACTATTAGTAGGTGGTGTAGGTGGTGGTTCACTGAAGTGACTATTGTATGTCTCTACATCTCTCTAGAATCTCTATGGTGGTGAATTAGTTCATGCCATGCATATTATTTATTGTGTATTACAACAATACTTTTATTAAATCAATACAATTCTTTCATTGTTTCTCTCTATTCTTCTCTCAACTTTACATGTTTGTTGTTCATTGTTGCTAGCTAAATTATATGTACATGTTTCACTCCAATTTCATAGGCTCGATACCTTATTTTACAATGTATCAAATGCACAAGAAAATGAAATGATCTCTAAACTGTTTCTCCTTGGTATATATATGTGACAAGTTATAATTGAGGTCCCAGCAAACCATGTAGTTACAATTGAGGTCCTAGACTACTAATAAAGGAAATACTAATATAACAGTAGAAATGTAATGTCACAATATCCAAGGCTTAACATGGCACCCTCATTAAAAAAAGTGTTTTCCTCAATACTTGATTCGTTTTGGAATTTTATGCATGAAGAACCGATTTTCCCATGTCCCCTCTTCTATTGGCAAGTTATTCCACTTGATGAGGTGCTTAGTAATTTCTCAAATTAACAATTTCTTGAATCATGTTTCAAGGCTTGTTTCAGGTTCTAGTATGACTTTTCTTTGAGATTTGAAGAAACAATATCTAGAAGCTAAAACAAGTTGTAATACACTTAGCAAGATATTAAATAGGTGACAAAATCATAATATTCATCAACCATAAAGAAGAGATATAGAAACTCTCTTAGATACACATTTTTTCTTTTTCTGTATAAAGAATGAATCTTGATGTTTAGATATAGGTAATTCGAATTACTAAGAAAGGAAATTCGAATTGCTCACTAGTGAATGAAAACCTTGTTGTGATTAACTAGAGCTTAAATTCCTTTAGTCAACAATGCAATCTATCAAAGGTAAGTAGCTCAAAACTTACATCAGTGGAAAAGTGGAGGCTTAGTTATCTAAAATAAAGGATCAAATGCATGCACAAATCATGCATGAGAGGAATCTTCTCAAAATAGTCAAGGAGGGAACTTCTAGCTTAGAATAGAAAAGAAGGGTGCTTGTAGTCCTTGATTCGTGAATCTAACTCCCTAAAATTACTCCAACAAGTCAAATATGAAATGTGGGACCCTAAAATCAAGTAAAGAATCCCTAATTGAAGGGAGGAACCCTTACATACCTGAATCACACTCACAATACAAAAATAGTAGATGACTCCCTTGAATTGAGGAATGAAGTGCCTTAATAGCTCATATGGTTAAATTGTGTAAAATTTGGTGACCATTGAAATTGTGAGGATAAGGTCTAAGTCCCTAAGTGAGAGATTGATATTATGGAGAGGGTAAATATGATCTACACCCCGTGATAAGCTAAACTTAGCGAAACTAATGAAACCAGGTCTAGGAAATTTTCACATATATTAGGTACCCAAGTACAAAAAATATTCTCTAGGAAATGAGGAAAGAGGGAAAAACTCATGGGAAACCCCTCCCCCGAAAAAAAAGAAGAGAATGCATAGTAAGTAGACTAAGTACCTTTCTTTGAAGATGCCTTTCAATCCCAAGGAAGCTCCCAACCATGTGAACCACTTCTCTGTGAAGGACTTTGTGAATATGCCAACAATATTTTGTGAATCCAAAGCCCTTCTTATTTTGGAAGGAGTGTGAGCCCATTCATGATATCCAAACACTTTGAAGTGATTGACTACTAGGTTTTTACCACTCCAAGCTTTCAATGGAGTAACACCTTTCAATCCTTTATCATGAACTATTTTTGAATTTAGGTTGAACACATGACAGCCCCAACTCAATGTTATTGAGCAAGTGACTTGGGATATGACATGCATGTGGTGATCTCCTTCAAGGACATGTTCTTCCTTTCTACAACTTCATTTTTCTATTGAGTATGATAAACTATAGGTTGCAACTCAATGCTTTATTATGCACATAAATGTTAGACATCTTTGTTGACATATAACCCCCCATTGTCTATAAGTGGGATCTTCATGGCCTTTACTAATTGCTTCTCTACAAGGGATTTGAAATCCTTGAAACATTCAAAGCCTTGAGATTTATGTTTTGGAAGTAAACCCATGTGTATCTTGACCAATAATCAATGAAAGTCAATACATACTTGTCCTTTCTCAGGGATGGGTGAGGAGATGGGCCCATTATGTCACTATGGATAAGTTCAAGAATAGCAGAGGATCACCATGTCATCCTTTTCTTGATGTTTTCTTTAGGACACCTTCCAAGAGAACAACTTGAACATACTCCATCACAATATTTGATATCTGGATAACCTGTCACCATACCTTCCTTGCTTTGCTGCTAAATGTATTGGTACTTTAGGCGACCAAAAATCTCATGCCATAACCTTCTTAATTCACTAGAATGGATTAGAAGTACATATGAAGGAGATTTTCGGATAAATATAGAGAAACATACAATTTTGATTTGTGGTTAGCTTTCCCAACAACAACCTTTAATCCATTAGCATATAATTGTTGACCTCTAAATCTTGGGTAAATTTCACTCATTTGCTTGATCCTGAGGGAGTGATTTGATATTATAGAAATTATATTCTTAGATAAGGAAGGAACACAAAAATACATCCTGAAATAGTCCATGCTCTTGATGAATTACTCCTTTTCCACATACCTTTATTGGTGTGCTAACTCCTACAAGGACTTTATAAATGGTGCATGGATCTATGGAAGAAAACATGTGATGGGATGAGCTCCATATTATAGGATCCATGAGGATGGAGATGAAGAATAAATTTATACAAGAGCATCATTGGCCTTTGTCATTCTCTGGTATGTTAGCTTCATTGTAGCGCTTCTTCTCTTCTTCTACATTGAAATATGTTTACCTCCAATATTGTTCTCTATGTGGGCCATTCTTGAAGCATGCACATCATTGTTCTCCTCCTTGGTCTTGCAATGTTTTTTAGTATGATTTTTCGTATGTAACTGGCTTGGATTTGACTACATTTTTCCTTTGAATTGTGATTTTTGCTTGCTCATTTTTTCGTTTCCCTCATTGGAAGCAAGGGCATGTTCCTTTGAGGAATTCAGGGAGCCCATTTGATTTATCTTATCTTTATCTTGGATAATAGATACTTCAAAATAATTCAATGTAGGCATCTTCCATGTAGCATGAAGCACCAATCATGTTGAATGGAGTTAGAAGACATAAATAAATAATCTGGTCCCAATTTTGATAGAATTGACAAAACTGATTGATCATTGTCTTTATCTATTTTGCACTTTTTTATTTGAAGTAATATATATTTGAATTTTTTGGATAATTCTTGGATTGGTTCAAAGATACCTAGGCTTAAATTGAGTAGCTTAATCTCCAAGTAGTGGCCTCTCATCTCATCTTCCTTCCCCAAAAAGATATATTTTCAGCTTCAATGTGATACAAGAGATCCAAAGATACTGTGTCACGTAGTAATTAGAAGGATTCTTCCATTCTATTTATTATTTTGAATTCTCTATAGTCAAATTAGGTTCAACCTCTATTCCCATAGAGATCCTGTAAGTCCCTTGATTTGAAATAGAATTTCAATCCTTGATTTCTAGTCAAATTAATTGAAGGTGGTAAGGATTTCCAAGGGAGAGTTCCATTTTGGCTTATGCATTCTGCAAATTATCTTCAACTTGCAATCATGAATACTATCTCTTTTATATTCCCTTAAGATTTGATACCATGTGGGATTGGGAGAAAAATATCTAGAAGCTAAAACAAGTTGTAATATAGTTACCAATAGATTAAACAAGTGACAAAATCATAATATTCATCAACTATAATGAAGAGATAGAAAATATCTTTTAGAAAACCATTATTCCATTTTTTTGTACAAAGAATGAATCAATGTTTACATATAGCCAATTTGAATTACTAAGAAAGGAAATTCACATTGATTAGTAGTACATGAAAACCTAGTTGGGATTAACTAGAGCTCAAATGCTCTTAGTTAGCCATGTAATCTCTTACATGTGAGTTAACTAGCTCATAACTTACTTAAGTGCAAAAGTGGAGGCTTAGTTAACTAAAATAAAATATATAATGCATGCACAGCTCATGCATGAGATAAATCTACTAAAAATAGTCAAGGATGAATCTTCTATCCTAGAATAGAAAAGGAGGGTGTTTGTAGTCCTTGATTAGTGGAGCTAAGTCCCTTGAATCATTCTAGAAAGTCAAGCATGCAATGTGGGACCATAAAATAAAGGAAGTAAAACCTAATTTAAGGAATGTTCCCTTACATGCTAGAAATATCCTTGAGAATCACACTCGTAATCCAAAACTAACTTATTACTCCATTGAATCTATGAATGAAGGACTCCACTGGCTCAAATGGTCAAATTAAGTAAAATTTGGACTGTTACAATCATGATACCAAGATATAAGTCGCTAGGTGAGATATTAATTATATGAAGATGGTAAATATTCTATAACATTTTCCTTCTTCATCACTCTCTAGCAAAATATTTCAAACTAGGATCTTGCCTCAAACTACTTTTTTTAGGAAAGAAACATGCAATACTAGATGTAAACATGAATACGAAAGAAACAACAATTTGTAATCCATACTTTCAATCCTCTACAACACCTTATATGAAACATATTACTTGGGTTCTATTTTTTTGTCCTTATTTTGTTGCTTGAGGGAGATTTGTTTGCATGGTTGTAGCCTCAAAAATACCCAATCCCCCACTTCAATTTTCCTTTCAATATGGCGTTGATCTTCTTAGTGTTTCATCCTATTTCATGCTATATCCAAGTTTCCTTTCAATAGTCGCAGAACCTCTTTTTGGTGTTCTATGGGATCCTCCATTGCTTCAACCCTACCTTTCTCTTTCAAGAATGATGTAATGGATGAAGGAATTTAACCATAAATTTCCATAAATGGGGACATTTTTTATGAAGTATTAAATGTCGTGTTGTACCACCGTTTTCGGAATGTCAATCACGAGACCCACTATGGAGATAACAAAGGAACCCTTCTAAACATTTATTCACAATATTAGTTTTCCCATAGGATTGAGGATGGTAAGAGGATCTATGAATAAATTAACTACCCAAACAAGAAAATATTTCCTTCCAACAAGTACCAATGAAAACTCAATCTCCATAGCTTACAATAATAATGGGGATTCCATGTAGCTTCTAAACTATTTCCATTGATGTTGTAGCTACTATAGTTTCTTTAAAATAATGAGAAAATGAGTATAAATGGGTGTACTTTGTAAGTCAATTCACCACTACCATGGTGACATTCATTCCTTCTAAATTTGGAATAATTATTAAATTCCATTGAGGTCTATTCTCTATTAGAATATTGAGAATATGCATAAACATATAAAAGCACATTTACAATAACATGTAAATCAACATAAAATATCTACTAGACTAGCCTTCGATCCATACATGCAACAAAAATCATGTAAGAAATAAGAGACAAGATAAAAAAAGAGTTATACACCAAATATATGTGGTAGATCCCCAAATGGGGAGACATCCACTCGAAGGTTTTTCATTCTTTATTCTTCAAAAATCTCTAACCTTACATGAGAGATCCACCCCACATATGCTCCACAACAAGGATAATTTTAGGGCGAAATTTAGCCCATGGGCTATTTTTTCATGTTTTTTTTTCAAAAAATGATTCTCCAATTTGCATTTTCTGAAGCCCCATTTCGTCCAATTTTGATGGGGTAAACTTTTTTCACTCTAAAAATTGCCAAATTATTATATAAACTATATAAAATCCTTAGAAATTGAAATAATTTTAGAAAAATATCGCCAAATATTTTATAGTTGACATTTTAAGAATTGGTAAGATTCATCAAGGTTTATACACTTTTAAATACGTATGGGTCCTTAAAATTATCCCTGCTCCACAACTTTACAATAAAAATATATGCAATAGCACAAGATGTTCCCAAAGGATCTCCTTCACCTCTATTATATACCAATAGGTATGGAAGAATAACATCCAAAAATATATGTGGGTTAAATTATTTTCCACCTCTTTATATAATGAATGGTAATATGATCATATTTATCCATGATGCATGTGGGATAACTTATTTTACATAATATTAAAGTTATTTATTCCTTCCAATGCTAGATAAGACATCTTACGACATCATAATAGACATCATTATACATGTAATGTTAAAATTACACATTCCAACACTCCCCCTTAATGATGACTGGGAGAACAACACATAAAGGAAGGAAGATGGAGTTACATTAGAATTCCCCCTATATGACAACTTCCCCAATTTTGAATAGACTGCGAAAATACATGAACTTTGATTCCATCATGGATTTGGTGAAGATATCAACAAATTTTTTTTATGTAGGACACTACTCCAAACAAATAACACCATCCACAACAACATTGGGAATGTAACGAGTCTCCAAGTCAATGTGTTTATTCTTGGAGTGATACATTGAATTGTACACAAGTCGAGTTTCACTTTGATTGTCACATCTTGATTTGGTAGGATATTTCTGTACTAGACCAAGCTCTATCAGAACATGTTGGCTCCACACTACTTCTTTAGTTGTTTTCTTTGCTTCCCTATACTCTACTTCACAAGAAGAAAGATAAAGATTTCTCAACTTCTTATTAGATCATGAAATCAGACCTAAACCAAGCTAAAAGATGTACCTTATAGTATAACTTATATCCGAAGTGTACCCTACCCAATCAAAATTTGTATATCCAAGAAGTGAAAATGTAGCCCTACTAGAATAGAAAACACCATAATGCACTGTCCCCTATAAATATTCTTATAATCATATTTGGTTCTTTCCAATAAATTTCATGAGGATTTTGCATAAAACTTGAAACCATGTCGATTGCAAAAGAGATATCTAGCCTGTTCTGTGTCAAATATATCAAACTCCCCACAAGTTGATGATACAAAGTGGCATCAACGAGAGGACTCTCACAATCAGTAGTTAACTTTACACTGGATTGGAATGGCATAGGGGAAGGACCACAATCAGTCATATGAAACTAAGTAATTAAATATGTCACATACTTAGGTTGAGACAACAATATACCATCATACATATGCCAAATATCTAGAACCAAAATATAATGCAATACGTCTAAATCGGTCATTTCAAATTCATTGTTCGGAGTATTCTTCATTTATTGTATAAGTATAAGCTGGATTCCAGTAATAATAACATCATCCACATAAAGTACTATTATGAGAATATCATCTTCAAATTTCATCACAAACGGATTTTGATCTGATACACACCATTTAAAACCATTCTTCAAGAAATAAGCACCAATTTTCTCATACCAAGCTCTAGGTGCCTATTTAAGAGAATATACAGCCATATTCAATTTGCATACAAAACTTGAAGTGTCATCAGTAATAAAACTAGGTGTTTTTTGCATATAAATGTATTCATGAAGATTATCATTCAAAAATACACTCTTTACATCCATTTGGGGAATTTCTCATTGAAAAGATGCAACAATAGAAATAATTTAGTTCTTATTGTGTTCATTTTAGCAACTGGAAAAGTTTTAGTATAGTCAATATGTTTTTGTTGATAGAACCATTTTGATACTAAACGATCTTTATGTTTTTTAGTCTATTAATTTGTGGTAAAATTTGTTTTATATATCCACTTACATACAAATATTTCTTTCCAGGAGGAAGAGGAAGACAAGTTTACGTCTTGTTTTTCATTGAAGAGTAATATTCAGTTGTCATTGCTTTCTCCCATTCAGGTTTATCTTTAGCTTGACCATATTTAGAGGAATCATATGTGTTGAAATATTGTAACTTATAAGAATATTTTATTTATACTTTATCCAGAGATGTTTCATTCCCCCGTCGGGACATTATTATATATCCGGAGATGTTTATTCCTCTGTTGGGATGTTGTAACTAGGGTTATTAGACTTCCCTAGTGGGGTCGATGATGAGTTAAGTGTTAAGGGGTTATTAGACTCTCCTAGGAGAAGTCGGCCCAGCTAGGGTTAAAAGTCAAGTGAAAGTATAAATAGAGGATGTGTGTTCCTCATTTATCACACTCACTCACTCATTCATTCACTTGTGAATTGCGCATAGGAGAGAGAGAGAGATCTACGAAGGAGGAGAAGGAGATCTTGTTTGGGGTTTACATCTTTGTATTTGTTGGTCATCTATATTGAGGAAAGCTTTGCTAGGTTTTCTACCCCATGAGGGTTTACCAGGATAAATTTGTTTCTATCTTGCAATTGTGTTTCTCTCAGTGATCCTTATTATGCTCTTGTTATGAATTTTATGCTAAACTTAACATGGTATCAGAGCTAGCCTGAATAGGACATTTTTCACAAGGTGAAAATACCTCTCTCTCATCCTCCAGTGAAAATTAGGGTTTCTACAAAAGTTGGAATTTTTCAAATCTAAGGGAGAGAGGAGTGCAACCCCCAATGGAAGGATCGGATGCCAATCCAGTAAATGAGTTGAAACCAGGTATTGGAGGATGAGGGAGTTGTCTCCAATTCATGGTACTAGGAATGCAAAGATTCGTCTTATCCCGTTTTGTATGACAACAAAAGATGGTCTTGCAAGTATCCAAACCAATGCGATTGAGCGAAGGAAGTTTGTAAATGTATGAACCGTGTCCTTCTATAACCCAGAATTCCACACCATCTTTTCAATCCCACTGGATCCGAATGAGAAACCCAGGGGTGGAATGCAATGACCAATTTGGAACAATTGCTTGAAGGCCATCATGGGAAGAAAGTAGAGAATTCCACTGTTTACAGACAATCCTCACTTTCCCCACTCTTATGGGAGCCTTCGCCAGATTTCTGCTTTCATTGAGAAATATAATGGAATGTTATATTTTCTCTCACACTGAATATAGCAGTTATTCGAATACTCCTGATCAACGCAGTGAACGCGCAGTGAACCTTTTGTGACAAAACAAGTATCTTGATGATCATTAAACAACCTTATGCAATATGCTCTTGACAGTGGTAAAATAACTTGAGCACTTGTTCTTGCCCTATTATTTGCTTTTTGCCTTGTAGAGTTAGCAATGACTAAGGCCCACAAAACAAAGACTAGAACTTAAGAATAAAAATAGGGTTAAAATTAAGAAATAGAGGTAAATGGAATTCTTAATTTATACTATTATGTAACTCATTGATTTAATATTGTTTTAGAGGAATCACATTTTGACCAGAAGAATCCATAGTCTCAATCATTTCTAATGGCATATAGTTTAATTATAAAATCCACAAATTAGCCTTTTGTTTTCCACTTTCAAAATGTCTTCATTCTTTAAGACCATTTGTTTGACACTTTAAAAATATGTCTTTATTATTTAAAATGTTTGTTAAGTTATATGTTTTGTTAAATGTATATTTAAAATCATTATAGATCCATCTTAAACTAGGATCTATCTATGTTTTTTATTTTTATTTTTTTTATAAGTTAACATAGATTTGTTCAATAATTTTTTATGGTGTAGTCTAAATATTTTATGTTTTCAACTTTTTGCGAGCTTATTTTCCCTCTAATTTTGAATTGGAAATCTTTAAAAAATATTAGAATCACTTATATTAGCTATAGAAATTGCATAATTTGGGTGCCATGGGAGTATTTGAAGGTGCTAAATTTATTTATGGATTCAAAAATACAATTTAAACATGTAGAAATTTGGATTTTACCAAAAAGAAAATTACCAATTCGACCACCGTAAAGTTGAAAACTTAGAATAAAAATAGACTATTCCATTTTTTATTTGGTTTTAATTTTTTTTATTTTATGAGCCTACTTTTTGTTTGGTTTTATTTATTTTTTATTTTATGAACCAACATGAAGTTTTTTAATTATGACATGAACAACATCTCCTAGATACTATCGATGCAATAAAAGGAATTTTGCTTCTTATGTTTTTTGGACTTGGGACTCATGTTTTTTTTACTTAGTTACCTTTGTTAGAAATGTATAAATATATTATTTTGAGTTATTTTATTTTTTATATTATAAATAAGATATATTTTAATATATTTTAAAAATATGAACTTAAAAAGTGGACAATTTTTTTTTTTATAAATAAGATAAAGTTTTATTTTATTTTATTCTTTTTTCAAAATTTTGATAGTTTGGATATTTTTTAAATTGCCCAAATTTGTTAAGGAAATGATTTATTTGTCAAAGCTCCCATCGATTTAGTGGAACTATAACTTCCATCAAAATCTTTATTTGATTTGTAAAAAGGTTTCAAGGGCCCATGCCTAGTTCAAAGAAACGTTCGCGTGTTTTCCTTTCACTAAAATTAGTGCATTTCGTGAAAGCACGATTGCATATAAAAGGTCCCTCAACTTCGTGCGAAGGCCCAAAAGGTATTTTCCTTCACCGATCCATGGTTCCCTTAGGAAATCCAACCCTTAGTGTGCTTACTAATGTGTGCAATAAGGGTCCACGCTACTCTGTGCCTTTCAAGAATTCTAAGTAGAAATTAACTATGGTTTCTCAAGCATCTCATGAGAAACAAAACTTAGTGGATATAGGATTTCATTCTTATCACCACTTTGCTCATCTACAACCATCTATTTTCTCTAAGGCCTACCATTCCCTATTCCCAATTTGAATTCGATTTGTCCAACAGTCTAGTGAAATGGTATAGGAATAACAATAGAAACAAGAGGAGAAAACACATGCTAGTGTAAATATGTTGTAAAATTTCATTTCAAGATAATTGGTGAAATAGATAATATGCTCCCAAAAGAGATGAGAGGATGGTGGAAAATATGGCTAGCATAACTTCTGACCAGATGAGAGAGGAATTTTATAGCAATCATAGAAGTATCTTCATCATATTCTTCGATAACTCCATAGACGAATTTCCTGACAAACCTCACAAATGCATTCAATGATTAGATAAAATAGTCAAAATGAAGAAATTGGCTCAGTTATGGAACATGGAAGGAAGCAATGAATTCTAAGGTTCATTTTATATTTGGTTGAGTGTTTATGCACCTACTTACATTTACAATGAGATAAGATTCTACCCTACTAAACATATAAGAACTATTTCTTTAGGAGTAAGTTATAGTAGAAAAATTCGACATCCCTGCCCTTGAAACCTTTTTACAAATCAAATAAAGATTTTGATGGAAGTTATAGTTCCACTAAATCGATGGGAGCTTTGACAAATAAATCATTTCCTTAACAAATTTGGACAATTTTAAAAATATCCAAACTATCAAAATTTTGAAAAAAGAATAAAATAAAACTTTATCTTATTTATAAAAAAAAATTGTCCACTTTTTAAGTTACTTCATATTTTTAAAATATATTGAAATATATCTTATTTATAATATAAAAAATAAAATAACTCAAAATTTACTTTAAAATAATAAAATAAAATAACTCAAAATAATATATTTATACATTTTTAACAAAGGTAACTAAGTAAAAAAAACATGAGTCCCAAGTCCAAAAAACATAAGAAGCAAAATTCTTTTTATTGCATCAATAGTATCCAGGAGATGTGTTCATGTCATAATTAAAAAACTGTGTTGGTTCATACAATTAAAAAAAATAAAACCAAACAAAAAGCAGCCTCATAAAATAAAAAAATAAACCAAATAAAAAATGGAGTAGTCTATTTATTCTACATTTTCGACTTTACGGTGGTCAAATTGGTAATTTTATTTTTGGTAAAATCCAAATTTCCACATGTTTAAATTGTATTTTTGAATCCATAAATAAATTCAGCACCCTCAAATACTCCCATGGCACCCAAATTATGCAATTTTATAGCTAATATATGTGATTCTAAGATTTTTTAAAGATTTCCAATTTGAATATGAACAAAATTAGGAAAATATGCTCGCAAAAACTTGAAAAACATAGAATATTTAGACTACACCATAAAAAATTATTAAACAAATCTATGTTAACTTATAAAAAAAATAAAAATAGAAAACATAGATAGATCCGAGTTTAAGATGGATCTATAATGATTTTAAATATACATTTAACAAAACATATAACTTACCAAACATCTTAAATAATAAAGACATATTTTTAAAGTGTCAAAAAAAATGGTCTGGTCTTAAAGAATGAAGACATTTTGAAAGTGGAAACCAAAAGGCTAATTTGTGGGTTTTATAATTAAACTATATGCCGTTAGAAGTGATTGAGACTATGGATTCTTCTGGTCAAAATGTGATTCCTCTAAAACAATATTAAATCAATGAGTTACATAATGAGTACTCTTTTTATTCTACATTTTGGACTTTATGGTGGGTTTTGGTCGGAATCCAGTATATTGTTTTGGTAAAATCCAAATTTCAACCTGTTTAAATTGTAATTTTGAATCCATAAATAGATTTAGCACCTTCAAATACCGACATGGCACCGAAATTAGAGTAGAATATTTAAACTACACCATTACATAATAATATAAATTAAGAATTCCATTTACCTCTATTTCTTAATTTTAACCCTATTTGTATTCTTAAGTTCTGGTCTTTGTTTTGTGGGCCTTAGTATTTGCTAACTCTACAAGGAAAAAAGAAAATAATAGGGCAAGAACAAGTGCTCAAGTTATTTTACCAATGTCGAGAGCATACTGTGTAAGGTAATTAGGGATAATTTTAAGGACTCGTACTTATTTAAAAGTGTATAAACCTTGGCGAATCTTACCAATTCTTAAAATGTCAACTATAAAATATTTGGCGATATTTTTCTAAACTTATTTTAATTTCTAAGGATTTTATATAGTTTATATAATAATTTGGCAATTTTTAGAGTGAAAAAACTTTACCCCATCAAAATTGGGCGAAATGGGGCTTCAAAAAATGCAAATTGGCGAATATTTTTTTGGAAAAAAACATGGAAAAATAGCCCATGGGCTAAATTTTGCCCCTAAAATTATCCTTGGTAAGGTTGTTTAACAATCGTCAAGAGGATAGGAGAGCGATAGGGTTTGACAGGAAGCCGAACAGAAACGCCTAGGGTTTGACGCGATCGTAATCGTTCGGGGGTCGAAGAATGTGCCCCTCTGGAGGAGGCTCGCCTCCTCCGCAGTCTGTAGAGGAAGCCGCATTCGCTAGGCTGATTAACGCGAGCGGGAAGAAGGTTGACGCAGCGCCACCACCAAAGTTTGTCAAGAAACTCGAAACTATTCCAGAAATCGAACTGCCCTCCGAGAAACCCATCCATTTGGCCGTTTCTCTCGCGGACAGAGCCCTTATCGGGCAGTTCACCGGTCTGTGGCCATCTCCTCGCTCCACTGAAACCTGGATTCAGAATAACTGGCGCCCTCTGATCTCTCAGGGAGTCACAAGCTACGCGGTAGGCAGAGGATACTTTCTATTCGATTTTGCTTCAAAGGATGACAGAGATCTGATCTTTAGAAGCGGTCCGTATTTTATGGGACCTCAAGGTTTATATCTGAATCGATGGACCCCGGATTTCGACCCGGCTCTGGATGTCCCCAAAGCAGTCCCAGTCTGGGTTTGTCTGCCGAATCTTCCAATGCATTGCTGGAGTGAAGAAACCCTAAGGTTTATCGGGAATGGCCTGGGCAAGTATATCGATAAAGCAGACCCAAAAGGTCAATACTCTTTTGCCCGGATCTGTGTTGAAGTAGACCTTGAAGCGGGACTACCTGAAGCAGTGAAACTGTCAATCAAAGGATGGCAACACTTCCAGCAACTGGACTACGAACAGTTGCCCTTTAAATGCAGACACTGTCATGAATACGGCCACTTCCAGAGGAACTGCTCAAAAATCCAAAAATCGGAAGCTGAGAAGAACTCCGAAGAAGAATGGCAAAAAGCGAAGAAGCAAAAATCAATTCCCAGAAGAAAAGGCTCCAGGGGAGCCCCTCCTACATTGCCTTCGAAAGACCTTCCAACCGTAGAACAGGAGCCCTCGAAAGAAAAAGGGAATAGTCTGAAGACCATATCTGGAAATAGCTTCTCTATCCTCGGAGAACAAGACCCTCAGGTCGATCCAACAGAGCAAGGGGAATCATCCCCAACGGTCTCCTCCCACCAAGCCAAAAGTAATGAGGTCAGAACCCTAGAAAAGCCAAATGAAGAAACAGTGGCAGGTATCCCAGCAAAGGAAGATCAGATGCAAGACCTTGCATTGGAGGTATGCACCGAAGAAGAGGAAACGGACGAGGAGGACCCTGAATCACCGAAACCAGCTAAAAAGGATCGGCGAGGGAGAAAGACGGAGAAAGAAAGAAGGGAAACAGCCACTTACAGGGACAGGCTAGCAGGAGTTCAAACTACCCTGGAAAAACACCTAAACCCTAGAAATACCAGACAACAAGGGAATGCCTCTAAAGGGGCAAACATCAACTCCAAAGGTAAGTAATGCAGATCGTCTCCTGGAACTGTAGGGGGTTAGGAAGCAAATCGAAAATGGTATCAATGAAAGATCTAATCAAAATAGCGAATCCCTCCATCCTCCTTATCCAGGAGACAAAAATGGAAGAGCAGGCCGTTCTGCAGGCTGCTCCTTTTTTTTGGAATAAAGCAGAAGGAATAGCTGTAAGTTCAAGAGGAGCGTCTAGTGGTGTAGCAACCTTCTGGGACCCCACCAAGATTGGATTGGTAAGTCAAACTAAATCCTCTCACTGGATTTTCACTGAATTTATCTTTAAAGAGGCAAATCTTCAAATAAGTCTTTTCAATGTTTATGCTCCTATGTCTACTTCTGAGAAGCAAGCCTGCTGGACCAGCTTGAATAACCACATGACCACCTCGCACCTGGAAAATTTTGTCATAGCAGGGGATCTAAATCTTACTCTGTCCTCTACTGAAAAAAGAGGGGGGAATAAAGTTAGGGATCCTGCCAGGGAATGGCTGGAAGACATTATCTCGGATTGGGATCTGGAAGACATAAAACCATCCAAAGGAAAATTCACCTGGACGAATAAAAGGGTTGGACCCGGTCACATTACGGCTAGGCTGGATAGATTCCTGGTCCAGTACTCTATTCATGTCCATGGCTATGATCTCTCCTCCTCCATCCTGCCTTTCTGTGCCTCTGATCATAAACCCATCTCTCTATCTTTCACCAAATATTTGAACCTGGGACCCATTCCCTTCAGATTCAACCCTGCTTGGATCCCAATGGAAGGTTTTATGGACATTGTTAAGGAAGACTGGAAAATAAACATCAGAGGGTCTCCTTTCTTTGTTTGGGAAGCAAAATTAAGGAATGTTAAAAAAACTCTCAAAGAATGGGCGAAGCAAGGTAAGTCTCCTAAAATGCAAAGGATGGAAGCAGAGAAAGCCTTGGAGGAACATATTTTCAAAAATGAAGGGATCCTCTCTCAAACCTCTTTAGATAAAGAAATCTCTCTGCACAAAAAGCTTCACGAAACCTGCAGATTGGAAGAAAATTACTGGAAAATTAAATCAAGGAATACTTGGCTTAAGGAAGGGGACAAAAACACAAAGTTCTTTCACAAGCAAGCAGAAATAAGAAAACATTTCAAGACCGTAAGTAAGATAGATCATATGGGGATGATGCTTACTGAATTTGAAGAAATCAAAAAAGCTGCTCATGATCACTTCCAGGAAATGTACACTGAATCGATACCTGGAATGGATCTCAGTCACTGTAAGCCCCTGGATAATATTCCTCTTTTGATTTCAGATCTGCTAAACAACCAGCTTCTTAGACCTATCTCCCTTGAAGAAGTTAAATCTGCTGTGGACAGCATGAATCCTGATAAGGCCCCCGGACCTGATGGTTTTACAGCCAGATTCCTTTCATCCTGCTGGTCCTTTGTCCACCCCGATCTGCTTAGGATGGTTCGAAAATCTCAGTCTTGTCTCAAGTTAGGAGGAGGTACCAATTCCTCCTTTCTTGCCCTAGTCCCTAAAGAAAAAGGAGCCATCTCTTTCTCCCGATTCCGACCTATCTCCCTCTGCAACATAGGGTATAAGGTCATCACCAAGGTTTTGGCAAATAGACTGAAAATGGTTCTCCCTCTTATCATCCCTGAGAATCAAGGAGGATTCATCAAAGGATGACAAATCTCTGATAACATCATCTTAGTCCAAGAAGCCATTCATTCAAGCGTCTCAAGAAAAGAAAAAGGTATGGTTATCAAATTGGATTTAGCTAATGCCTTTGACAGAGTTCGACATGGTTTTCTGTTCTAGGTAATGGCCAGGTTCGGGTTTGCTCCAGGCTTGATCTCATGGATCAAAGCCTGCATTAGTACTCCCTAGATAGCACCTTTGGTAAATGGTAGAGCTGCTGATTTCTTCCAAGCTTCAAGAGGTCTTCGACAAGGGTTCCCTCTCTCCCCCCTGCTCTATGCCATTCAAGCGGCCTCGCTTAGCTTTTTGCTGGAACACTATAGAACCCGTGAAGGTTTGCTGGGACTGAAGATTGTGAGAGGAATCAAAGAAGTCAATCATTCCCAATTCGCAGATGATACTCTTCTCCTAAGTGGAGCTAGTCCAACCACTGCAAGGAAGTTTAAAGAGGTTCTAGATAGCTACCAGGAGGGGTCTGGCAGCAAAATCAACCTTCGCAAGAGCAAAATATACAGCTGGAATCGCTCCCCCATTGAGCTGCAAGCTATATCCCGTATCCTCAAGATAGAAGGGCAATTCCAATGGACTGAATTTAAATATTTGGGAGTTCCAATATTCAAGCGCAATCCTAAAATTTCCAGTTGGGAGCCGATGATAGAAAAACTGAATTCAAGAATTAAAGCTTGGGGTGCATCTTGGCTCAACCTTGCAGGTAAATCGGTGCTTATAAAATCTGTTCTTGCAAGCATCCCTGTATTTCAATGCTCTCTGCTTCTTGCCCCCATTACTGTTCTTAAGAAAATCGAAGCCCTCCTTAGGAGATTTCTATGGAAAGGAGGGAAAAATAATGATAATAAGCTCTCCTTGGTAAAATGGGACAAAGTAACAGCTCCCTATCTTGAAGGAGGTTTGCATCTGCGGGACCTCAGGGCCCAAAATATTGCTCTGGGAGCAAAGCTGCTGTGGAATGTGGTCTCTGGAAAATCTTCCTGGAGTAAACAAGTTTTATGGAAAAAATACTTTGGAGGAAATAGGCTCAGATGCTTGGACCTGGGACCGAAGGTGTCCAAAGGCTCTCCCCTGCTAGCCCTTTGTTCTAAAGCGCTTCCGTTCTTTATGGAGGACCTTACCTGGATCCCTGGTAATGGGAAAAAAAATCAGAATTTGGGAAGACTCCATCTCAGGTCACCTGCCATTGGGAAACATGGGAGGAATGGAAGGCATTCGCAGTCACCTTTCAACTCTTGGGATTTCCAAACTCTGGGATATCTCTAAGTGGCATCCTGGTGGTCAGCATAGATGGATAGGATGGGACATCCCGGCGTGCCCTCCTAATCTCGAAGAAGAGAAAGCCCTTCTCCTAAACAACTTGAATGGGAAAGATCCTATTGCTAAGAATCATAAGGATGCTAGAGGGTGGGGATCAAAATCTGGTAATTACTCTGTGGCAAAAGGTTACAGGCGTGTCAAAGCGGTCCCTAATGTCCCCCGAAACCCTGCAATCTGGAAGTTTATTTGGGAAAACAAGACGCTGCCTAAAGTCGATCATTTTATCTGGCTCCTTGCTCATAACAGTGTCCTTACTGCCGAAGTTCTCCGAAGGAAAGGATTGGAAGGTCCGTCGCGCTGCCCCCTCTGCAAAGCTGAGGAAGAATCCTCTCCCCATCTTTTTCTCCTCTGCCCCTTTTCCATTATGGTCTGGAACCTACTAACCCTTCCATGGCAGCCTCCCCTGCAGACTGAAGATATCCCTGGATTTCTCTGTCACTGGCCTGACTCATCCCCTGTTAGAAACCAAGCAAAGGACTCTTTGGCCACTGCCTGGCTAGCTCTGCCAAAATTTGTTTGCTGGAAACTGTGGATCGAAAGAAATAACCGAATTTTTAGAGGTTCCAATTCTACACCCATCCAAGTGGCGGTAAGAATCAAAGGCCTGTTAGGGGACTTTATCAATTCCAGGCCTCTCTTATGTCTCCAAAACCCCTTGACTAATGAGGAAGCCAATTGGTTCCAAAGTGTGAGTCCGGGACCTCTGATCAGCCCCCCTGTTAAGCCCCCTATATTGCAGAATTGGGAAATAAGATTAGAGGGCGAGGACTTTGAATCTTGGTATAAAAAACGAAGAAAATACATTCTTTTCTTCGACGACGCTTCAAAAGGTAATCCAGGGGAGGCAGGAGGGGGAGGGGTGATATTAAGCCCCGATGGAGAAAGAATTGGCACTTATTCCTGGAATATAGGAATGGAAACCAACAACGTGGCGGAAGCCATGGCGTTATGGCAAGGCATAAATCAAGCTCTTTATTATGGAATATAGTCCCTTACGGTCATAGGGGACTCCAGGTTGATCATTCAAAGCATGAATTCTAGGGAACTGCCCGCATCTATTCGGCTCCGACAAATCCTTCGAAGAATTGGTCTCATAACTTCTCAGTTTCGAGCCATCGATTTCTTTCATATTCTAAGGAAAAACAATGAGCACGCCGACAAAGCGGCCAATGAATCTATGGGCCTTGTTAAAGGGGCCCTCAAGACCAACGGTGGGCTTAGCTGGACATCCATCCCTTAACCCGCTGCGAATGTCTATAACTCTAAGAAATGGTAACACGTGGAGATTGAAGGCTAAAACGGATGTCATGCTTCCCGGCTGCCGGATGGTCTGTATCCATGTCGTGGCGATTTC
The DNA here is from genome assembly GCA_027924585.1 of Larix kaempferi. Lineage (NCBI taxonomy): Eukaryota > Viridiplantae > Streptophyta > Pinopsida > Pinales > Pinaceae > Larix > Larix kaempferi. The sequence goes on from BSBM01000631.1 coordinate 1,063,579, forward strand.
TCCTCTGGCTTATAACGCCTCCCAGATCGCTCCCTCCCTCAACATCATGTCGTCTGCGTTCATGCTGATGAATGCTAGTACTTGCATTTGTACCTTTGGGCATGTGAATTTAATGGGAAAGATTGCATGTAATACGAGGAGCCCCTGCAATCATAGCAGGTTCATTTATCGGGCAGATTCACTTAAGTTTTACACCCTCGCAGCCACTGCTCCTGGGCCGGATGGTACCTAGTCTGGGAAAGATGACGCAATTTCTCAGGTCTCGCATCATGGTTCTTTAAAAAGCAAGCTGAATCAGCAGGTTAATGGAAGTACGGTCCCTGGAACTGACGATCCGCGTATTTTGGTGATGGGCTTTGAAATTCGCCCCAGGCTTAAGGATGCTCCTATTTATCTCATGGCAACCCAGCAAGGAAAGCATCGAATTCCTCATTTCATCGGCTCTGATTGCAAAATCCTCTCCACGCTTGGGCCATCATCCTGGTGGCGAAGGCTCGGGATATCTTGCGTTGTTCTTTTGGAAGGTTGGCCCGCTGATACAGAGCAGAAGGAAGAAATGGCAGAATCTGGCGAATCCGCTACCTCCTCTCCGGATCCATTGCAGGAATTGGAAGCCGAGGTGCATGTTTTGCGACGAAGAGTTCGTCGTCAGGGGAATTTCATGCAGCAACTGGATCACCAGGGTGGACGACGCCTCGACAGAGTGGAGGATGAATTAGCACTGATTCGTTCGGATTTTAAGGCTGCCTTCGATGCTCTGGAGGAGAAAGTTATGGTGGCAACTGACAACCTGGAACTCAGGCTACAACGGGCGGAGGCAGCATTGGCTAACCTGAAGAAATCCGAGATTGCTGGACATGATAAGTATCAAGAGGCCTCCAAACCTGCTTTTGGGGCACGTCATCGCTGACTCCAGTCTAGGCCCTGGTTTTTGTTCTCTGTTTCAGTCTTCTGTTCACAAAAGTCATGATTTTGTTTTTACAGGCATATGTTTAAATGGGTTGAATGTGCATGTGATTCTCCTGTCATGGAATGTAAACTTTTACGTGACTCTGTCACTGTTTTAATAATATAAAACCTAGCCGTTATTGTCAAAAAAAAACAATCGTCAAGATACTTGTTTTGTCACAAAAGGTTCACTGCGCTGATCAGGTGTATTCGAATAACTATTATATTCAGTGAGAGAAAATATAACATTCTGTTATATTTCTCAATATGGAGAAGGCTCCCATAAGAGTGGGGGAAAATGAGGATTGTCTGTAAATAGTGGAATTCTCTGCTTTCTTCCCGTGATGCTCTCCAAGCAATTGTTCCAAATTGGTCATTGCATTCCACCCTTGGGGTTTTTTATTCGGATCCAGTGGGATTGCAAAGATGATGTGGAATTCTGGGTTATAGAAGGACGCAGTTCATACATTTAAAAACTTCCTTCGCTCAATTGCATTGTTGTGGATATTTGCAAGACCATCTTTTGTTGTCATACAAAAGGGGATAAGACAGATATTTGAATTCCTAGTTCCATGAATTGGAGACAACTCCCTCATCCTCCAATACCTGGTTCCAGCTCATTTACTGGATTGGCGTTCAATCCTTCATGGTGAAAATACCTCTCTCTCCTCCTTCGATCCTTGTAGCCTACACCAGTTTTGTTAAATCATGATCTTTTCCTGCTCAAAATATCATTCAATACTTCTGTGATTTTGTCAAATTTTTATTTGTTATAAATTGTTTTCGCATCCTTTGAACTTCCTTTTCAGTTTCTCGCAACTGAATCCTTTGTTCGTCAATCATTTTTTCATATTTTGAATTCTTTTCTTTGAGCGAGATGGCCTCAAACTGTCTTGCTTGAAGTTGCATTTGATCATCACATTGTTTATGTAGCTAATCTTTTGGAGACAAGACTTATTTGAATTTTTCTTCTTTCTCTTCTTCAACATTTTCCAATCTCTTCTTTAGAAGTGTAATCTTTTTTTATAACCTTTGATTCTTTGTAATTGATTTATTCAATTTTCTTTCCAGAGTTTCATTCTTCAATCTTTCAGTGTCACAGGTCTCATCCATTTCCTATAACTAGATAGTAAAGTATGTTTCCAATCCTTTTGATTCTTCTTCTTTCTTTTTTCAGGGTTTGCATGATTTTGGTTGCTACCTTCTTTACATCTTCTATTGTTTTCCTTTGTGTACGAATAATGTCTCTTGCTTCTGCGATAGAGAGTTTGTCTAGACAACCATTTTCATGTAACCATGGTGCTTTGCTATGAGAGCACTTTTCCTTTCTACTCATAAATGTGCATGGATATGTATTCCATATGTTCGGATGTTATTGAATGCACCTACTCTGATGTTAAATTTTTAGTATTAAAGCACAATACTATAGGATCTTTGCTGAGAGAATAACATCTACAGTATATCAATGCATGACAATCATAATATGACAAGCATCACAAGCATCACAAGAATCAAAAGCATAGAGACAAGAGACACAGAGTTTCCGTGGGGAAAACCCTAAGGTGAAAAACCCCACAACTTCCTCAGAGATAGAGAGAGCAATGGCTCAACCAAAATACAACCAAATAATACAGAGATAGTCTCCTAGCAGATGATCCTCCTCCTCCTCACTAGTGCGCCACTTTTCAGAGAGAGAGATAGATGCTTTTCCGAGTGAGTAAAATAGAGATCTCCTATCTCTATTTATACTCACCTTTTTGCCCAGTGACCTACTGGGGCCGACTTGTCTATTTGAGTACATCCACATTATATTATATATTAATTAGGGCCGACCCCATAAGGTGGTCTAATAACCCATCGGCAAGTACACACACTTGCGACACTTGTCAATCCACATGACGACACTTCCTTATAGAGGAATAACACATCTCTTATAAGGGTACAATAAATATATATATAATACACAGATGAAATACATTCCGAAGTTACATATACATCAACACTCCCTCTTAACTAGGAAGGTATTTCTCGACACAGATCTGCTAGACAAGTCTTCTTCTCTGGATCATCGTCATCGATGCATCGTCATCATCATCGTCACTGCTGCTGCTATCTCATCCAATCTCTGTCTCTACTCGTCATAGGAAGTTCTACAGAGCCAGTCCTTTTTCATACTGGATGTAGGCCCACCACCTGCAGGTCTTCGTCATCACTGGCCATACTGTGGAATCCTCAGGACTTTTACGTGCGTCACAAAACCTCGCAAGAGCATCCCAGGCTGTTACGAGCACACAGCTCTACCTATAGGATCTCCCAGGGAAACGAATTACATGTGACCTCACCACAAAACCTCGCAAGAGCATCCCAGGCTGTTACGAGCACACAGCTCTACCTATAGGATCTCCCAGGGCAACGAATTACATGTGGTCATGGCAAAACCTCGCAAGAGCATCCCAGGACTGATTACGGGCACACGGCCCAACCTATCGGATCTCCCAGGGAAACGAATTACATGCCATAGGACAAAACCTCGCAAGAGCATCTGCCAGATATCCCAGGGCAACGAATTACATGCCATAGGCAAAACCTCGCAAGACTATCTGCAGATCTCCCAGGGCAACGAATTACATGTCCTCCCAGAGCAAAACCTCGAAAGAGCATTTGCCAAATGTCCCAGGGCAACGAATTACATGCCATAGGCAAAACCTCGCAAGACCATCTGCAAATCTCCCAGGGCAACGAATTACATGCTCATCTGCACAACCTGATCCACGGCCACAGAGTATCAACCTGATACTCACCATACATCATCCTGATGTATCCATGATCATCCTGATCATCATCACTGCAACGTCCTGCTGCATGTCATCTGGAGCAACATCCTGAAGCTCATCATCTATGATCATCCTGATCATCACTGCAACATCCTGCTGCATGTCATTTGGAGCAACATCCTGAAGCTCGTCATCTATGATCATCCTGATCATCACTGCAACATCCTGCTGCATGTCATCTGGAGCAACATCCTGAAGCTCGTCATCTATGATCATCCTGATCATCAATGCAACATCCTGCTGCATGTCATCTGGAGCAACATCCTGAAGCTCGTCATCTATGATCATCCTGATCATCAATGCAACATCCTGCTGCATACCAAGTATCTACCTGATACATATCATCATACATGATCCTCCTGATCATCAATGCAACATCCTGCTGCATACCAAGTATCTACCTGATACATATCATCATACATGATCCTCCTGATCATCAATGTATCCACCTGATACAAATACAAAACATATGATATATATCACCATACATGATCCACCTGATCATACAATGTATCCACCTGATACATATACAGATACATGGTCCAAGCATCCAACATGATGCGTACATACATACATAAAATGATCCAACTGATCATATCCAGCAGAAACTAGAACATCATCCTGATGTTCATCATCCAGCGCTTACATCTACAGCCATGTGAAGGATCCTCCTTCCAACATGCTTGGAATGGCTTCAGCAACTGTGTCCATCACTTCTTCCTCGAAGTGTCCTCGATCTGAATAACGCCAAGCCTCTCTCTGAAGTACTCGAACTTCACCCTGGCTAGTGGCTTCGTCAGCACATCTGCAATCTGCTCGTCCGTCGCAACATACAGGAGCTTCACAGCTCCTCTCTGCACCATATCCTTGATATAGTGGTATTTGATCTCTATGTGTTTCGACCTATCATGAAACACTGGGTTCTCAGACAGCTTCGCACAACTCTGGTTATCACAGAAGATACCAGTAGCTTCCAACGGGAGATCAAATAACTCGGACAGTAGCTTCCGTAGCCATACTGCCTCACAACTAGCTGAACAGGCTGCAACATACTCTGCCTCAGCTGTACTCAGTGCTACGCAGGATTGCTTCCTGCTAAACCAAGAGATCACACCTGATCCCATACTGAAGCAACACCCAGATGTGCTCTTCCTATCTGCAGCACTGCCAGCCCAATCTGAATCAACATAACCCTGCAGGTTAAACTTTTGATTCGCCTCATATCTGAGCCCATAATCCACTGTACCCTTCAGGTACCTCAGAACATGCTTTACAGCAACCAGGTGAACACTTCTTGGATCCGTCAGGAACTGGCTCAATGTGTTCACAGCAAAGCAAATATCTGGTCTCGTGTTCGTCAGGTACATCAAGGACCCAATAATCTGACGATACATAGAAACATCAACTGGCTCAGATGAAGCATCACAAAGAAGCTTCAGATTCGATGCCATAGGTGTGGCCATGGCTTTGCAATCCATCATCCCAAATCTCTTTAGGATATCTACTGTGTACTTCCCTTGACCAAGGAAGATCCCACCTGCATTATGCCACACCTCCATACCTAGGAAATAGTGCATCATTCCCAAATCTTTCATATCGAATTCAGCTGCAAGCTTCCTCTTGGTATCTGCAATCATTCTGTCATCTCCTGTCACAAATAGGTCATCCACATATAGTAGTAGAATCACTGGATTCCCTTCCTCAACCTTGTAGTAAAGGTTGGAATCTGCTTTACTCTTGGTAAAGCCCAAACTGGATAGGAAACTGTCCATCCTACCATACCAGGTTCTGGGGGCTTGCTTTAAGCCATACAAGGCTTTCTTCAATCTGCATACATAAGATTCCCTGTCATGTATTTCAAAGCCAAGTGGCTGTTCCACATATACTTCCTCTTCTACTACACCGTTCAGGAAAGCAGTCTTGACATCCATCTGGTGTATCTTCCATTTCATTGCTGCAGCCAGGGCAAGTACTGTTCTGATGGAAGTATATCTGGCTACAGGTGCAAAGGTTTCTTCATAGTCTATTCCTTCCTTCTGAGAGAAACCACGAGCTACGAATCTTGCTTTATATTTTTCCACACTGCCATCTGCAGCATGCTTGATTTTGTAGATCCACTTGGAAGTCACAACAGACTTCTCTTTAGGTCTTGGGACAACATCCCAAACATCATTCTTCATAATTGATTGATATTCCTCAACCATAGCATCCTTCCATTCTTTCTTTTCTGCTGCCTCTTCATAACTGGAAGGCTCTTTGTTCATGATGTCACAGAGTAAAGTAACATAACTGGTGTGTGATCTGGTTCTCTTCTTTGCTCTGTGTTCTTCTTCTGGAATGTCAAATCTTTCTGCATCATGAATGAGCTCTCTAGCCCATACAGGTTTCCTTTTGTGAGAGTTATCCTCACGGGGTGGATCTACAGGTTCTTGTGGATCTTCAAACTCACGAGCAGTTTCTGGAACTGCTTCAGTCATGGTAGTGTCCTGAAATCTTGTTTCCTTAGGTTCTTCATAAACTTCGGTAGGTGCCTTTCTAGATTTGATGAATGCTGAATTCTCATCAAATGTTACATCCCTGCTGACATCAATCTTCTTGAACCCTGGAAAATATATTCTGTAAGCCTTCGAGCTTTCACTATAACCCACAAAGATGCTCTTCTTTCCTGAAGGATCTAGTTTAGTCCTCTTCTCCTTTGGGACATGAGTGTATACTGGACAACCAAATATTCTGAGGTGGCTGACTTCTGGTTTCTTACCAGAAAAGACTTCTTCTGGTGTCTTGTTGTCCAAAATCTTGTGGGGTGTTCTATTCTGCACATATACAGCTGTTCTAGCTGCTTCTGCCCATAGATGCATAGGAAGATCCTGGTCATGCAACATTGCCCTTGCTGCTTCCATGATAGTTCTGTTCTTCCTTTCTGCAACTCCATTCTGTTGAGGATTATAAGGAGCAGTCAACTCCCTCTTAATCCCGGAATCACTGCAAAGCTTCTTGAAGTCATTTGAGGTGAATTCTCCACCATTGTCAGATCTGAATGTCTTGATTTTCTTGTCAGTTTGATTCTCCATCAAGGTTTTGAATTCCTTGAATTATCAAACACCTCATCTTTGCCCTTCAAGAAGTATACCCAAGTCTTCCTGGAGAAGTCATCAATAAATGATACATAGTAAACATACCCACTTAGGAAACTGGATGACATGGGGCCACATACATCTGAGTGGATGATTTCAGGATGTCTTTTGCCTTGCTTTCACTGCTTGGGAAAGCCTTCTTAATGTTCTTACCTTTTGCACATCCTTTGCAAACACCTTCATGTTTGGTCTTGATTTCAGGAAGACCTTCTACAGCCTTGCTTGCAATCGAAGTGCTCTATAGTGCATGTGAGCAAGTCTCCTATGCCAAAGTTCACTGGGCTCCATGGATTCATGTACCATGGCATGTTCAGGTTGACCCTTTAATTTATACAAGCCTCCTCTTGCTCTCCAATCACTACTGCATCATCAATAGTCTTTCCCTTTGGCCACATTAGAACTTGGCCATCAACAAATGCAACCCTCATACCTTTTGCATCTAAAGCAGAGATGGAGAGTAAGTTTTTCTTGAGCCCAGGTACATAGAGGACTTCTTTCATCTTCAGAGATTTTCCAGAATCTAGGTTGTAAGAGGCTTCACCACTTCCTTTGATTGGGTATTGATAATCATCCCCAAGTTTCACCTTATGGGGTGATTCATGTTCAGAAAGGTTCACAAAAGATTCCTTGAACCCAGTCATGTGTTTGGAAGCCCCACTATCAATCAACCAATCATTACAACCATGGGAGATGGTACCAGTGAGTGCAGAGATCAGAACATACTCTTCTTCACTTGATGAATCATCATCACTACTACTTTCTGCCTTAGCTTTCTTCTTTGGGGGTTCATCATCTTCAGCAGCATGAGCATGAAACCTTCTTTTGCTACCCTTCTTTTTCTTACTAGGATTTTTGTTATTATCCCTTTTGTTCTTAGGACAATCTGAAGCAAAGTGACCCTTCTCATTGCATGTGAAACATCTTAGGTCTTTCCTGTTCTTCTTTTGATGGGACCTATTGAGGCGAGAGGGATCCTTCTTGATTTTGCTTCTTTTGGTGTGAGCTGCAAGAGCTTGATCTTCTCCTCCCATCTTTTCCTCACGAGCTATAAGTCTTGCTTCTTCTTGAGAGCATTCTTCCCGAAGTCTACTGAAGGAGATCAACTTCTTCCTTGCACAAATTCCTTGAATAAAGGAATCCCATGACCTGGGTAGGCCATTTAGAGTAGTCATCACCACCTCACCATTCTCCACCATTTCATCTACTGCTTCTAATTGTTCCTTGATCTGAGAGACCCTTGAAAAGTAAGATTGAATGGTTTCTCCATTCTGAAACTTCACTGCTTTCAATTGGTTCCGCAGGGTCATCTTCCGATTTATGTTCTTTCCTTCAAATAGCTTGGTGAAAGATTCAAACATCTCTTGGGTGTCTTGAGAGAAGACACATGGGGTATAAGATGGTCTTTGATAGAATCAGCAATGATTCTCTTTGCCTTGACCAAGTTCTTCTTGTGCAATGCCTTGGCCTCTTCATCCTCTGGGATAGGGATGTCTTCTTTCACATATGAGTCCAACTCATTCTCTTCCAGGATTAGCCCAATCCTATACTTCCAGGCTCGGAAGTTATCAGCCCCTTCAAGCTTATCCTCAAGCTTGGTGTGAAGAGACATCTTAAGAGTACTTCAAATGGAAATAGAAAAGATTTAGAACTTACCACTTGAAGTGCTGAAAACTGGATCTAGTCCCGGATTAGGGTTTGTCAGAGAAACCCTAAAAATTCAAAATGTGAATTTCAAAATTCCGAAAGGATAGAAAGATGCGCCTTGGAGAGCTGATCAGCCTAGTATATTCAGAATTTGAGATCAGCAAAGTCTTGCCTTCAGAATTTCCCTTTTGTCCTCCCAGGTTCACTGGGGAGAGCCCTGAATTAGGGTTTGAGTTTCCCGGAGATCTACCCAGCCAAAAATCTCGATCCAAAGCTCAAACCTTCGATTTTTGCAAGAGCTTCCAGCTGTACCTTCAGTTTCCAGAAATTCCTATTTTTGTGGAAACCCTAATTTTTAGGGCCAAAACTGAAAATGCTCGGAACTGAAATCTGATTGGACAGAAAGATGCGCCTTGATGAGTAGATCCAATCTACTATACTGAATTTCAAAATCTGTGGAGAGAAACCCAATAAACAAGGAATACAAGCTTCGTCACTGCAAAATGTCTTCTTCTCAGTTAAGCTCTGATACCATGTTAAATTTTTAGTATTAAAGCACAATACTATAGGATCTTTGCTGAGAGAATAACATCT